>CM046040.1:17952447-18304947 GCA_025215565.1 Flaveria ramosissima
ACTTTTAAGTATATGAGAGGAAATGAGAAGAGAAGAGAGAGGATAGAGTAGATAGATGTGGAATTTTATGGACTGTGAGTGGACATGAAAGAGAAAACATGGGGCGTGTGCCATATAAGCATATTTTTTTTTACATTCCCATTGGTGATACTCTTACGCCTTCTCATGATCTTACACTTAGTCCCTCTTAAACTTACAATATGTCCCTTATACTTTTCATATGTATTTTTCTTGTCTTTTTTTCTAGACAACCACATGTAGACGTGAATTCCACCTATAAGATTTTTTTAAGTAAAATATAATATCTTATAACCTTCTAAATATACTATCGCAACATGTTTCTTTTTAACTACGTCTTGATGTAAGTATTGTTCT
Source organism: Flaveria ramosissima (assembly GCA_025215565.1). Taxonomy (NCBI): domain Eukaryota; kingdom Viridiplantae; phylum Streptophyta; class Magnoliopsida; order Asterales; family Asteraceae; genus Flaveria; species Flaveria ramosissima. The sequence continues at coordinate 17,952,823 of CM046040.1, forward strand.
AGACAAAGTTATCCGTGATAATATACAACTCATCCAAACACGTATGTATAATTCGTTAAAACTGTACACATAAATAAGTTTTGAAAGTTAGCTTAAATGTTCCAGTATAACCTCTTAAAAACTTACAATACGTTCCCTATCACATTAACTTTTTTATGATTTAACAGGCACAACGCACGAGAGTTTTACTCAGTGTTTTGCGACTCAGATGAAACCGGTTGTCCGGACCGGGCGACCAGGATTCGGAAGGCCAATCAGTCCAATCCACCCTAACTCGTTTCGTAGCTCATGAACCAACCAATTCAAACCGGTTCGGTGGCCGGACTGGAAACCAGAAATCTGGTCGGACCGAATTTTAAATAGTTCTTATTTTCTTAAACTTTTTAGATTTTATAAGGTATTTAAATCCGATTCGACCGTTCAGACCAGCGGACCCGTAAACCCAATCGGGTTGTGTCTCTTTTTTTAGGATGCATCTTCACCATCCATGGTGATTCTAGCTTCGTTAGCGGATCCTCTTATGCTATTGTATTTTGGACCGAATATTGATTTGTAAAAGACAACAACAAGACCGACCTAATTCTTCATCTTCTTCCTTACAATTTACTCTTTACGACCAACTCCACCACCCAATTATCCACTGTGTGTTCTTCTTCATGGTGAATTCAATTCAATTCAATTTCAACACAATTAGCCATAACTATTACACACACAGCTCTTAATCGCAATCACAGCTGCAACGAAGGATGAAAATGGGTAAACAACAACAGCAACAAGAACGTCAACGTTTGACTTCGTCAATCAGGAGTAAAGCGGCCCATTTCGTCTCTGATCTCACCACCGTTATCCTTAATCCGATATCTGATAAACCCTCGTCCACATCTGTAAGTTGTTTGTTCTTAATACTGATACGGGTTTCTATTTTGGGGATGTTGATGTTGTGTTAATTTCTGTTTATAATTCAATCGATTCGATGATGGTGAGTTTAGGTTTTCGTCGTTGATTTGAAAACCTAATTGTACCTATAGGGTTTGTTAGTTTGATGTTTCGTTAGGAATTCGTTGGTCTTTGCATTGTTTTGTTTTATGTTGTGCTTATGTATGTGAAATTTAACTTCAATTATTCATTGTCGTCTTCATAAACGAATTAATACTGCTTTGGGATTAGGGTTTAGTAATGGGATTAACAATTATATAAACTTGATGAAGTTATGTGAAGCTGTTGGTTACCTACAAATGGTATAACACTTGAAAGTTGAAATCCCAAATCAGTTCACAAACGTGATGATTTCCCCCTTTATTTTACAATGTCTAAAGAGATTGTTTATTTACTTTTTTGTTAGGGACATGTAAGTAATGAACCAAGGAGAAATACACAACAATGTAGTCAAGAAGATGATGTACCAGTGTTAGAAGACGGTCCGGACACATCCTCCTTTACTGCGTTTATATATTCATTTTTGTCGCCCGGAAGATCAAAACATGAGCTTGAGCGCGAGTATGAAAATTGGAGTGAGAATCAATCGGTGGCTGCCAATAAAAACGATTCATCATCCACAAATGGTTTAGTGAAAGAAAATAGTGGAAAGAAAGGTATTTTCTCGAGGGGGAAACAGTCAATTGGCAAGGCTCTTTCACAGGCTGCTAAGTTTGGTACTGGGTATCGGTACCATTCCTCTGGGAAGGTAAATACTGAGTCAAAAGTTGATGATGGAAAAGAAACGGGCTCTCAATTTGGGGCAAATGAGGGGGTTCTTGCACAAAATCCAAGCGGGCCTAAACTTCCAAATATGTCAGAACCTTCACAGCTTATGACTGAGGATACACGGGCTGCTCTTTATGTTGCACTCCCAGTTCTCAGTCAAGGAAAGAAATGGGTCCTGCTGTACAGGTATAGCATTTGATTCTGGTTTATCGGTTCAGTGGTTCTTTGGAAGAATTTGTAATTTTTCATTATTTTTTCTGTATTTTGGTTTACACATGCAGTACATGGAGGCATGGTATATCTTTGTCAACTTTATATAGAAGAAGCAATCTTTGCCCTGGGCTAAGTTTGCTGGTAAGTACCAAGTCAACCCGTGTACTTATGAATGGGTTGATTCGGGTTACATTTATATCTTTAAATGGTCTATATTCGTTTAAAGTGTTTTTAATGCATAAAGCATCCTCAATTTTATTTTGAAAGAATATTTGACAGACTAATTTTTGTAAAATATCTAAAGATTATCAACAAAATGTTTTTGGGTCAACCCAACCTGACCTGTCCCCATGCAAAAATGACACATTTGACTTGTCATCGGCACCAGTTGTCCACCTGTAGCTGTGCACATGTTAAACAAGGTTAATCTTTAAACTAGAACTTGTTTAACAAATTTCAGGTCGTTGGAGATCGTAAAGGTGCAGTGTTTGGTGGTTTAGTTGAGGCACCCTTGAGACCATCAACCACGAAAAGATATCAGGTATGATTATTTGAGACCATTAACCAAGTGAAGGTATCAACTATATATTGGTTAACTTTTTTCAATCCCTTTTTCACTGGGTGCTGAATACTATACAGGGATCAAATGAAACATTTGTTTTTACCAATACCCCTGGTTGTCCTGTTATATATCGTCCAACAGGTACTACAATTCTTCCCAATACACACGTTCCATGAGAATATTGGTGTCAATATGGGCGGGTTGAGAAACATCTGAAAACAAACTTGGGTCAGAATAAATAGTTTTTGAGTGCAGGTCGGTTTCTGTTGAGCTGACCTGGAAGGCCAGAAACATTGTTTGTTCTCTTTTTGAGATTAACGTTATGATTACAAAACTATGTTATTGCAATAATCTGATCTTTTTTTCTTCTCAATAACATAATCTTGAAGGTTTTGTTCATTTGATACATTTTGTATGATTTTCACCCACTCCATCCATTTAACCGTTTCATTTTTTAGTTAAAAACTCAACCCATTTAACTTTTAGAGATAAAAGATAACCCAAATCAATCCATTTTTATATAATCTCTTAAATCTGATTCAGTGATTCCATGTTTAAGGCACAACTACTATTAATCGTTATTTAGTAGTAGTCTCACATTTGCTCAATGGAAATCATCAGTGCATTGTAGAGGGCAATTGTTCCACTAGGCCATAGTCTCATAGATGATGAAGTTAGAGAAAGGTTAAAGGTCTAAATTTATAAGTTCTTTGATGATATTAATGGGGCAAGTATGGGTAAATTCTTTGATGTATTAAAAACTTGCTTTGTTACAAACAGTATATGAATCTTTTCATAGTGTTAAATGTAATTCCTATAACTTTTTTCATATTTCACTATGTTTACGTAACCTACTGCTATTTTAAAAGCCATTTTGCTTCATGCCATCTTATAGCTGAGTATACTCATGTTTTATTTTCTCTGGTTTATTTAAGCAGGCATCAATCGCTATTTCACATTGTGTTCAACCGAGTATCTAGCACTTGGTGGGGGCAATCATTTTGCATTGTATCTTGATAATGACTTGTAAGAGTCTTGCCCCATTGATTTTTTTTTCCTTTTTGAGGACATACACTTAACTATCTGGCAATTTACATTTGTCTTTTTTACTTTCTAGATTGAGTGGGTCAAGTTTGGCCTCAGAAACATATGGTAACTCTTGTTTGTCACACACTCAAGATTTTGAAGTGAAGGAAATCGAGGTGCTCTCTCTTTCTCTCCCACGTTGTAATCCGAATATCTGCCACCATTTAATTTACTTAAGTTAAAGAATCAGAAAACAAGATAGACTTAAACCTCAATCACATTTCAGTTAGGAAACAAAAAATGTTCCAATCTTATAACCTACACATACATGTGGTTGTTTTGACCCATTTACTTGTGAATGGGTTGATCCATGCTATGTTTTACCACTAGCAGGTCAACCAAATAAGCAAGTGAATAGGAAACAAATGGGTCAAATGGGTAACTAAAATCATCCAAAGTATATTATAATGCTAATGACCCATTTTGGACATGTGCCTAAAGGGTGGTTACCATGTCCTGCAATAATTCGTATTCCCTTGTTATTGAGAAATTCATAATGTTTGATGATGTTGAATGATTGCAGTTGTGGGGGTTTGTATATGCTTCAGAGTATGAAGCGACGATATCAATGTTGAGAACAGAGGCACCTGGGATTTGTCGTTGGTAGCGTCATGTTGAATGACACTTCCCTTCATTTTGTATATATTTTGGCTTGGATCTTTTGGTTTTGAAAAACACACTGATTTACTATAAAGATTTAAGAAGCCTTTGAGGTTTTTGTGTTATACAGAAATGGAGTTAACCCCAAGTATATATGTTTTCACTCCTGGTCGTTTGTATTTCGTTGTGCCCCTAACTACCCAGTTGCGTTTAACTTCTTACTATGTGAATACAAAATTAAACCAAGTATATGATGCAAAAGATGCATCTATGATCGAAGGTAGTTATACGATAACAAGGGTGAGTATTCATGACGAGCTATTATAATAATCAATGAGTTTAGGATAACATAACTAACAATCCGATTGGGGTACGTTTATCCGAGCTCAATAACACCAACACTTTGCACATTCGTGTTGTTTATATGCATACCACAAGTATGGACAATAAGGTGCCACACAGGTGCAAACAGCAGGTACAAGGACTAGTAAATTCAAAGCATCAAGGTTGAGCTCGTATATTACTTGACTGTTTTCAACCAGAGCTTGCTCATCACTCAACGAGTTGATCGCTTCGTGATTTGGAAAAATGCTATAAAAATGAAGCCAAAAGTCAAATAAAGGACATATCCGGTGCTTGACTTAACTTTTGTTTTGTGCATGGTTTAGAGAGGGGTCTGATTGTTTCATGATTTGATGTATGTAGCCTTACTCAAGACTGTTTCCACCATTTAAACCTGTTACTCAAGATCATAAAACAATAATTTTACCAGCCGTACAATTTTGTAAGTTTTATTTAATCTTTTTATTTGAGTAAAAACCTTTTATATAAATGAGGTCATAATTGCATCTCAAAATAACAATGCCTCAATCGTAAAAAAAATTGTCATCGCTTAAAATTCTCATGTTATTCGTTGGATTTAGACTTGATCAACGGCTAGATTTCATGTGGGTGTTGAAACTCGGATCATAACTCAATAGCGGCAACACGTCATCACTAAAGGTGTTGCCGCTACTAACTATTGTCGCCGCTAATTAGGTGGCCTCAAATGTTGAGATTTTTTGCAGTGACAATTCTGGACGATTGTAATCTATGTGTTTTTATGTACGTTTTGAACAAGTCTACGTTTTTTGGAAAAGATGCGAGCCATGGATAATACGTTTTCGTTTAGCGTTATAAATTGGAGTTACTTTACGTTTCAATGCAAATTTAGTTTGGAGACAAATCGAGTCGATTGTTGGTCTATACTTTATCGCACTGCGTATGACACCGTTGTAAAACGCGAAGAGTTAAAAAACCAGTTATCTTTATTTTAAATATAAAGCTCCTAATTTGCTACAAATTCCTAACTACTGACCCTATAAATTACTATATATATTAATAACTTAGGTCGGTGATCACAAAGAATCTTTGTAGTTTTGAACATTTATCACTAATTTATTATTTACATATAGGTCCATTCACATTGAACTACTCATTTTTAATTTATTCCATTTTCTTTACATTTTCACAAAAATTTAGGATGTTACTCAAGTCTTAAGAATTTATAATTTTTCTTTGTTTTATTTTAGTTACAAAAATAATTTTTGATAAATTACATAAAATGATTTTATATAGATTTAAACAGGTTATAAAATAGTCGGGTCGACGATAAAACGTTTCCATGTTTATATTTAAGTACGTTTTGAGTTGTTATAAGTTTCGACGTAAGTTTTGTTTGAAAACACATGGGTCAAATATGAATCATTTGATACGTTTTCATTCGACTTTAGAAATTCTGAGCTATTCTATATAGTTCGAAAACAAACCGGGACGATTGTAATCTATAGTTTATCACGCGGAATACGACGTCACAACACGTGTTTTTTATGTATTTTTGAGTTGGTCTACATTTTGACATAAATTTTGTTTGAAAAAGAGTTTGGTCAAATCTAATATGTTTACATTGAACGATATAAATTTCAGTTACTCTACGCTTCGACGTAAATTTAATTTGAAAACGAGTCGGATCGATAAAGGTCTATATTTTATCACAGTGCGTACGATCCCGCGGCAACGCGCGGGAAGTTAAAACTAGTTACATTAAAAACATCAAAATTTAATACCATACTCCAAAACCTACCTGGGGTTGATTATTTATCCCAACTAATCTTTCTTTGATTTATATCCTCCTCCTAAAAGTTTAAAAAGAGCATGTATATGCATATAAATGTATATGCATATGTTCATTTAAATATAAGGGCATCAAATACCATATTTATAAAACATAATCTAAAACTTGGTTACTATCTACGTTACTGTGTTAAATAGGGCTTTATTATTTCTTTTGATCTTTTCTAATTTGACCTTCTAGACATGCATAAACCATGCATGCTTACATACATGCATACGTATTTGTTTCTAGATCTTCATATGGCGTAATCAAGATTCACGTGCAACGGTGCAAGTTTAATTAATTTGTGTTTCAACCCTAAAATTTGCACACACATATAATTCAACAGTTGATCTTTGAAATTTCCGTACGTATTTGAATAACTGAATTAACTACATACATACATGCATGCATATATACGACACTAATGGATATGTCCGCGCGTTGCGGCGGTACGACTGTTGCGCGACCTTTTGGGAATTTGATTTTAGTCAATATCAGCTCGTGCGTTATGACGTAAATTAAAAAAACAAAATATAATTATTGAAAAAATTGAAAGAAAGAAAACAACTACATATATTACAAAAGTCTTTAACACAATTATATTATTCCAACAAGATTAGTGAAAGCATGAATGATATTTGTGATCAGAAATCACTTAATACCTAGATTTTAGGGGGGAGGGGTTTCATTTTATGAATGTAGGTTCAAGTTTTACAATAATCGGAGATAACTTTCGATAGTGATTTGCATAGATCAGAGAAAGTTAATGAAGAAATTGTCACCATAAATTACCATCTTGATTGTTATTGAACTATTAACAACCGGCAATGAAAAGTGGAGGAGGGATTAGTGATCAATCGCAATGAATGTACGACATTGAAAGTAAATGACGGTTTTGTTTGGCCATGTGTGTATGCTCTAACATTTGTATTAAAACATCATATGTTATACTTTATTGTAAGTTGACATAAATAGAATAAAATGGTTAAGTTTTTAAAAAGGTTAATTTTAATTTTATTCCCTAACGTTTAACTAAAGTAACCATTTTCCTCCAAAAGGTTAAAAATATCAATTACCTCCAAAAGTTTCATATGTTGTTTCAATATTCCTCCAAAAGTCTCATTATTTTGGATAAAGTTGAAACAATTAATGAACTTTTGGATTAAAATTGAAACAAATTATAAAACTTTTGGAGGTATATTGATGTTTTTAATCTTTTGGAGGAAAATGGTTATTTTTAACAAAACTCAAGAAGTAAAATTGAACTTAACTCTTTTTAAAATTTAAGCATGACTTTTCATATGGGTGTCTTAATCCATATGTAAAATTATCATTCTATCCTACTTTCACTTTTATTAAAAAAATAAATAAATATTAAAATTATTAAACTCACAATATGCTCGTAGAAAAATATTGGTATTATAGTTATTATAAATATGAAGATATATATAAGTTATATACTTAAATATTTAAATAAAATAATACTTAATTTAAATAGTATTTAGTTATAAACATATAATTAGTAATATAAATTTAAATGCCAATGTATAGTTTTATAAATAAAATAAAATTATAATGAAGTGAATTAAATAATATCATATTATTAAATAATGAATTAATAATTTTTATTAAATACATGAAAGAGACAAGGGAAAAAATATCAAGATATATAAAAATTTAATGGATAAATTTACCACATTGCCCCTAAAGTGTCTTAAAATTAAAATCGTAATCAATTCTTTATTCTACCCCTCTTAAATGCCTTGTACTTCTTTGTACATGTTGCTTCAAAACTTGTATGTTTGGCAAAATTACATCTCTATTCAGAGAGATGTATTATATAATAGTATAGATATAAGTATTTAAATAAAATAATACTTAATTTAAATAGTATTTAGTTACAAAAATATGTTTAGTAACTTTATATTTAAATGTCAATTTATATAATTATAAATAAAATAAAATTTAATGAAGTGAATTAAATAATATCATATTATTAAATAAGGTATTAATAATGTGTATTAAATAATACAATAATTAAAAGAAGTTAATTAAATGGGTGCAAAAGTGAAATTATTACATAAAACATTTCTACTCTATGATTAATATATTGTATAGGTGTCTTACACTTTGAATGAATTTAATATCTTATACTTCTAATATGTATTATATAGTAGTATAGATAAACATAACTAATAATCTAACCAATGTATATTAATGAGCAGGAATGGCTTCGCCTGAAATACTAGTTTCGTTTGATGCGTTGGCGGTGGCGGGCAGGGCCGGACTTATGAAGGGAATATAGAGGTCACCCGAAACCCATGAACTTCTTTTCTTATGTTTGATATATGTAATCAAAACCCGAGCGACCATCAATTTTTGACATCGAGACCCATGGATTTTCCTTGAAAATGAACAACAAAGAAAGTTAATTTGAAATTTACAAATTCATATTGTAATGAGATGTACTTATGAAACCATGGAGCATGTTGTAATTTTGGTTGGTCTTTTTAGCTTGTTGTATTTTTACCTGGGACCAGACTTGAGAGATGTGAGAGTTTGGTTGCAGTCTAATTTGTAGAAGTATAAGAGCGAATAGAGAAATGAGATTTATGTTTTTAGGCCTTTTTAAGTGAGTTAAAAAGATGTCGATTGAGAGGCTTTAATTTATGTAAAATTAGAAAATATAAACATAAAGAATTCAATTTGACCATGCTTTTTTTGAAGGCAATTTAATTATACTTTCCTAATAAAGTGATGACAATTACTGTAATTTCTAATGCTATTAATTAGGAAATTCAATTTATTTGTAACTGATAAATTTTAACCAGATAATTCTTCTCAATTAGAAGATTCTGATAATTTATATCCTTTTAATTGTTCACTATTTTATATTAATATTATTATATAATATTCTTCTACTCTAATTTAAGAGTAAAAATGGTGGTGTCACGTGTCAGCATCACATTCATTCTCATTAAACTTTTCTCGTTTCTCTCTCCTATTAAATAACTACATTAATTACTATAATATTATTTATTTATTTTTACATTATAATTAGTTTTTTCTAAATTAAAAAATTTTATTAATGTTATTTCTATAGGAATCTATTGTATCTAATAAAATAAGATTTTTTTGTCATTTGTCATTATTTAAACAAACATTTTTACCACATGTCATTTTTCTAAATATCTTCACATCATTTTCCCTCCAAAAGGGTATTATAGTAATTTAAACACTCAAACTAATTTCTCTCTCTTATTTAAATTTTCTAAAATCAATCTATCATTGTAAAAATAGATTTTCATTAAGGAATTAAAAATCACATTTTTTATTAAAATATTATCAATAAAAAAATTTATAATATAAAATTTTTCTAAAACACTAAACCTTTTTGAAACAAAATATATTTTAAATCGGTCCTTTTTTGTCACACCCCGACCGACGGCGGAATCATCGGGGTGGACGAATGTGAAATGATTGTTCATAGCACATGGAACTAGATAGTTGGAAAAATATTAAATACCATTTTTCATTGAACAATAATAAACCAGTAAATCATTACAATACATTCAAAATTTCAACAACAAAATAAATTTTTTAATTAAACTAGGTCCAAGTCCTATATGTGCAAGAAGAATTCCTCAAGTAGCAATCCTGAAATATGTTAAAAATAAAAGTCAACATATAATGTTGGTGAGTTCCCATGGATTTGTACATACGTATGAAAACAACGTTTAAGAGGCAATTCATGTCATAGGTTAAGAAATCATGCAAGAATATAGATAGCATAATGATACAATCAAACCTTGACAAAGATATTCATTACAAGTTTATAACGATTAGCTAGTGTACTTGGTTCCCATGATGAACAAGTCATACGTCATCAGGAGCCGGCAATACCTCGGCTTTAGCACCAAATAGGCTTGTCAGGCCCATAGATGTATGACGTCGCCAGGCTAGAAATAGTTAATAATTTTTTTTACAAGATGACTATCATATAAGACTCACAAGTATCTCAAATAACCATGACAAAGTTTAAAGATGAATTGCTCGTGCATTTACAAGTATCAAGATGTTTACAAGTGCAAGTTTATAAAGTTAACATGTTTCACTCCAAAAGGTGTGAAATAAAGTAAAAAGAGGCGTGGAGAACTCACATGGAAAACACACATGGAATAAGATACACTTAAGATAATAATAAGAAGATAAGAACCAACGATTACTTCACGATTCAACCTAAATTAAATTGTTTAATTTTATACTTTATACTAAATGAATATACTGAATATTTAATTATTTAAGAAATAAATAATTATTTGAATAATTAATTATTTAAAGTATTTGTAACATGTAGATTTAAAATGTTTTGAAATAATCTAAGTTCGAGCTATTATAGATTTATAACACATAAATGAATTAATAATGTTTTTATAACCTTTGTTATTTAAAAAAATAATTAAAAATTATAAGTTTTAAAATCTTTAAAAATTAATTTAATAATTCTCTGAAATGTTTTAGTTAACAAAATACTTTTTATTTTGATTTAAAAACATAATAATATAGCTTTTGAAATTTAAATACATAAAATTTGACTTTAAAAAATAATTGTTGGAGGCCGGGTTTGAACCCCGAGTCCTCTTGCTTGAAATGGTAACCGGTTGGGCTAAAGCCCAGATCTGCTAAGAAGTCCCTTTGAAACTTTAAAAACATAATTTGCATAATTCTCCCAAATCCTCATGAACCCTAATTCAATTTGGATCAAATTGAACCCCAATTCGATTATGTTAATCAACAACAGGTTAGGGGTTTTAATCACAATCCAGAAGCGAGTGTTTAGAAGTACTTAATTAATTGAATTACAGTGTCATTCGATGATATCAAGAACATGTAAGGTCGCGATTAGGTTGAGTAAGGTTCGAGCTACAACCGTTGATGATAATCAAATTAATTTCGTGTAAAGATTCTGAGACTCATTTCAACCGAAAGCCCCTTATCAATTGTGATCTAAGTTGCCCAGAAGATGGAGTTCGGCTAAGACGCAGGTTCGATCGAAGTTGGGGGTCGGGTTCGAGGAATGTGTGCTCTATAAATGGAATTAGAGGTACAGCAGGTTTGGAGGAATCGTCTGAGATGTGTGCCCTCCATTACATTGGTTTAATTCGATCGGTTTCAAGTTAAACGGTTTACATACTTTGAATGTGGGTTTGGTTACAAGTGCTTAGAATTAACAGCTTATTAAGGGCAATTGAAACGAGTCTTGGGTTCGAAAAACGCATGCGAGAGTTAAGAACCATTTAATTGAGTTAAATTCGACGTTTTCTAAAAGTTTGGTGGTCGCCGGAGGCTGCCGGAGTTGCGGCCGGAACTGGGCGACGAGGGTGGGGGGTTGGGTTTTTAAAAGTTACAAATTGGTCCCTGTAGTTTGATAATGTTGATATTTTATGTAATAAAGCTTTTATTTCACGTATTAAAAATTACAAATTAAGCCCTAGACTTTATAAAACCAATTTGAATAATAAATCAAATTAACTATTTGTTAATTTTTATAACTTTTATAAAGCTTGTAAACTTTATAATTTGATTATTTATTTTCAATAATTAAACTTCATAATTACTAATAAAACTTTATAACTTTATGAAAAAGAATTATTTATAAATCTATAAATTATTACAAGTTGTTTAGATGATTAATAAATGAATAATTCACAATATAAATTGCACATTTAATGCATTTGATCTATTAAAATTATTAAAATAATTTAATAATGGAAGTTCGAAATGGGTTCGGGTTTGGGTTTTAAACTTTGAAAATGGGCGGATGTTACATTTTTTTAAAAAAATAATAAAAAATGTGAAATTTTCTAATAGCAGTCTTTTAAAACAACCAGAATAATTACAAACCATAGTTTTTAATAAACAAAATTTAAAAAAAATAAAATGAATATTTAAAAATAAAACTATTTAAATAAGAGGGTTAAAAATAGTATAATTGTTTTATTTCTTGAACTATTACTTATATATAATTTTAATCATATCTTATATTAAAATATCATACTGTAACTTTTCATGTTTATTACTAACTATAATTCGTTTAATAAATGTGTTTTAGACTATATATCTATCTGTCTATCTATCTATAATTAAGAAAAATTAGGATAATACGTGACACAATTATAGAATAAAAGTTTAAAAAATATATTTTTTTGTTTATTTTACTTAAAATAACTATTTATATGTAATTATAATCATATTTTATCTTTAAGCATGGTTTCATAATTGATAATCATTTATTATTATTTATTTAATATTTTATTTATTCAACCCGTGTAATACACGGGGTACTAACCTAGTTAGATTATATTCATGGTTGGTAAATTAAAATCAAGTTGTCAAGTAACGGAATCTATGTCATGTTTAGCTTTTTTTAATTCTTTAAATCTTTTTCTTTTGTTTCTTTTACTAAAGTTTTTATATTTCTTTTGTTTCTAGATTATAATACTTCAAAATATGAAAATACATCTTTGCTTTCTTGTGTATTTTGTTTCATAAAGCTTCTACTTGTATCTATGAGTTTATTTGTTTGTATATTGAGTTAAATTTGTACCCCTATTACATAAATGAGAAATAACGTATATATAATCAAATATTATAATCAAAGATTTAAGCTTAGGCATATTTCTTTCTTTGGTGTAATGACTAAATTTATAAAAATGAAGCTATGTAGAAAGCAACTATAGCGACATTGTATTGCATTTATACAATAATCAACGTACTTTTATTATTTATCTGACATTGAACCTGGTTTTATATGTTTATTGTGTGACCCGACCGAACTAGATCGAAAATTTTTAATATTAGGTGATACATGAATGACTTTAAAAAATTTCCAACCCCAATAAAAAAAGTTTTCTAGGTCCGCCACTGGTGGCGGGAGTAGATGGTGACGAGTATGGCTTGGATTTTGAGGAATATGAGTGTATACAGATGGACCGACATCCAGCGTATTTATACGCGATGATGATGAAATACTTGAGCAGAAACTTGAACGTGAAGAAGATAAAAGATATGAACATATATGAATGTAGAAATGATGAAAGGGCTAAAGATTTTATAGATGGTGATGATGATTTGCAATTTAGTTTTTGGAAGGTTGTGATAATAACGATTAGATTTATGACGAGATCTTATTGAACAAATAGTAGTTTTCCATTTGTTCAATAACTATTAGAGTAACTATAGGAAAAACATGAGAGAATGTAAAAGTATTATGCATAGTGAGTTTTAAGAATGTGTTACCATATGTTATACTTAAACGATGCATATGGTGGCAATGCTTGTTCATGCGAATTTAGGAGAAGAATAATTAATAATGTAAACTTATTCTAGTAATGTATATATGGTACTTAAAACTTAAAAAATAAAATGTGAGATTTTATGTATATTGTCCGAAAATTGTTATATCGTCGTACTTTATGTGTCTAGTAGTTATCCTCATCTTGTGACCGAGATATATATAGTTAAAAAGAACGAAAAGATTAGATGAGAAGAGAGAAAATGGTGTGAACACAAATGATCACATCATGTATTATGTATTAAGCAAGAAAAATAAGAGGATTATATGTATATATGAAACATTAGTCATAGTTAATTTTTGGTTGCCCGTACACAAAATATTATTCCCGTGACCAAAGTTAAACATCTAATTGGATAAATAGGACATTTAAACTCATTCATTTCATACCATTTAAGTATTTAACTTACACGTTGACTGTACGTGCACAAATGTGTATTCACATTAGTTAACTTCCAATACAGATAAATGACAACATCATAAATTCATATTTTTTCAATATTTACGTCATGGAGTTACATGCATGCACCCTATTCGTTTAAAGAGCATATAATTTGAATAAAATATATGTCAATGGTCAATATAACATGATCACGAGCAAGTTTATCTTTCAACTCCAAAAGTGTGTGTATTAATGCCACCTTTGAAGTTTCCATATATAATTGGAGGAAGAAAACTATATATACTCAATATAAATACACAAGCATAAGTTCATAAACTTGATAATATTACAACAGCAAAAAGTGAGGTAAATCTTGAATTAGATATCATGTCATTTTCACTTGAAGCTTTTGCAATGGCGGGTGTAGACTACAACGAGTGGGGTGTGGATTTCGAGGAATGGGAGCGTATGGAGGCGGGCCCACCCCCTCCCCATTTATACGCAGATGATTATGATCAAGAACACGAACATGAAAACGATGAAGAAGCTGTTAAGATGATTGAAACAGACGCTATAGAACCCAAAACCAAATTGATGAATGTTTTTGATGAAAGAAATAAAGAGGGTGGTGATGATCTTCAGATGCAATCATTGAAAAGTGATAATAATATTATGAACCACAGTCGTGGTAAGCAACGATTAAAGATGATTGTGGCAGTGATTATGGTGATTAGATTTCTATGGAGGCAAATTGTTTGAATCATTGGTAGTTATGATTAGGATGTTCATATATAGTTTTTTTTGTAGGGTGATTAATATTATCATTGGTGATTAATAGTAAAAGCCTTTTTTTGTAATTCTACAAAAGCTTATACTTTTATTATTGTTCGTTTATAATCAATAGATTCATATTTTCGTTTTCGATTTGACATAAAAATATAAGAATTAACAAGCTTTTAGGTAGATAGTGAATTAACAAATTCAATAAAATAAGGACTCAACTATTAAGGTGATCTAGCACTAATTATTCAAGCATAATCAAGTATTAAGGCCAAAATATTCATAGGACCACAATGTCCAACCAAATTATGCAAAACGAAACATGCTTAATTATCTTAACCAAACATTCATAATTCAAGGGTTCAAGCACTAATAAAAAATAAGCACTAAAATGCCAAGCATTTAACATAGAAAATGTGGATTTCCAGCAGAAGCAATTCAAGTAGGAAACAGTGAACAATTTGACAATCTATGTATTATACCATGAATATTTAACACATAATCTTCATATTCACAAAGGGTCAGAAGCAATTCCAGCAGCACCGATTCAATCTCCAGAAGCTATTCAACGTAATTACCAATAATTTTTAAAGATTGAGCTTCTCCATATTTATTTTAACGGCAAATGTGTGACCATGCATCGGAAATATGTGTTATCTTAGTTGGGTCCACCTATCTATGTCTCAGTCGGGACCGCACCCCCAACCCCTCAGGAGGAAACTCATTGCTGGAAAAACTCTCCAGCTTAATGGGTTTACCCTGATCACAAATGGAAGATTCCATTGTAAATTTGTCAGCGAGAGTTGTGACCTACTGAAAAGCGTTATTGACAATCGTTCAGGAATTAAGGTATAGGTAATTTGATTTTTGACGGAAGACAGACACACTACCGATAACCTTATGAGCAATGTATTATCAAATAGTTATACAAACAGTGACAAACCTAAAAAAATTTCCGGTAGGGGGGGAGGATTATTAAGATTCATTGGCTATCGCGATATAATATATTTTTCGGTCCATTTCG
Source organism: Flaveria ramosissima (assembly GCA_025215565.1). Lineage (NCBI taxonomy): Eukaryota > Viridiplantae > Streptophyta > Magnoliopsida > Asterales > Asteraceae > Flaveria > Flaveria ramosissima. The sequence continues at coordinate 17,968,683 of CM046040.1, forward strand.
GGTCAGATCTGGTTCATTGCCGAAAAAACATCTTTAAAATGGTCCTCAAACTCTTGTATTTGCATAAATATAAACACACACACACACACACACACACACACACACACACACACACATATATATATATATATATATATATATATATATATATATATATATATATATATATATATATATATATATATATATATATATATATATATATATCAAGAACCTTATTAAAACAATTATACTCATAAAATTGATTATATGTGATGTTTAAAACAATTATAATCATAAAAATGATGATATGTAATATGTTTCAAGAAATTACACTAATCATCAAAACGGTTAACCCTTTAAAGTCGATGATGTTCGGTTAACCCTTTAAAGTCGATGATGTTCAACATGTTTGTAAAAATTATCAACCAGTAAATATGTCATTTAATCTCCTATATCTTGAAATCAATATAAATTTAACTTTTAAAATAGTATAAAATATTTATCTTGGTATAATTTTTTTCCTTCTTACTAAATACTTGCTTATTTGAGGGTGGAAATACTAAAAGTATATGCGGTTACAGACCCTTGTTATTAAAAAAATGGTGTGTTGGACGGTGGCCCCCTTTTAATTCAACCACCGACAATCTATTTTGCGATAATCTTGCTTTTTCATCATTTTCAAAAGTTTAAAGGGGAGATCGATTGTAAAATTTTGTGAGGGCGGTCAGGATTTTGTAGTTCAACCCCTATTAGACTATATTATTACTATGGTTTAGTAATGGTTATTATTAAGGTTGAGGCCATGGGCCTGTTTAGGTTTTTAGAGTTTCATTGTAAAATTTATATAATGTAATCAAACCTATCAATAATATTCATTAAGTCTATACCATCTTAAATGATATCAGAGCCTTAGGGTTCTTGTTATCTTTTTCTCCGTCGCGACATCATAAAAATACAAACCTTAGCCGTCACCACCACGTTCACACCTTAGACAGGGCGGCACCCCCTGTCCATTCTCTTTGATTTTAGTTGTCTTATCTTTTCTATTCTAAATAAATATTCATCTCCGTTTTAAATTCAAACCACTTATCTTAAATCTTTCTTTTACACCAAACCCGTATGCCCATATCCCATCTTTCTTGTTTCTTTTTTTCGTATGTTTTCGTCAGAGCACGATCCATTTCCACCAAAGAACGCTGCATGACCACAGTCATCGGCCTTCAGTATGACACACCACCGCACGACCACAGTTGTCAGGTGTCATCTTGATCCTTTTTATCATTTAGATTGGGATACCGATTACGTGATCATGTTGCAGCTGCCGCGCCGCCAGCTAGACGACGGTCCATCGCCGCGCCGCCTATAGGACTACGGTCCCCCGCGCTGACCAGGACTTTGGTCCGCTGACACCGCACCGCCCCCATTGGATGCCCCTTGCATGATTACATGATCATTTAATATTGTGAATTGCATTTAAGATTTTAGATTGAAGATTGCAAGATTATGGAATTTTGGCCGAAGATTGTTATCGAGACCGAGAGTCCGATTCCTTAAAACTCTGACTGCGGGAGAGTATTAGACTATATTATTATTAGGTTTTAGTAATGATTATTATTAAGGTTGAGCCCACGGGTCTGTTTAGATTTTTAGAATTTCATTCTAAACTTTATATAATAATGTAACCAAACCTATCAAAAATATTCAGTCAGTCTTTACAATTTACACGCCCCTGCCTTCAAGTTCGTAGTTAGACTGTTTTACTGTGGGATAGCTGTGATACTTTAGCTTTGGACTACTGAAAGAATCATCACATCGTTAGGAGGATGTATTAAGCAAGAATAATATAAGGGTGTATATGTATATACAACATTAGTCAAAGTTTTTGGTTGCCCTTACAAATAACATTAGTCTCGTGACCGAAGTCAAAGCTTGATCAATTGGATAATTTGGGCTTTAAATCTGTATCATTCATTTCATACCAATTAATTTACACCTTGACTGTGCACAAATGTGTTTTCTCACATAAGTTATTTTTTACTAATTACGCATGCTATGATTAAACGGCATCGTCATAAACTCATTTAATATCTTATTAATATTTACGTCACGGGGTTACATGCATACACCCTATTCGTTCAAAGAGTATAAAATCTGAATAAATATGTATATGTGTGTCAATGGTCAATAAAATGATCACGAGAAAGTTTATCTTTAAACTCCAAAAAGTGTGTATGCCACATTTGAAGTTTCCATATATATTTGGAGGAAGACAACTATATAAACTCATATATATACACAAGCATACGTTCATAAACTCAATAATATTACTAACAGAAATAAGTGTGGTATCTTGTATTAGATATCATGTCGTTTTCACTTGAAGCTTTGGCAATGGCGGGTGTAGACTACAACGAGTGGGGTGTGGATTTCGAGGAATGGGAGCGTATGGAGGCGGGCCCACCTCCTCCCCATTTATACGCGGATGATTATGATCAAGAACATGATCAACATGAAAGAGATGATGATGATGATGATGATGATGAAGTCGTTATGATGATAGAAACAAACACTATAGAACCCAAAAACATATTGGCAAATGTTTTTGATGAAAGAAATAAAGAAGGAGGTGATGGTTTCGACATACAATTACTCAAAACTTCTAACAACGTTATAAACCGCGGTCAAGGTAACCGGCGTTTAAAGATGTTGGTGGTTGTGATGATGGTGATTAGATTTCTAAGGAGGCAAATTGTTTGAATTATTAGTAGTTTTGATTATGATGTTCATGTATAGTGTAATTTTGTTTCATTCTTAAATTTACTTGTAATTAAATCTGTCTAAAGTTAATTGTAAATTTGTTTGGATTCAATGAATAAATATGATTTTGATCACTACGGCTATGGTTTTATAACATGTTCATCACTTACATCTTGAACTAGCATTCCACTTATTTGAGTCGAGTCGAGTCAAACTGAGTTCATGGACAAACTATTTAGATTGAAAACAACATTTTAATACAATGTATTTGTTTCATTACAAAACGGATGATTATCACGAACTGAAGATTTCTTTCCATCCCAAATCGATCGGTGAAAGTAGATAACAACAGAAAACCGTCGGCGACAATCCTTTGAGAATTAAGATGTGGGTAATTCGATCAGTTTTTGCCGGAAGACCAAAAGATATGATACTAATGACAACTCTTTTAGTTGTATACCAACAAGCCTTTCAATGTCATAGTCGTATTATAGACGAATTAAGGTGTGGGTAATTCAGTTTTTGCCGGAAGCTAATTTTCTTGCCAACGATTTGAAGAGGAAATTAATCATTTAGGTGTTTCAACTGCGGTGTAGGTAGAAGAGCTGGTATGAAAAAAATTAAATGGGTACAAAAATCTAAGAAATAGTGAGAATTCCTGATCTCTCGATGCTATTATGTAATTTTCAATCCCATTGGATAATTAATAAGAACAACAAGCTCAACCTAAATTGGATCGAGTGATTGAGAAATCTTTTATTATTCATGTAACTCTATGTTTGTTATGTTCGTTAGCTTTTTTTAACCGGCATTGATATACAAATCGTTTTTGTTGTTAAAAAAGCTAAGAGCCTGAACACGCCTTAGAGAAAGTTGTGAAGAGTACTAATATAAAATAAGGTCACCGGGATGGAGGTGAATTCGATAGTAATAGTATTTTCCGTAAGAAGCTGTAATAGCATTATGTAAGAATAAATGTGTTTAACAAACTATGTTTTTGTGAATGAATGTTGATCATGTGATGTTTAATTTAAAACTTACGAGCGTAAGTTAACTCTTTTAGCATACATTTCATGAAAGAATCTAGCCTCTAGTAGCCACGAAAGGATTGACATAATGGAACTCTAATGTTGTTAGATTAGTATTTTGAACATATGTAAGAAATGGTTCTTAATATATGACTTTTCATTTTGTTAATTATATGTTCAAAGCAAGTGATTCATGTTACGCTTCGGGGAATTGAGTCGAGATGAGACAACTATTTTGGTTGGTAAATATTGCCTTGAATTCACATTTGTGGTGCATGCAAATTATATTGACGCTCACGCATTATATAGCATTAGTTGTTGCTTATACGTCATTTATGTAAGATGGTAAAAGACTGAATTGAATATTATTGATAGGTTTGGTTACAATATATAGAGAATATAATGCAAATCCTAAAACCTAAGTACGCTTGTGGGCTCATACTAATAACTCTAACAAGATTTTCTAATAGTTTAGTACAAAGCAAATTTTAAATAGGAATTCATGACAAATGTATATTCATTTCATATATTCATATTGGTAATGCCAATAAGTATGGATTGATGGATAACATCATAACAATAACATTACAAGTTTTAATTATATCATCAGTGGGTATGGGACCATGATTTCACATAACTCTTGTCTATATGCATAATAACTCTCTAACATGACTATAAATGTATATCACTTTTAAAAAATAATTTTCTTGATTTTTATTTTTATAGATGGTCATTTGAAACCCATTTCATGTAAACTAACTTGTGAAGACTAAGACACTGCTAAACTAATGGTATAAAATGAAACCTAAATTATTATAAAGCTTTCTTGATGATGTGAGTTATTGATACTTTCTTCGCATTCCTGTAGATTCATATACAACAAGACACCTCTAGTTATTTGTCCCTCATCACAATATCAAATGTCTTATCGAAAATAAAAAGGAGAAATATAGAATTGGTTTGTAATAGCTTGTTTGGTTAAAATTAAGACTCGTTTGCCTTCGGGGGCAGTACAATACGCTAGTCACATCTTCTATGAGGCTGACATCTAGTATAACGAAACTTGCCTATGTGGACTCTTGTCTAATAGTTTATTCAACTATATTCACGCTCCATGATAAAAATGAAACAATCCGCTTGGCATCTTTTCAAGCGTTGAAAGCCTTCAATCAGACTAGAGCGTTAGATTTAACTTTATTTATTTTTATTTTTTATTCTTTTAAAGTGATTGCATGAAATGAAGAAATTAATAAATCGAGGATGAGAGTTTGATGGTTAATGTGGTTTGTGACATCCGGCTCTGGATGGCACCAGTTTAAATTAGTTGCCGCTCTCAAAAGGCAATGGTTTAAAGGGTCATGACATTTCGGTTACAAGTTACCAACAAACCATTGTGACTATTTAGAAATTTGATTTTCCAAAGGGATATCGTGGCTACTGGAGAGGTCACGAAGACGTCTATATATAATAGCATGTACATAATTATTTTGATATATAAACATGTAAGGTTTATGAGTTTATCAATAAATACTAAGCCAAAGCAATTGATGCAAGTACACAATCATAATGAAGCTACACTACTAAAAATACAAAATCGTAAGTTGAAAAAATATATAAACTTAAATTTAATTACTCAATAGTTAAATAAGAATAAGTATAAACTTAAAATTATTACTCAATAGTAAAATAAGAATAAGATCACCTATAGTTTCTCACGGTCAAGTAAGAACTTGAAAACAGTAACTACACTTGTTTCTATCGTAATATTATGGATTCATGAACATATGCTTAGTTGTGTATCTATATGCGCATGTATATTTGCCTTCCTCCAAATATGAAAATTTCAAATGTGGCATACTCATATAGTCTTTCGTTGCACATACACAAATTATTATTCCCGTGACCAATATTAAAGATTCAATTCAATATTAGACTTTCAACGTGATGGACTTTGTACAAATGTGTATTCACATTAGTTGATTTCCAATACACAAATGACAACGTCATAAACTCATTCATATTTTATCCATATGTACGTCATGGAGTAACATGCATGATTGCATGCAGCCTCTTCGATCAAATAATATAATATCAGAATTAGTATATTATATGTGTGTCAATGGTCAATCACATAATCACATGCAAGTTTACCTTTCAACTCCAAAAAGTGTGTGTATGCCACATGTGAAGTTTTCATGCATATTTGGAGGAAGACATCTATATAAATACCCAACCATGTTCATAAACTCTATAATATTACAACAGAAACAAGTGCGATTATCGTACTAGATAGATATCATGTCGTTTTCACTTGAAGCTTTGGCAATGGCAGGCGTAGACTACGATGAGTGGGGTGTGGATTTCGACGAATGGGAGCGTGTGGAGATGGGCCCACCTTCTCCACATCTATACGCTGATGATTATGATCAAGAACATGAACATGAACATGAACATGAACATGAACATGAACATGAACATGAACATGAACATGAACATGAACATGAACATGAACATGAACATGAACATGAAAGAGATGAAGTTGTTATGATGATGGAAACAAAAACATTAGATGAGATGATCAGTGGATCAACAAAACCCAAAACCCAAGTGGTAAATGATTTTTATGGAAGAAATAAAGAGGGCAGTGATGATTTTCTGATGCAATTATCGAAAATTTATGATAAGATTATGAACCATGATCATGTCAAGAGGTTCAAGATGTTATTGGTTGTGATGAAGGTGATTAGATTTTTAAGGAGGCAGATTTTTTAAATGTTTAGTAGTTTGATCATGATTAAATTCTTTTATTTACTTGTAACTACATTTTATCTTTAAGTTTGTTGTAAAAGAGTTTGGATTTGATCGTATTATCGTGTTGGTGGTTATATATAGGTTTTTTTTATTCTAGCGGTGTTTATCGAATCGAATCATATTCAAGTTTATCGAATCGAATAAGTCGAATTTTAAAAGTTCGAAACAGATTTTGATTTCGTAAAAGATAAGTCGAATTCGAATCGAATTAAATTTTTAAATCTCAAACATGATTTGAAAACGATCCTTATTTGAAAAAATATTTTGAATTTGATTTCTGAATTTATTCAGTTCGTGTATAAAAAATATAATTGATCGAATACTGTTTTCAAAATTCATCCGAAAGATACAATTTCAATTATCAAAACAAAAGAACAATCATAGCATACAAAATATTCATAGTTCTCCATAAGTAAATAGGTACAAATTACGATTTAAAATTTTAGATTATACAAATTTTAAACTTTTAATTATTTATTTCTTTTAATATACATGTTTTTAAATTAATATAAAAAATATAGAAGTATAAGTGTGTATTTATAATCCGAGTTTTAAATGGAATCAAAAGTCACAGATCCAGAGTTTGATTCAATTTCGATAACAAGACATTAAATCGAATCGAGTTCGAATGTAAAACTTTTAATCGAAATTCGAATTAGTGATTTTCGACTCAAATTGAATTTCGAGTTTTTCGAATCCGATTCGAATACTAAACACTCCTAGTTGATTCATACAACTTTAAAAAATAGAACCATAAGGAACATATAAATGCGCATTTGATTTTTGAATTTATTCTATTCGTATTTAGCAAAAAAATAATTAATTGAATAATGTATTCAAAATTCATTCGGAAGATTGAGTTTCAAATCATCAAAACAAACAAACAATCGTAGCATACAAAATATTCAAAGTTTTTGATAAGTCAAAAGGTACAAATTATGATTTAAAATTTTAAATTATATATATGTTGAACTTTTAATTCTCAATTTCTTATAATATAAACATGTTTCTAAATTAATATATAAAATAAGTAAGTATAGCATATATTTCCAATTCGAATTGAATCAAAATCCCGACTTCGTAATTTGATCCGATTTCGATAACCAGACATAAATCTAATCGAATCGAATTTGAAAATTTTAATCGAAATTCGAATTATTGATTTTCTACTCGAATCGAATTTCGAGTTTTTCAATCCGATTCAAATACTAAACACCCTTAGTTGATTCATACAAATTTTAGAAATAGAACCATAAGAAACACATAAACGTGTATTTGTCATAAACGTGTGCACCTTATAATAATACTAGATATATATAAATTGATAGACAACAAAAACGTTACAAAAATTAATCATATCACAAGTTTATCATGAAAATTTTAAGAAACATTCTCGTGAAATTAAGAATACAAATTTGACATATAAAATGTCCCATATTTTTAATTTGCTGTTACATATAAAATGTCTCATATGATCACGAGTTGCACAATGAAAACAATATATTAATGTTCATTGTAAATAATATAGTCACGAGCAGCTTCAACTTTTCACCGGTAAAGTATTTATGCCACGGTTTTAACTATTCAATGGAACCTTCCGTATTTAATGATATATAATCATTTAAGATAAAATAAAATTATTTCAGGTATATAATTGAATAAATGGATATGTTTATCTAGAAATTATGTCAGCTAGACGTGTATATCATGTAATCTCATATCAGCGAAAAGAATAAAAATTAACTACATATGCCCGGTCTCATACCCACAGCCCGCGAAAAAACACGTGTCGACTCCTTAATATATCCATATATAATGAAATGTGTTTTCACACTAAAGAGCACATATTCATTTCTAGAATTTGATTTTTCAATATGATGAAATTGACTATAAAATTGTTAATAATTTGTTGGTCATGCATGTACAACATATGCACCCTCGTGACCTTGAACAATGACATAATATCTAATACACCACATTGAACACTTTTGCCACGTATGCAAACAGTAGCATTTGATCACGAGTTTGACAATACTAAATACAAATAAATGTGTATACTTTTAATACTATGATCACGGAGCAATTAAGGTTCTTTTTCAACCATCAAAAGCAAACGCTAAGTGGTTGCGATTGTTAGTATATAAACATATGAATACTCGGTCGCATTATTCATCAACATAAAATAAATCTGAACTTATATTGCTTATCATGTCGGTGTCTATAGAAGCTTTAGCAATGGCGGGGACAGACCACGTTGAATGGGGTATGGATTTGGAGGAGTGGGAGCGTATGGACATAGAGCCACCTCCGCCACACTTGTATGCTGAACAATTTGACGATTGTGAAGAGCGTGAACGTGAAGAAGAGAAAGAAGTTGTTAAGGTAATGACGATGCCAAGTTTTGGTGAGCTTTTCGATCTGTTGGTTGTATATTATCACTCTCATGAAGTCGCGATGAAGGAAACAAAAGATAGCCCGAGTGATGGTGGAATCAATCACCAAAAGCTTTTGATTGATTTAGAATCTAACATGATGAAACTCAAATAGTCCAACATGTGTATAATGAATAGGAGTTAATGTTTTTTTATTTGTAGCTTAGCACTATAAACTTGTGTAAAAGGGGATGATATGTTAACATGTCAATTGGAAGAACAACAAGCATGGTGTTTAAACTTGAAAGTTGTAATAGTTTTTATGAATTTAGCAATGATCAAAATCTAGTATTTTAATCAACTATTAGAAAAACAATTTATTAAATGAAGGCCATATTTAGTTAAATAAAGTTGGATATAATTAAAAATTAAAAAAATTATGAAGAGTGCAATTAATAAGAAAAAGAAAATTAACTAAAAGCATCCACCCGTACCAAGTTAGAGAGAAAGGAATGTCGTAAAGAATGTGGTGAAACCAATTCGCTCCAACAGACAAGCATAGTTTTGTACTCAAAGCAACTTCATCACTTTCATCTACCCATCGAACAACACTCGAATTACATAACGAGTCTAAGGGCACTTGAAAGGAATGGACGGGTGAAGGAAAAAAATATGAAATAAAAACATGCTTCGAGAGTGTGAGATAGGCAACGAGGAGTACACGCCCGAACAACAGCAAGAGCTTTGGCTAAATAACCAGATGGGCCGCCCAAAACCTAGAGCTAATAATATGACATTGAAATCGCGAAATCAACATCGGACCCGGGTGGTTCAATTCACTTCTTCAACTGCCTAGAAGAAGAGTTTTTCTTCATATATTCCTAGTGTCTTTAAGAAAAAGGCGGTGCCCACCGCCTCTACCATTGCCATCTCTTACCACCTTTGAGCCGAAAATCCATCACCGCCACCTGATTTAGGACCGCCATCATCGTCGCTCGTCGCTCTCTGTAGCTTCGGTAACATAAAAAGCAACAAAAAGAAAACCAGAGAAATCAAAGATAAAACCCACAACCTTTAAAGAAATTAAATATGCACGTAACTTATGAACCAATAATTTGTTTGTTTCAATTGCAAATGTAAAAGAAAACTAGAAGAATAATATGCTTCACTGTTTATAACTACCACTACAACTTATATTAATTTTATATAATTTGTCAGTAACTAATATAATCACTTATGAGTCATCGGATTGGCTCTACTTTTTAAATAGGTCCCCTTTTGAGTTGGGCCATGAAAATAGTTTCTAGCTTTAGTAAATAGACAACGAACAACTCTTCATAGCTCGGCCCAACCTAATCAAACTATGTAATTTAATTATTTTCAAGTCAAATTATGATAAATATCGATATATTATTACACACATGACCCGTTCACAAAAGTGTCCCCAACATATACCAAACACCGACACTTCTAGTAGCCATTACATTGTTACATTAACTTCAATATATAATCCCAAACTTCTAAACTCAAATATGTGATTTTTAAAAAAAAATACATAAATCTGTCGTAGAAAATTTTAATTTTATAAAATAATAAAATATCCATTTAGAGTTTCTCCAATATGGTGTTTGTGAGTAATTTGTGGTATTCGTAGAGTTGATGGGAGGATAGAGTGTGGAAGATAATGGCTGACGTGAAGGCATCCATGCCCACCTCCATTGACGATGAGTTTAGATTTCGTCGGTTGAAATAGGAAGAGATACCTTAGGCCGTGTGTGAGTGTGATCAAAAAGTGCCTATGACTATATGCCAAGTAGGTTATGAGCGTGGTCACAGTCACACTCATGAAACATGTGTTATGGTTTAGTGAGTTTGATCAGTTTTATAATTATTACTTAATCATTTTATTATTCATTTTAATATGTATAATAAACATAAAATCATTTTGAAACAACTAAGGTTAGTTCTTCTAAATAATTACTTATCATCGAAATGGTGGTCCATACACGGGTCAGGATCATATTGGAAACCAAAAATATATATTTTTTATAAAACTACTAAGTTTTGGTTAAAATTTTATACATGAATATTCAAAGCATAAATTAAATTGTATTGATAGGTCTTTTTTAAAGCTAACAAGCACAAGTTATTTGAGTAGCATTTCCACGTCCGGGGTCACAAGATCATCTCACAAGGTCTTATCGTCAGATGTCACTTTAGGAACATATCCTATCTTAGAGGGCGCCCTAATTTAGTGAGTAAAGTTAAGGCTTTGAGTCCCTAAAATCTAAGGCCTTTGTGTTTTGAAAAAAAAGGTTCATATATATTAGACTTTAGTTAGAATATTGGATTGATCAGAGTGAACAACTTGAGGGAATGTGCCTGGAAAAAGCAGGAAAAAACATAATTTTAAAATACTCCGAGATTAATTCTTCACCTCATGTTGAACCAAACGAACGACTTGAAAATTTAGTTCACTTAGGGTGGAGGGGGCACTCGTGTCATGAGTGTCTTACTACAACACAAATTCACAAATCGAAATTGTTACATCAAACCATGCACACCACACCATAAAACTTGAAGAAGGCATTCATGCCATAAAATTTTTTATAAAATCAATAAAAACTTCAAAGTTTTTAAAAAGTTTACAACCTAAAAAGATTACCTACCTTCAAATAAATAACTTAAAATAAAAACAACTTATACTAATAAACTAATTTTCGTGATCCATAACCATGATATCCACATTCTCTACAACATGTTCCACGAGATCAAATTAAAGCCTAAAATATGCGTCCCCATTGCGCAATTTCAAAATTGTTTTTTCATGTTCAGCTGGATTGGTCGATGGCTCTCGAATGTGCATAAGATAAATAGTGTTGCCATTGTTTTTTTATAATCATATAGTGGAGTATAATGCATGTGTACATTTGATTTCTTATTTTTTCTATGTTCATCGCCCTAGCCAATTGTGCAAGTATTTGCCATTTTGCTTTAAAACACCAAAAGCTCGCTTCACGTCTTTTCTTGTGGACTCTTGCATGTTCTTAGATTTCTTTTCTTTATATTTAACAAGATAATAATATGATTTCACAAAAGTTGACCAAAAAGGATATATATCATCGACTAGGTGGTAACCACGTTTATATTGATGTTCGTTGACATGAAACAGACAACTGGGGGTGGTTCCTTCAGGTATGAAGAGTGGATATTGATGAAGAACATTGATGTCGTTGTTAGAACTGGCTACGCCAAAATAGTCATGTCAAAACCATAAATCTTATGACGCCATTGCTTCAAGAATGAGCGTCAGACCACCGTGATCACCCGATGATATTGCCCTTGCAAATGCGTAGGACAATTTCTCCCAGCCCAATAAGTACAATCAATGCTACCAAGCATTTCCGAAATGTCATGTCTATATTGATGTGTATCGTACAATAATGCAATGTCATGGCTAGTGGCCTTCGTAAAAGTTCGCCACCGTATAAAATAACAATAACGTTACAAAAATATTCAAGACACTCACGTGGTATCCTAGCAGACATAGCTAAATATCTGTCGTATGTGTCGAGTGAATTATATGTTTCGAGTTGACGAATTGCCGATGTGTATTTTTGTATTCGTGTGAAACTTTCCTTTTACCTTTCGTCAAACCCTTCTTGAAAGCATTGAAATTTGTTGCGTATATCTTCAAAAACCCGTAGAAACAAATCCCTAGGCAACCGAAATCCATATATAAACATATCGTCTTTGTATTTTGGGTCCTCCCAAAATAATCATTCATAAGAACGTTATTAGCCGTAATAAAGAGAGCAAATTCCAAAAAGAAAACATGTTGTGACTTATGCTATGTGTGGCGTGATGAGAGGATGGCGGCGGTGTTGCCGCCCCAGCCGAGGCCCGCCACACCTCTCGGCGTGGGCGCCCCTCCCACCTTTAGGCCCGTCACAGTGAAGCCGCCTGCAATCTTTACGTAGTAGGTTTTTATTAATAAAATAGTATTAAAAGTAATAAAAGTGCAAAACAACACACACGGTTTGACCATTTTGATATTCCCAAGAAAAATACTATCTTGATCTTGATCTTGATCTTGATCCCTTATGCCGTCCCTATCGATCCTTCGTCTAAATGTGTTCTTCTGATGTCAAACTTTGCGTACCCACTGAATATACTGCACGATCACCTCTTCTAAACTCATTTTGACTTCCCCAATCTTTCAATTTGACTGATCTTATAACAATCTTCTTCTTGTTCTTCATAATTCCTTAAATTATTTGCATGCAATTGGAGGATCTGTGATCAACAAACGATGTCTTCGATCGATCTGGAGTCGATTTCAGAGGCAACTTCAGGAGCAATTGGAGCTGTTTTGAGCACTACGATCTTGTACCCTCTTGATACGTGTAAAGCTAAGTATCAGGCTGAAGTTAAAACTCATGGTCGGCAGAAATATAGGTTTTTTCTTTCGCTAATTCCTTTTAATTCTTATGTTTTAAGTGATTTGATTGTTGTGATGTTGAGTTTGATTGATTGTTGATGTGGGTTTTCGTGATCTGTTGGAATTATGTCCGGGTTCGCTATGATTAGATCGTTTGCTGTTGTTTATAGGCTTGTTTATGATTTGCAGATGTTGAATTCAAAAGTTATTGAAGTGAATGTTTAGGGTTTAACATATGTGATTGTGTATGTCAATTTTGGGGTTGAAAGTGTTCATTATCTTCAATACTTGTGTTTAGAACCTGGTATGTTATGATTTGGAAGGTGTTTGGATGTGTTTTCTCAAATTTTGATGCTTGAGAATCAACATCATAATCAAATAATCAGTTAAGTGGTTCAACTAGTTAGGTAAGTTTACATTTACCTCAATAGTTGGTTTTGAGGACGGGTCTTGGAGCAACTGATAAGGATGCTGCATTGTGTGACCTTAAGGTTATGGGTATAACCGTATAAGTCGTGAAAACAACCTCTTGCAACTACTTAGTACTGTTGTGTCTAAATCTGATTATTCTGACCCTAAATAATCACAAAATTGTAAGTAGTTTAGAGACTAGACAGACATCAAAACTCCCCATTATGCTGATATTGTTTTCGACGGACCACTGAGTTGACGCGGATGATTGTTAGTTATCTAAGCAACCCATTTTGATTTTAGTCTTCAACAAACCACTTTACCTTGTAAGAAAGTGGAAGATAATCTTTTTCACTTGGCAGGCGTGATGTTTGGGTGTGTTTGATGTTTATACATGTGATGCTTCAACTTCTTGTGTGGATGCTTTTAAAAGCAACTAGTTAACAAATAATTTTGTTTTGGTGATATAACATCAATCTAAATTAGCTATTTCTTGGTATTTTATCAAGATTGGGAAATCAAGTCTAAAATGTTCTTGTGTGGACCATGCAGGAACCTATCAGATGTATTGTGGGAGGCGGTTTCCACAGGTCAAATTGTATCATTATATCAGGGCCTTGGAACAAAGAATTTGCAATCATTTATTGCACAATTTGTGTACTTTTATGGATATAGCTATTTTAAAAGGTTGTATCAGTTAAAATATGGTCCAAAATCAATCGGAACAAAAGCAAATTTGATTCTTGCTGCTTCTGCCGGGGCCTGTACTGCCATCATAACTCAGGTTAGAAACTCACTTTTTTTTCTTTATCTATTTTGTGCTTCAAAATATACTTGCAGAACCTTTGAATCTGTGAAATTGAGTGTTTGATCCAATAATTTGAAGAAGGGGATGTTTGGATGTGTGGTTTCAAAGTGATTATGTGATATAAAATAATCTGGGTTGGATGATCAGGTTTAATAAAACGAAATGTAGAAAGTAGATGAATAGATTGTGTGATACTCATACACACCCTGATTATATAGTTAGTTATATTTATTCTGTTATCTGGATCTATGAGTTTTTGTATGGTTAGTGGTTACTCACTTCAAGTCTCTAATCGGTAAAGTTGTATTTGATATTATCATATAGCCTCTGGATACAGCATCATCTCGAATGCAAACAAGTGCGTTTGGGAGATCAAAAGGGCTTTGGGCAATGCTTACGGAAGGCAGTTGGAGTGAAGCATTTGATGGGCTGGGCATATCTTTACTTTTAACTTCCAACCCTGCAATTCAGGTACATCACCTATCTTCTCATAATTGAACATGTTGATCGGGGTAACCAGATCGGATAACGGGTCAACACAAATGATGTTTTTGGACAGCTCTACACAGGTTGGGACAGTTGGGTTGACCCGCCAATGCATGTTGTCTTTCTCTCAAATTATAATATTTACCGCTATATTAGAAATGATAATAGAAAGTAGTAGTACATACGGGATACTTCCAAGTTTTAACCAATTTCCCTTTCACTTTAGTTTTTGAAGTTTACCCATTTGACCCATTAGCATTCTGTCATCCCTAATAATAACATTCTCCTCGATCGCAACGCGACAATATGTATATTTAGATAACTTTCTTATGTCTAGCTCATGATATATTAGTGTTCTAGCTCCCTTTGAGAACAATATAGCTCACACAGAACAAAACATACCCAGTATAATCCCACTTTTGTCATAGCTATTGTTAGAGTTTAGGGAGAGTCTGATGGTGACAAACCTTACCTCTTTTCCAGAGTGTAGAGAGGTTGCTCCCGCTGAGACCCCCGGTTCCAATAACCTTCTCTTTTCCTTTTTGTTTTGTGTACAATATAATAAAGTATAGTAATAGTGTAATAATCCCGACAACATACAAAATATAGCTAAGTTCTGCTAATAATGGAAGTCGTAAACTACCGCTAACATACAGTGATGAGTAAAACTGTAAAACTATACGGGCGACAAAGCAGACATCATATGGTACGTGCAGATAAAAGAGCAAATAGTCATTAAAAAGAAGCGCCAACCCTACGGACCTAAGCCCCCCCTAAGAAGGTCTATACACCCATCCAACAGTTAGGCAATGCTAAGGCTAAGGCAAACATATACTGAGAACGTTTTAGGCTTTTAGCTATATGTGGTAAAACAAGCAGGTTGGAGTCGTAACTAGTATATGGTCAAAGTCGGTTGTGTTGACCCGGAAAAAGTTTATTGTTTCTTTTTTTAAAGTTTTTGAATAATTAATGTATAATTATAATTATAAAAAAATTGGGGAGGTGAGCCAAATTTACATAACTAAATTTTACATAACTCGAATTGACCTCTTTTTATTGTATTTATGCAGTACACGGTATTTGATCAGCTGAAACAAAAACTTTTAGACAGGAAACTAAAAAGAGCAGGAAACGGAACATCACCCGAATCACTTTCTGCCTTCTCCGCCTTTTTACTGGGTGCAATATCTAAAAGTATTGCAACCGTTCTTACATATCCCGCTATCAGGTTTGTAAATTATGACTTCGTTTCACTGAAAACTAATATTTTGACCAACTTTTTAAAGAATATATATCAATATTATGCAGGTGCAAGGTTATGATTCAGGCTGCAGATCCGGTTGATGATGAAACCAAGGAAAATAAAAAGAAACCCCGAAAAACACTAATGGGCGTTCTCGAAGCTATTTGGAAACGAGAAGGCGTATTTGGATTCTTTAAGGGATTGCAGGCTCAAATATTGAAGACGGTTTTAAGCTCGGCTTTACTTTTAATGATAAAAGAAAAAATAGCTGCAACAACTTGGGTATTCATACTTGCAGTTAGAAGTTATCTTGTGGTCACACAAGGAAGGTTAAAGGGAACAGCAAAAAGGTAAAAGAATAGTTCTCTTTGATTAGTCATGTAACGCGATAGTTGCATGGCGTAAACAGAAAATAAGATTAGATCGCGTATTATTTCACTTGTATACTAAGAATAACAAGTGATGTTTACTGTTATACTTGAAGAAGTATTCTTGTTGTAGAGGGACCGTATTGGCGTATTAGGATCTTAAGTGGCTATCCCCACAACTTTGAGACATTTCGATTTTGATAAGGTTTACTGCTTGTGAACAAAGTTATGTTCTTTAGCATGTTCTGGTTACTTTCATAGTATGTTAATATGTCATCATTAATAGGAAGTTCACATGTGCACCAGTAGATCAAAATTTCTCATCATCAACAGAAAGTTTATATGCGCATCATCAGATAAAAGATTTTAACTCAGGGTACACACTACCATTAGAAAAACACGTTTATGATGTGTGTATCATCGTAACTTGGCTAGCCAGTTTGGATAATTGGCGAAACTGGCTAGCCAAGTTACGTGGTTTGGTTTTGAGTTTGTGTCAAACTGGCGAGAAACCAAATCATATGTGTTGTTTTCTTGATACCTAGGGTTCTTAAATAATAACTAGGTAAATTGATAACGATAATCAAAACTACTACTTCTTGCTTCAAGTGAGTGATTTCTATTTTTAAACCATTTTCGCCTTACTGACACTGTTTAATAAAATAATGTGCTTTGTGTTTGTGTAATTCCCAAGAAGAAACAACGGGTATGTTGTATTTTATCAATACTGAACGGGTGGTGATGAGCTGATTGAACCTATAGAATTCTCAAATATTTCAAATAACTAGAAATAATATGCAGTGCTAACATATGATTCAAGAGAAACAAAGCTTTTGGTGTATTTAGAATTACTTCATGGTCATTACCATATATAGGTGTCGTTGTGACCTTCCGAATGATTGGTCACGAGACCCCTTCCAACAGATACGTAGAATGACAAAGGTTCGTTGGTAACTGTCATCCGGAACAACTATATATACATATCCTTAAAACATCAAGTTGTGAACCTGTTTGTTTGGGAATTTGTTAGGTTGGTCGGTAATTTGCTAGGATGGTTGTGAAATTGTTCGCTTTAGTTGGTTCGTTCGGAGGAAAATTGTTAGTTTAGGACTCTAGGGTTGGAAATTTGCTAGACCAAACTACTTGTTTTGTTGTGAAATTACATATTTCACTGGACGTACTGGACTGTATAACATGCTACAAAAAAAGGTACGCGCTTATATTTATCATAGTGAAAATCGAGTTGGCTCGGCTAGCTTGTAACCTCGAATCTGAGCTTGAAATTGAGCTTATATTCAAGTAGAATTAATTCATGTCTTGATGAGTTGATGAAACTCCACTTTCGTTTGTGTTTTATTGTAGTAATAAAATAAAAATATATTAATATAACTAGTTACCGTAGTTATCTTACTCGTACTTTTTTAGAACTTGAATTTTGTTTCAATGTTAATATATAATAAAATGTAACTAGTTCATACTCAATCTAATTCTTCTTAGGCCTTACACTTTTGTTAGCTAAACCAAATATCCAGTCTAAGTATATACTTATCATTAAAATATATAATCAATCTTATCCTTCGATACGATGCACTTATTAACAATATTGTTTTTTAAATACTAATGAGTAAAGATATACGATAAATAAAGAGTAAGACATCATAAATTAACTTTTCTTATTTTTTTAAATATTCGCTAGCATTTTTCTTAAAAACCAAAGAACGTGTTTTATTTAAGGTTGATTTTTTATAACGGTAAATCAATCCATACTCTCACACCTAAAGTACATCCCAATATATATTTTCACTCTTGTCAAAAATTAAACCTTAGATCTCCTTATAAATGTTACTTCTAAAGGTTTTGTCTTTGTCACTCGACCGTCAACCCACCGGTTATTATCATAACTATGTTATTAAATTCATGAATGGTTAATTGAAGGCTTTAATGAATACATGATGTTTGTATTCACGCTTGCCGACACTTACTCCGTGACTTCATGACCCTTTTTTTCCTACTTCTAAGGTCCCCAACTCTAATATTTAAATATCTTAATTCTATCTAGTTTTCATGTGATTTAGTTAGATTTTGAATCTCTCCCCGGTGTTTTGAAGTCAAATTAGTTTTTTCAATCTATATTTTCATTGATTAATGATAATTCATACCGTTAGTTTGACTAAGAAACTCCTAACTTTTACTTATGTTGTCAAAAGAAATCTTACTCGCATAATTATTACAGATTTAAATTTAATTCCCACTTGATTTTAATAACAAGAGTGATTATGAGCAAAATGGAGAAACGTATCTTTCTTGTAAATGAAAACACGTGCATATAATTTTAAATCGGATATAAATATATGATAATTATGCAATTAGGATTGCCTTTGACTATAAAAAATAAAAGTTATAAGTGATATTGGTTTAGTTATTGTCACGGCAGGCCCTGGGGAGGAGCAGGATGGACCATCCAAGGCCCACTCGCTCGAGGGGGCAAAAAATTTTAAAAAAGTTTCTATATTATATATATTTCAAAAAAAATAATAGTTATAAGCTATAACTCAATCAAAAACTTAACTCAATTATGTTTTACCCGGTATAATCTTTTGAGCCTATTTCAGTAACCCAATTACTTAATTAGAAGTTCCTTCTTAAAAAATAAAAAATAAAAAGTAAAACTCTCATGGGTCATGGTCCATTGTTATTTGTTTTATTGTTTTACTAGGTTAGTCCCCGTGTAATACACGGATTGAATAAATAAAATATTAATAAAAATTTATGCATTATAAAATAATGCTTCAAGATATATATGATTATAATTACGTATAAATAGCTACTTTAAGTAAATAAACAATAATGTATTTTTCTTAAACTTTGTTATATAAAAAATTTTGATTTTTAAATAAATTATTTTAAGAAAAATGATCTTTTTTAAAAATATTTCGTTGTATTCTGTATTTTATAAAATTTTTGTTTTTAAAAAGTGTGTTTTTAATAAAAATAGGTTTTTAATTTAATAAATTATACATTTTTTAAATTGAAAATGGTATGAGTAATATTATTAGTATTCAGTATTATTATTAATAATATAAAGAAATGAGAAAGTAAGTATAATGATGTTTACAATTGTTTCATGTTTATTTTTTTATAAATAGATAGGCTAAAAACTCATTAAATAAACGGATTAAATTTTAATATAAAATAAACATGAATAGTTATAGTATAATATTTTAATGTAAAATATAATTAACATTATATATACGTAATACTTCAAGAAATAAAACAATTATACCATTTTTTAACTCTCTTATGTAAATCGTTTTATTTTTAAACATTCGTTTTAAAAAAAATGTAAAAAAATATTTTTTAATAAAAATCTTGTTTTTAAAAAGTATGGTTTGTAATTATTTGGGTTGTTTTAATAAGACTGTTTTAAAATATTTCACCCGTTAAAAATGTTTAGTGTTTTAGAAAATTTCTATATAAAACTTTAGTTTTTTTATTATTTAGATTTTAATTAAAATATATGATTTCTAATTTCCTTCACAACATCTATTTTTTTTAAAAAAAAAGATAGATTGATTCTTAAAAAAAATAGATTAGAGAGAGAGAAAAATAGCAATTAATAAAATTTATTTTTAATAAAAGAGAGAAATTTATATGAGTATTTAAATTACTATAATACCTTTTTGGATGGAAAATTGATGTGTGGATGTCTAAAATAAAGACAAATGACAAAAAATATGGGTTAAGAGAATGACAAGTGGTAAAAGAAACATTCTCGTATTAGATGTTATAGATATGATGAATTAAGTCAAATGAGCAGCCCGTCTGAAAAAATAGAATTCGATTGTAGGGCTTTGTACGATTGCCGACTTGTTATATGTTTGTGAAATTGTGGCTTTGGTCTTTGTGTAACCAATCACTCAAGCGATCAAGGATTCAAGGTAAGTGTTATTTGTTAGTTGTTTTTAATTTTTAGCTTATTTTGTATACAGGGTCTTTAGGGTTTGTATAATTGATTATATAAATTATGACATTTATGTGTTTCGTTAGAATTTAGATGTTAAAATTTAGAATTGAGTAATTGTTAGAAATTTAGAAATCAAACATTAAAAGTTAAAACTAAGTAATAACTTATTTGTTAATGCCTTAATAATATTAAATTTGGAATGGATTTTAAAAATCATGGCTCCTAAACAAGGATCCGATTGTCAAAACATAAAAGGCAATAAAAAATTAGTAAAGTACTACTCAAGAAGGTAATTTATCGTTATCGACCGAGGGATATGGTTTGCATTATCAAAATCAAATTCACATGTTTTTTTAATTTTAGAAAAAAAAAACATATTGTATTACTTTAATTATTCTTGTAAAAAATATCATTTGATGATTATATATCTATATAATTTGAAACTTTTAGCTACATGAAAGTTTTAGATTTTGTGTTTTAGCCATAAAAACTTTTTAGTTTTCATATTTGGTCTTTTCTTATTTGTCTTGCCTTATGACAAGTATTTAGGTTTATATAAAAAATGAATGTATTATTTAAAAATTGTTTTAGTTACATATTTATTTAATTTCCGTCATAAAAGACAAGTGGATGAAACGAGCATAAATTATCATTTATAAATATTAGTGTGCGTTAATGATTTCTTATTTTTTGATCCACCAAGTTATTCGATGTATTCGGGTTCTAGATCATAGTGATAGCCATTAAGATATTTTTTTGTATTCTAGCTTTCATATTTAAGTTTGTGATGCAATTATCCGCGCAACGTGCGTGGGGATATTTCTAGTTTTTATAAAGTCCGTAATTTATCATAGTGAGGAAGTAATTTGTGTGAACATACCATTTGTGTAACTAATTCAAAATGGAAGGTCGTTTTGTGTAATTAAGTGAAATGCAGGGGCATATATGAAAGGGGTGGCAAAATTGGTTGATAAATGAGCCTCGTGAATGGTAGAAGGGAACGAATAGAAAGTGAGGTTTTAGGGGCCATCGGTGTTCAATCTCCATTCGATTTAAAAGTCTAAAACAGTGACATCTTATAACTTTTTTCTTCTATAGAAAATTAAAGAAAATTTTGTGAAAATGTTCCTTTAACTATGTTTGTTTAAAAAAGTGTTTTTCGAGTAGTCGATTCTTAAAAATGTTTCCATCAAATTCTACCTCTCTGTTTATTAAATAGAGTTGTCGAACTTTCATTTGGCAGACTAGATTCGTCCACGTGTTCAAATACTGTCGCCTCGACCGTGTTGGTTTATAGCGGGGAAAGAGCCGACCGTTGTTTTGTTTGAAATTTCCTGGCATATCAAGGTCTTTTCAAACTTAAAAATAACAATACACAGACAATAAACAACGGTCAACCAAACCTATTTAAATTCGAACAACCCTATTTAAAGTCCAAACAATCTTTTTTTAAAGTTCAGACGACCTTATTTAAGGTCGGAGCGTGAGCGGATTGAGTGGATGTATTTTTGGGAAGATGTTAATTAAATAAACATATCGGGGGACAAAAAAGATCAAAAAAATATTTATTTATATTTGATTTAATTTTAATTTTGTTACTTAAGGTTTGACTAAAGTAACAAATTTCTCCAAAAATTAAAAACATCAATTTACATGCAAAAGTTTCATATATTGTTTAAATTTCGCTCCAAAAATTTCATTATTTTAGATAAAGTTGAAACAACTAATGAAATTTTTGTATAAAAATTGAACTACTTATAAAACTTTTGGAGGTAAATTATAGTTTTTTTAATTTTTTGAAGGAAAATAGTTATTTTTAATAAAAGTTAATAAGTAAAATCGAATTTAACTCTTAATATTTAGATAATAAAAGTAAATAGGTGTAAAAGTAATCAGTCTGTATACGTGGTATGAAAGATAGTCATAAGTTTTAAAAAACTAATAAAACCAAACTAAGTTTTGCCGCCGCTCGTTGCCGCAGCTATGCGAGTTTTAACGTAACCCTAAACCAAAATTAAAATGAATGTTCGAAACCATAAAACTCAGCAAAATACACAAAGTAAAACACACCAAAACACCAAATCCATAACACACCAGAATATGCAGAACCCAAAACTAAATCAAAACCCAACGCCATACACAGAACATACGAAAATCAAAGTCGCAAGAAAGCAACACAATCCAAAATAGAAAAACCAACGAAAACCAATGCCCCAAACAAAGCAAACAAAAGGAAAACCCAAACCTTAATAGCGAGGATCGTCAGAGTATTGATAACGTAAGAAAGAAAGTAGGAACCCGGAGAAAGACAACGCCAACGAACATAATCGAAACACACATCAAATAGACGTGTCCAGACACCAAAAACCCACAAGAAAAACCTGACCCCCAAACCTCGAACCCACACCCAAAATAAACTGTATAAAAACACACACACAAAAAAAATCACCGACCAAATGTTTTAATAGTAATAGTAATAGTAATTTAAAGTAAAAGAAAAAAAAGCTGGCAAATGAGATAATTTATATTTCATTTTAGTTATTATTTGTAACTTTATAATATTTACAATTTTCTTATTGACGTTAAGTATTGAAATAGTGAGATCAATCCCCAGATCGCTTCTATGCTTTCTCATGTTAAATTTCAGTTTTTTTTAACAAAGACTTTACAAAACCAGACTAGTAGATACTAGCTTGAAAGTAAACATATTACAATACCAAAAATAGGTTTTGCAATCATGCATGGAAAAATTTCAAATAAATTTTTTTATAAAACTAAAAAATATAAAAAGTAATCTCAACTATTCATCTTATTAATCAATGGTTGAGATTAAATTGTAAGAAAAAGTTTGTTAGACGTGTATATTTAAGAATAGCCACTTTTATTGACTTTTTAAAAGTTCTTCAAATTTTTTTAAACGTTCATAACATGTATGACATTGTTTTTTTTAATAAAAAGTACACCATAAAAACGAGTATTTTTTAATAGTCATGTTAAAATCATCGTAAATTTTTCAAAAGACTTCCGGTACTTTTATACTTTTGGCAAAATTTTATATCAAACAAATATAACACATATTTATTTATATTATACTAATTAACAACTTTGGGTTGCATTGGTGGTTGTACTATATGCATTAGAGGTTGTACATGTCTTTTGTTTAATTTTTTCATTTCTTTTTATTTTATATCTAATATTTTTATGTCTTTTATAATTTAACCCCTACAAAAAATTTCACTTTTAACTTTGGTTGCCTATTCTTTTCTTCCTTAACAAAATTTCCGTATACATTTCGTTCTAAATTTCAAGAGATAATACGCCATAACGTTCATATGTGGTTCAACGTTGTTACTCCTTTTTTTCCTACTTAACAGTCTGGTTGCAACGTCCGGACCCTAGATCGACTTAGCTATTGTTTTTAAAGTTTTACGTTTCACAAGCGTGGTTCAGTGTTTTAGCATCTACTTTCCGTTAAGTTATATTTTTTTCATTTTTATTTTTTTAATAAGAATTATTCTAGCGTTGGCGGTCGCTGATGGTGTATGACGTTAATGCTATTTTACATGATTTTATGCCCCCGCCGCAAAGCGGGGGCCTTAATACTAGTATAAAACTAATTACCAAGTAGATTATGCATTATGAGTTGTACCCAAGCTTTAGTGGATTGTACCACTTTTGTTTTTTTGTTTTACTTTTATTTTATTACTTTTAACCCCAATAATTTTACATTTTTTACAATTTAACCCTTACAATTTTTTTGCCTATACTTTTTATTTTTTACAACCTTTTCGTTTTACTTTTCGGTTTAAATTTTACGAGTCCACACGCCGCAATGTGCGCATGTTGTTCAACGTTTTTACATATATATTTTTTTCCGTTGAATGGCCCCGTCACAACGCGCGGTTCTTAGATCGACTTAGTTTTGATCTTTTATGTTTTACGTTTCACGTGCGGCGTTCAATGTTTTTATGTCTACTTTCAGTTCAGTTATATTTTTCCTTTTTTTTCCTTTTTTAATACGAGTTTTTCCGGTGTTGGTGGTCGCTAATGGTAGTATGAAATTGGCGCTACTTGGCACAGTGTTAGGCCCCCCGCCGCAACGCGAGGGGATTAATACTAGTATAATACTAATTACCAACTAAGTTATGCATTGTGGGTTGTACTTTATGCTTTATAAATTGTACCTCATTTTGTTTTTTCTTTACTTTTTATTTTTAACCCTATAGTTTCATCTTTTATATTTAACCTTAATACATATATTATTTTCAACTTTTGTCTCATATACTTTTTTATCATACAATTTTTATTTTGTTTTACGTCTCGATCTAAAATTTTCGAGTTAACATACAGGCACATGCATATGTGGTTTAATAATTTTTACATCTATTTTTTTCTGTTTCACAACCGCGTTGTGTAATACACTTCGTTCTACTTTATACACATAAACACGTCGCAATACACATGCATGGTTTAAAGTTTTACGCTATGTTTATGTTTGGTCTTGTTTCTTTTGTTTTACGAGCTTTTCTGGTGTTGGTGGTCGCTAGCGACGGTGTGACATCGATGTTATTTGATACGGCTTTACGCCCCACCGTAACGCATGGGATTAAATACTAGTTTAAATTAAAAGGCAAATTTGATTTAAATAATCTAAACTATTACTCATTGGCCGATAATAATCAATACTATTGATTTGGCAGGTAATAATCCCAACTTTTATTTTTATTACCAACAGCAATCTCAGTACCATAATTATTAAAAGTTTACGCTTGATTTCAACACGATTTCATTCACAATAATGATTATGAACGAAATGAAAAAATAAACATACAAGATAAATCGAGCCTAAAATACGTATAAATCAAGTGTGAATATATGATAATTATGTTACTGAGACTATTATTGATAATAAAAATGAAAGTTGAGATTGTTACTGATCAAATCAATAGTATGAATTATTATCGGTCAATAAGTAATAATTTGGATTATTAAAATTTATTTTTTCAAAATAAAATATTCTATTATAAAAAAGATTTGCAAAACACATGCCTACCATCCCCCAACCGGCCAACCCCATACCAACACCGGCCTTTCATAGTTCATACTCCCATGTAGTTCTTGAATCCTGATGATAAGGATTTTAATAACTTTTGAACGTGTTGGTCAACTTGGTTACAATGTTCCATTTTCTTCGATATTTTGTTTTATCTACTTTATATAAAATTATGATGATTTGAATCATCAAGCTCTCAAATAACATCTAAAAATACACGGATATTTAAATTGCCCGTTTCTGCACGAGTAAATCTGAAGAAAAATAAAAGTTTTTTCTGACTTGTCTAGAAACTACAAATTACACGTGAGATTATTTTTAAGTTGTGCTAAACATACTTCTATTAAATTAATCACGTCACCTCTTTACTTTACTCGCTTATATGTTAAACATATATGATGGGTATGTATAGCTTTCTTTTGTTTTAATTCTATTTTTTAAAACAACTTTCACACCCATATAACACATTCCTAATTCTACATCATAGTTAATTTATATCAATTTGTAATAGGCAAAGCTCGAAAACTTGGTCTCAGATAAGCTTTACCACTCTAACTTTAATAAATTTGCTATTAGAGCATTCACAGTGGAGTCCTTAAAATTATGTGAGTGTGTTTGGTATATTATATGGAATGGTTTTGAGTGGTTGTGAGTGAATGAGAGAGAAAATGTTATTGTGGATTGGTATATTTGAATAATCACTGTTCAATCCTTATAAATTTTTTAATATTTTTTAAAGTGGTTGTGAGTGGATGAGAGAGAAAAAAGTAATGATAAGGGTATAAAAAGTATTATTTAATTGAAAAAGAGAGAGAAAATGTAGTGATTTTTAATGTAATTATATGGATAAAGATAAGAAAACTACTGTGAATGCTCTTACACTCGACACTCCACCCTAGTGTTAGGCTTATTTTTTTTTAATGATGACTCACACACCTATCTACTACTACTCCTAAACTACATCAACTCCTAACATATCTCTTTTCAAAATTTAAGACTCAATGTTATTAAAAAATATTTGACTTTTACCACTCGATTATCAATCTATGTGACCGATACATTTAGTCGTTTAACCGATCCTTTATCTTTTCAACATGTCAATATGTATTTTTGGTCATAGTGATTTTAAATGCACCACACCCTACTTCATAAAATTTATGATTGCACTCTTTTTTAGTCTTCATCTCTCTCTTCTTACATCCACTCTTACACACCTACGTTTCTGTGGTGATCCACTCTCACACACATCTTTTTTACTCTATATTGGAGTGTATTTAACAAACACTCTTTTTGTCATGTCAATACGATACATAATATCAAGGCAAGAAAATGGTGTAGGGGCTGAGATTATTGTTTTCACAAGCCAACCTAAAACTTTAAAGCATCACATGAATGTATACTTCTCATTTAATAAAATTTAGATATTTTAAGGATTTTATAATAAACATCACACAATAATAGTTGTTATATTTGTAACACTTTTACATGATTTAGCAGTAATTTACTTAAATGCTTACAACTACATTAGTTACATTACTTCTATTCATAAAAAGCAAATTATATAAGGGAATAGATATTTGGACACCCAAAAATTATAAATAAACACCCAAATTTCTATACGTGTCGTATAGCCCCATACATGTTGTATAAGGGGTCGTATAGCCCATAACCCTTGTGACAACCCCCTACGAATTTTTACTCATAGTCAGTGTCAAAATTTGCTATACGCGTCTTATAACCCTATATGTGTCCTATAAAGGGTCGTATAGGGCTATATGGTGCGTATAGTCCTCTGACAACCCCCCCTCCCCCCCGAATTTTCCTCGTTTTCGGTGTTTTCGATCCTATACGCCGCGTATGGTGCGATACGAGGCGTATAAAGGGGTGTCGATTTTTAATATGGGATGTATGTATATTAGAACCCATATTTAAACATAAAACATAATTTCTACGCTTACTATTAGTCTATTATTGTTCCTAAAATATATATTAGTGAAAATATATACTTTTAATTTATTAAATCTAATAACATTTTAGAAGTATAAATGTCAAGCATAATTAGACAAATAATATACACAACTTATAAGAAAACAACAATACCGAAAAGAAAAATACCCTAAAAACTACATCATGATATCACATTGCGTAACATAACACTCAAACTTGCATACCAAATGACTTATAGTGTCACAAATAGAATGTAACATGCTTCTAAGAAAAGTACACCTTGACGACTTAAATAAAGTACTATTTTTAACGACTTATAAGCTCGATCATCTGGGTAAATAATTGTTGAAAGCAGGGGCGAAGGTTTTAAGGGGCCGGGGGGGGGGGGGGGCCCTATTTTTTCGTCCGTAGTGTTAAATTTTAGCCTGATATTGTAAATTTTTGGCCCGGTAGTGTAAATATTTATATAAATATGGAGTTCGCCCCCCCTAAAAAAAATAATTTCGCCCCCGCCCCCCTACCAAGTTGGTTAAGCTCCGCCACTGGTTGAAAGGTCACCACACCCTGCGAACACAAACAACGTTGATAATAGGGGTTTCGTCGGTTCGGTTATCGGTTTGTTCGGTTTTGAAATATTTTACAAGCATAACCGAGAACCGAACCGAACCGAATTGGGAATATGGCTAACCGAACCGAATTCGTCATTTGTTTATTTTTTAAACGTTGTTAACTTTAGATCACTTGTATGAGAATCACTCTTCATATATATCTTGTCAAAAATATATATAGAATAATTTAACTCTTGAATTGTTAACAATCTCGTTTTCTAAAAATATAAATAGTCGACTTTGACTCATTAAAAATAAGATTTGACACTGAGTTTTGGTAATTGGAGTTGGGCTAGCATATGAATTCTAGTTATATACTTATTTAACTTGAATAAAACCACCTTGAAAATTTAAACATTCAGAAGTTGTGCTAAACTTACAATTATAAAAAATATATAAATTATAATATATAGAATTCGGTTAGATCGATTAAACCGAATAAACTTAATTCAAAAATTACACCGAGCCAAAAACCGAATTCCCATTTCGGTTTCAGTTACAAACCGAACCGAAAACCAAATTCATAATTCGGTTCGGTCTTCAGTTTTTATTTTTTTTGCACACTCCTAGTTCATAACCAGACCCACCTACTATTTTAGGGGAAACCGCCCGAAGGACCCACTATAATAAAACCTTTAACCCACCTAAAACATATTACACAAAATGAGACTTAACATATTACCTCCACGTTAAATAGCCATTTGGTTAATGCTTTAAAATATATCATTATTATATTGATTTGATATTGTTTTAATACTATTTGTTCCGATGACATTTACTAAGTATATATAATATTAACTTGAAAATTAATTAACCACTTACTTTATAATGATTAGCTCGTGAAATGAACTAATCTTATAACTTTTGTTTCATCGTCAAAACAACTTTTTGTCTCATGCAAGAGGCTGAATATGTTTGTTTTGAAAATAAGACAAAAAGAAATATAATATTTAAACTTATAATTATGATCTACGGTCTATTGGTATTGGTATGATGTTTATTCCATATAAATATGGTGTTTTTTAAAATCCTTACAACTACAATGTTAAGTAGAATTGTAAATAACATTATTAAACAAATTTTAACTAATATTTAAATAGATTTAAAATATCTTGTAACTACCACACCCAAGTTTTTACACAATGTATCCTACTAGGAATGTTCATCGGACCGGACAACAAATTATTTAAATTTGAAAATTTCATGACCTTATTCGAATAAGGATATCTCTATCCGATCCGAATCTATCCGGATTTAATTCGAATCGGATTCGGATATATCCGAATAATCCGAATTTATCTGAATAAACCAAATAACAATTTTTCTTATTTTTGTGTCCCTGTATATATATATATATTTTGCTAAATTTTTATTATTAACATTTTATAAGTTTAAAATCATAATAAAAGATGTAAAATCAAAAAGTACATATTTGACTTGAACACAAATTTAAAATTAAAATATAATGGGTAATTGTATATAGCACGAAGATTATAATTTTTAATTTAGAATAATAATCGATTATTGTATATATATATTTGAATTAGAGGGCGCGAATGTGTTAAGATTATTGAGTATTGAGTTGAAAATATAATAGGTAGTTGGGTAATGAGTATTGGTCTAGAAACATAGTTGAATTCTTTTTCAGACACAATCGGATATCCGGAAAAAAATTTTATGATATACAAAATCCGATCTGAAATCTGAATAAGGAATTCGGATTTGAAAGAGATTCAAGCCGAATATCTGAATAAGGATTTGTATTGGTTTATTCGGATTCTGACACTGATCGGATTTCAGATATTTTTAGATATCGTTTTTTTAACACCTCTATCTAGAGGTGTACAAATCGGGTTTTTAAGATTTTTAAGAGTAGAGAGTGTTTTAAGTTGTTGTAGTTCAACCAAAACATCCAATACATATATCTACTAACCTAATGGGGGTATAATGGTAAAAACAACACTGGAAAATGGTAAAAAAGTCCCCCCAACGGCCAAAAAACGGCTATATAGCCGTTGCGTAACGACTAGTTTTTAAAACCACTTTGAAAACCGGTTTGGGGGAACCGGTTTGACCCTAGAACTACATGAAACCGATGATAAACCGTTGGACCGGGTCAGTTTGGACCGATTTTGGTTTTTTTTTCACGAACTGGTTTTCAAACCGGTTTTTTGACCACCTCTACCTCTATCCTCCACTATATGAGTATATAAAAGTTATATATGAAGATGTACAACACTTTTATAGACGTTATGATTTCTTACACAGAGATATACATGGACAATACGTCAAATATAAATGTATGCAAACACTTTATAAAAAATCTAAAAACTCAAAAACTCAAAGCAATAAAGGTCTTGAGTAACAAAGGTACATATAGACATCCTTGAGTTTATTATGGTGGAGGGGATGCTCTCATCACATACATCACACCATATCATATACTCAACAATCATACTTTATCATTACATATTACATCACACTACACCGTACACTCAAATTTGGTGACGGCGGTGTTACTACATCATGTCACACTATACCACTCTACCCCACACACATAAGAGTTCGTCACATTCACATGCCGTGAAATATCCAAATCGTGACGTGAGGGGTGGGGGGCAGCTGTGTTGGCGTGCGATGCAAGGCCACGCCGTGCCCACCCTACGGGTTTGCCTAGGGTGCAAACGAGCCAAGCTGAGCACGAGCTGTCGAGCTCGTATAGGCTCAAGCTCGACTCGTTTTCATTTGAGAGGGCTCAAGCTCGGCTCGTTTCGAGCTTTATTTCTAAAGCTCGAGCTCGGGTTCGGTTCGTTTATTATCTAGTGATTATATTTTAATATTTTATATTTATTATATATATTGATAATTATATATTGTATATATATAACATTCTACATATTATTTAAATATTTTATCATAGTTTTATATATAATAAAAAATATTTATAAAAATCTATTTAATAAATTCATAAAAATTATACAAGTAAAAAATTTGTTTAAGCTCGCGAGCCGGCTCGAGCTCGATATGTGAAGCTCGGCCTCGTGCTCAATAATTAAATAAGCTTTTCTTTAAGCTCGGGATCGGATTGAGCTCTATAAGCTTCGACTCTTTTCGAGTTTTTATCGATATAATCTCAAGTAGTTCGTGAACGGCTCGGTTCGTTTGCCTCTCTAGGTGTGCCCCCACCCACTCCAGTATTTATTAATAAACAAATAAATCTCTTAAAAGAACTACACAAATCACGATGTTTTTTTAATGGTTATGGATAGAAGAGGAGCAATAAAAAATCTAAAGAAGCGACGCTGTATTACCTGTACATCGTGCATAAAAACTTGTACATTAATATACGACGGAGAGCAGCAGCAGACACATTGCCTCCTATGCTCCCCCTACCCCCAGTCTTCTCTCTCCATTGAAACATCTTGTCAAAACTTGATTGCAATACTCTTTCCGTGCAAAATGTCAGCCTTCAGATTTCACTTTCTCTATCTCCGATGCAAATAATCTTCACTTTCACACTTCTTCTCTGCTCTGCTTCTGCTTCAGCTTCAGTTCCTTACACAATTTCAGCTTCTCGAGGATATTTTATGCTTTAATCAGCCTTCAATTCAGTCGCTGTATACAGCATTTGAAGCTGTTTTCAGGTACGATTTACGGTGCATTTGAAGTTGTTTTTGGTATGATTCATGGTGCATTTGAAGTTGCTTTAGGTGCGATTTACGATGCGTTTGGAGTTGCTCTTCTGATTCTCGTGTTTTTTTTTTTTTTTTTTTGCTTTCGGTAATTCAGTTACTGTAACAGCATTTGAAGCTGTGTTTTAAGGTGCGATTTGAGGTGCATTTGAAGTTGTTTTAGGTGCGATTTACGATGCGTTTGGAGTTGCTCTTCTGATTCTCGTGTTTTTTTGCTTTCGGTAGTTCAGTCACTGTTAACAGCATTTGAAGCTGTTTTTAGGTGCGATTTGAGGTGCATTTGAAGTTGTTTTAGGTGCGATTTACGATGCGTTTGGAGTTGCTCTTCTGATTTGTGTTTTTCTTGCTTTCGGTAATTCGGTCATTGTAATAGCATTTGAAGCTGTTTTTAGGTACGATTTATGGTGCACTTGAAGTTGTTTTAGGTGCGATTTATGATGCGTTTGTAATTGCTCTTTTGAGTCGTGTTTTTTGCTTTCGGTTGTTTCTCGAGCTGCATCTACTATCATCTCACATTTGTTATTTACTTCAATTGAGCTTAAATTTGTTTTGGTGTGTTCTGGTGTGAAATAGTATGATATTGTTTGTGTAATTTGCTTTGCTGTTTGGCTGTTTTAGCTGTTTTGCTTTGGATCTCTAGTTGTTCGATTAAAATGTAGTATGTCATTGTGTGATTCGTTCACTCAGTTGTCGGTTTGCTAAAGTAATCTGCAAATGCTGATGCATTGTGGCTTATATCAGACATTTGTGCATAAGCTGGAGTTTTATACTCTTAACTCTTAAGAAGGAACTATTCACGGATTCTTGCTATCTTATCCTTAATTACAGTGTCTTCACATCTTGATGATTGAGAGGCATAGTATGGCTATAAATTAGAGAACTAATTGATGCTTGTTTAATCTGAAGAGTTACAGAGGAAGTATGTAGGACATTGTGACACTATCATATGTTCTTATGAGTGCTTAGTTTGTTCATTTTGATTGTTATGAACAGTGGGTGAAGGGACACATTGTTGTTGTAGATTAGTAATACTTGATGTGTGTTTGACTCTTAGTTTGGTACTTGATGACTAAATGCTGACCAGTATATGAAATTTTGAATGTGTTCTTATTACTTTTCTTAGGGATTTAGTTCACATTTCTGTGTTCAGTATCATGATGAAGGGACACTGTTCTTGCTGATTGCTAACAGTCGGTTTCGTGTTTAATTAGTTTTCGCATTGTGATCATTATGATGTGTGTGCTAAGATATACAATGTTATATTTGTTCTGTAGGTTTGATCTTTCTATACTTGTACTGAATTTAAGTTAGGGGCAATTGCATATCTCCCCCTCTAAACTTGTAAATGGCATGCCACATGGTTAGTAGCGCCCTAGTATTAGAATATCTTCTATTTCTACTTTTTTATTGTTTGTGGGTTGTGTGTTCTCCTTTTTGATCTCTTGAACTTTGATTTAAAAAAACTGGCTTAATGTTCAACTTTTGTTGTATTAAGTGGCTTATGCTACAATGTTTTTATACTACTGTGTTTTTATACTACTGTGTTTTTATGCTTACAAAGTTGCTATTTATTGGACATATAACAGAAAGAAGACTCTTGTAGCTCGATAAGTCTAATGCATTGCTAGCTACATGGACCAGTATGAAGTGCTTGAGCAAATTGGAAAGGGGGCGTTTGGTGCCGCCCTTCTCGTACGACATAAACATGAAAGAAAAAAGTGAGCATGAAACCGAACGCACCAACTTCTTTTTTTTGTCTGCGTCTATTTATTTCTGTACTTGCCTCATTTTCCTAATATGTTGCATGCTTATTTAATGTTGCTTAGTTGCATTTTCAGTGGCATGTATTGATTGTTTTTCCCATTCCATGTAATTCTGTATATAAGGTATGTGTTGAAAAAGATTCGCCTTGCCCGCCAAACTGATAGAACACGTAGGTCTGCACATCAGGAGGTTGGTATCCTTTACTTTAAGTATCCTGCTATCTTATCTTAAGCTATTTTGAGGGCATACACTATCCTAAATTCACCTAAGTTAATTATTATTTTATTTTTTCTCGACTCTATGCTTCTTTTCTTTGAAAATGATCTTCATGTTCTCTTAACGTTGGCTGTCCTTTGGTTTTATATTTGTTACTCTCCAACTGTTGGTACTGTGATAGTGGCTGTTTTGGCATAGTTGTCACCCGAGTATAATATTTGCTATTCACGTCTAGGTTTGCTTGTGATTTCATCTAAACAGTATTTAGTGATGACATTAGATAAGGTTTTACTTCGAAATATTTACCAGCTAATCCACTTTCTCTACTTGTAGATGGAGCTCATATCTAAAATGCGAAATCCCTTTATTGTGGAGTATAAAGATTCCTGGGTGGAAAAGGTAAGATGAATACTTTGATCGTGTCTATTATTTCCATGGTCATTATTTCATACTAGTACAATTTACACTCACCATAAATCTCAACATACATATAACTGTAAAAGAAACACTTAGGTTATAATATAGTGAGATGAAAGTATGAAACAAACTGTAGCATCATAAACGCCTAACACTTCAAGTTGGAACATAGATCTCCTATCATTCATAACTTGCTACATTTTTTCTAATTCATTTATAGGTTCTATTTTTTTTTCTCTTTTTGGTTTTACCTGCATCTTGTTGGTTCCTTGAAGCTACCAGAGAATCAAACTTTTGGAGGTGCATGGTGTATTATACTGTCTATCATTTTGCTACAATAATCTCAATCTTTACCCCAAAATCTGTACTAATAGTTTTATAGACCTTTTTCTGTGCTTTAATTGATATATTTGCTTTTGACAGGGATGCTATGTTTGCATTATTATAGGATATTGTGAAGGTGGAGACATGTCAGTACTTTGTA
The DNA here is from genome assembly GCA_025215565.1 of Flaveria ramosissima. Taxonomy (NCBI): domain Eukaryota; kingdom Viridiplantae; phylum Streptophyta; class Magnoliopsida; order Asterales; family Asteraceae; genus Flaveria; species Flaveria ramosissima. Next base: position 18,003,535 of record CM046040.1, read on the forward strand.
ACCCTTCCTCTCAAATTCTATGATGTGGTGAATAGAGATATAACGGTCGTTGGCATGTTTCTTTCAATTTTCTCTTTTTGCAGGGCAGGAGCTATTAAAAAAGCCAATGGCATGCTGTTTTCTGAAGAGGTACTTATCATGTCTCTCTTCTTTCTCCCTCCTCCCCCCACTTTCCCTGTTACTCTATTATACGTTGCAAGCCTTGTTACTTTTTATACAACCAAAATGTATATGTACTTGTGCATCCCAGCAATGGAGATTACATATGGTGTCCATAAGAAACAACATTACTCTCAGTTACCCTATACTATGAATGTATACAGAATAAATAGTACTCTAATACTTTTTTGATTAATTGTTCTAACAACAAACTATCATGCAGAAATTGTGTAAGTGGCTTGTACAACTCTTAATGGCGCTCGATTACTTGCACTCAAATCATGTTCTACACCGAGATGTTAAGGTTGGCTTGGCAGATTACATTGCTTTATGCTGAATTATCAGTAGTATTTTGAATTTTTGGGACCTTCATTTGCTGATCCTTATCCTTTCACAGTGTTCAAATATATTCTTGACTAAAGATCAAGATATACGTCTAGGTAAGTATATTTTTCTGAACTTTTTGTGTTGAAGAGAGGGATGGCTAATCATCATCAATGCATCTTTCAGGTGATTTTGGACTAGCCAAGATGTTGACTTCAGATGACCTTGCCTCATCTGTGAGTGATTTATTTTTAATACTGCCTTCAAATTTTTGTTCCATTCTATATTATTTGTGGATGTTTCTCATTTTTTCTTGTTGTTAATTACTTAATGTATTATTCAGGTGGTAGGAACTCCTAGCTATATGTGCCCCGAGCTTCTTGCAGATATACCATATGGTTCAAAATCAGATATTTGGTCTCTTGGTAAGAAATAAATGGAGTATGCCTAATGATCTTTGATATTTTCTTGCATGAGATGATCGTAACTTTCCTGGTTGATTTCTTAATATTAACATGTATTAATGATCCACACATAATGTTTTTTTAGGGTGCTGTATATATGAAATGACTGCCCATAAGGCTGCATTTAAAGCTTTTGTAAGTGTTCTCATGTACCTCTTCTAATAACTGTGTGATATGCTTACATCATACCTTGATTGATTATCATGAAAACTGATATGATCCAATCCTGTGAGCAAAGCACATATGCTGATGGTTTTTCTGGTCAGTATTATATTTATCTAGCATATGCTTATGATCCATAATAGTCATTTAGGGCATTTATATTCTAAGTGAAACATTCTTATCTGGGATTTAGGATGTCAAAAAGGTGACTCTTTAAGAGATGGAATATGCAAATTAACATGCAATTTTACTATGATGCCTTTTCATAATATTTCTCTCAAGACCATTGATATGGTCCGACCTTCATACTTGAACATTTGAAAATTATTGCTGTGTATTGGCAGAAGAGCCAGAAAGTACATTTCATCTATAAATACAAGAACAAAGTCAAAGAAGAATTTATTTCAGATTTGGCACATGGAAAATAAATTATTTGCTATGACGAAGTAGATATTTTAAGCATTTGTTGGTAATCCTAGTATCCTCAAGTCCTCAACCATCTTAAGGTAATTGGATTTGCTAAATGAAACCAAAGGATTTTAGTTAAGTTATAATAAAAGTTAGGGAGCGTGGAGTAGACACCGGTATGAAACTGAAATTTATATCCTTTGAAAGTGATTTTCATACAGCCATACAGGGTATAAGGAAACATCACAGTAAAGTAGGCTATTTCCCAGTGCTTTCTTTATTTAACTATTATGATAAACAATTTCATTTCAATTAAGGTATTAGTTTTTATAAGCTCCTTAACAACTTAGTTTATGTGCCATTTATGGTTCTACTCGAGCCACTTACAGCTAGTGATTTTGTTTTAACTTCTTAAACAGGACATGCAAGCACTGATAAACAAGATCAATAAGTCAATTGTGGCACCACTTCCAACCAAATACACTGGAGCCTTGTGAGTCATTTTTTTTTATTCTACTTAAAAGTTTCCTAACAATTACTTTGATAGTTTCATGATACTCCTTATAAGTACTCGTTTGCATCATTGCATGACTTCTCTTTTTTCTTGTCTTGTGGCACAACCGCACAAGTGTGGAATCTAATCATTTTGCTTGTGTCTGTTTCAGTCGAGGCCTTGTAAAAAGTATGTTGCGGAAGAATCCAGAACTACGGCCAAGTGTACAGATACTTCTCTCTTATCATATACATTATACTACTTATTCCTTTTATAAAATCAATTCTTGCATCTTATAGATTGGGTTAGCTAAGTTATAGTCTCTCATTTGTTCTCACTTTCCAATTTTGGGACGCCTAGCCTCCTCAAACATAACACCTCGATTGTGTTTCACAAAATCAATAAATTTTAAATCCTACCGATCAGTCACATGTTAATTCCCCCATCGTAATTATAAAGGTGGCAAAATAGGTGAGTTGGGCAATGGATCAAAACAAATTGGGTGGGGTTTGGTTGACCCAAAACATTTCTTGTCCAATTATTAACTTTTAACAAGTAAAGAGTATGTAAATTATGATTACAAAATTATATTATTCCAACAAGAATCTGTTTTTAATAAGCTTTAAGATAACACCTTTTGACCTGTTCAACTTGTTTCCTTTTTAGCTACCATTCAGAAATTGAATCGTTGAAATATATGTTTGGTTTGTCAGGCAGGAGAGCTACTTAGGCATCAACACCTCCAGCCATATGTACTTAAGGTTAACCTTAAACTAAATAGCCCCAATCGCAGCAGTTTGTCAACGCACTGGCACGATGATTACATGAAGAAAACAAGATTTGCTGAGCCCATTAATCTTCATGCAAGATCACGGGACAGGCGGATGTCATATGGCAATGATAGAGCTTTGAATCCAAGCATATCTTTAGGTGACCAAGGTTCTCCTTTTTCCACCAAACGGTGTCAAGATTCCCCTTATTATTTGCAAAGAAGAATGGAAAGGATGTCTATAGGAAGCACATGTGAAGCATCACCAGTTAGTAAGAATATTTCTTCCAAACCTTCAAATTCTACCAAGAATCTTCGGTTTACTTCACCAAAGATATCCTCTGCTCCTAACAAACGAACTGAATTCTCCAAGGTTCGTGAATCGGTGAGATTGCGTTGTTGATTTCTGTTACACTTTCATATTACATTTTCCTGTTTCATTATGCTAAATGACCATAATAGTCACCATCAACTATCGTAGTCATCGAGTGACTGTTTAAAAAAACCAACTACTCACTGGTGTGTAGACTTGTGTACAAACAATAACGGGATGAATTGAGGTGGCAAAATGGGCAGGTCTGGCTGATTGGATGACATGTAAAACGGGTCGGATCAGATTGGGTTGATCCAAACACACTTTTTTGTTTCTGTTCTTATTAATTAATGTGTTTGATATGATTACACAATCTATCTTACTAACTTACTACAGTAATAGCCTCTCCTTAGATAAGTTGATTTGGTGGTGATATAGGTAATAAATACACTTTGGTGACTATGACCTGTTTCCTTATTATTTTTTAATCTGACCCGTCAAAATATATAAGAATCCAAAATGACCCGTTTACATGTAAATGGATTAAATATTAGATTTCGAGATTCTATATGCATGTATATGTTTAGTATTTGTATACATTCTGAAACTTTTCAAGATCTAGTCTGAAAGTATGAAAATGCTTACAGGCACATGATTCAGTTTCAAGAACTTCAGTAAAACAATCAGGTCCAACAAGCAGAAGGGCATCATTTCCACTCCAAAAGAAACCAATGATTGAACTCGACTGCATCAACTCCATGGACGTATCAGTCAACGCCCCACGAATCGACAAAATGGTCGACTTCCCTCCAGACAACGACCTCCTCGTCCCCACCCGTAGAACCTCAATAACCTCTGCACAAGGGTCATCATCCCCACAATGTGACCGATCAATCATGAAAGACAAATGCATTGTTCAAGCTGCTGATACTACAACATCAGGCAAGCAGACCTCAAACTCCCCAACCGAATGGCATGGTTCAGGCAGTGATTGCTCGGACCAAAATGCAACCGCAGGTGCGTCTAGCCGGGCCTCATCAGACCTACGTCGTCGGAGGTTTGACACGTCATCACAGAAACAACGGGCCGAGGCACTAGAAGGGCTGCTTGAGTTTAGTGCAAGGTTGTTGCAAGAGGAAAGATTTGAAGAGCTTGGGGTGTTGTTGAAACCTTTTGGGCCAGGGAAGGTTTCTCCTAGAGAAACTGCAATTTGGTTGACTAAAAGCTTGAAGGAAAATGCATTGAAGCAAGAGGAGCAATTTCACTGATGAAATTAAATTTTAATTATTAATATGCAATTATGCTAGGAAATATTCTAGTCATAGAAACGGGTACGGGTATGGATACTGATGTGGTTATGGTAGATGATGGTTTTAGAAATTATTTTCTTGAATCTCTTGTAACAGATACGGTCCATACGGATGCCGACATGTAGCTTAATGACCTTAGGTTAAATCCTTGTATGTTTCTTTGTTTCGACTTGTGACATTGTGTTGTACTCTTGTTATTTGACATTCTTAGGTTAGTTCATCTTCAATGGAGAAGTTTGTTGGTGTTTTTGGGTAAGGTGATGGAGTGTGACAGAGGAGATGAACAACAACACAAGATGTGATGGGAGAGGTGAGAAAAAATGGTATGTTTATTTTTATTTTATACAAATGATATATTATAACCAGATTATATTTTATAACCAAGAATCCAATATCACTCGTCCATAAACAGATTCCAGAAGAACTACCAAAATCCTCAGATGTTGTAATGTAAACTAACACATACACCATCTCCGATATGTACAAAAACAACACCGACGTCACAAGACGAATGCAACCATTTGACCAACTTATATGATATAACAACGCCCGACTTAAAACCAACCAAAACCTCCAAAATTGTCAATGTTTTACATGCATGTCACTCTAGGATTTGCCTGACTGGTTTAGCAACATTTGTTTCGCATCCACACACCCTTTGAGCTCCTCTAATGCATCTGATGTGGTCTTGATCCCGGAAACCCTAGAAAAAGATGATATATTTGAAGAAGTGCGAGGTGGGTGATCTTGAATCTGATTGGAGGAATTTTCAGGCCTTGAGGTTTTAGACACGTATTGTGATCGATTCAAATCTTGTTGAAGTGGTGGTGCTTTTTTCAGCATCTGAACAAGAGCACCAACTGCAGCATCCTGTGATTTTACATGTTCATGTTGCGTGCCTAGATTTCCTGATCGATCAGATGAACCAGGTCTGGGAGATCATAGGGTGTCAAAATTACTATAAGAGGTACAAAAATCATTAAGAAAGAGCAAAATACAAGCCTCAAAGTTGGTAAAATTAAAAATTTTAAATGGGTCAAATGAGTTGAGCATGTCAAAAGTCACCTTAAGTGTATTTTATAATGCATAAAACCTCCTAATATATAAAATATACATGGTATTTGCACATCATTAAATATATACATTTTCTCTAACTATATATCATGCACCACAAGGCAGACCCAAGTAGCAGTCTTGAAGTGTGATAATTCAAAGAGTATTACAACTATTATTAGTTATTCTGGTTTATATTAGATAATTGTTGGTGTTTATCTTCAACATTTAATTTGATTATAGATGATAGAAAATTAGTGCTTTATTGCTGAATAAGTATTTAATTTGTGATCAAGATATGTCATATGTTGCTGTTGATGTATGTTATATTTCCATGCAGTACAAAACAATAATCCGCGGTTTTATACAGTTCTTTTTCTGTACTCAAATGTAAAATATATTATGATGATTACTAATATTTGACTTTGTCATTAAATATAAATAGATCAGAGGTTTTTTATATTAATGTATATCATTTATCCTACGATCTTCAAGTACCATTGGTAATTTCTGATTTTTAGGTGAGAGCTGTAACTTGCATTATAGAGAAAATAATAGCACAACTGAGCCGAGGTAGTTATGGTTTAAGCAACAGAACCATATATAAGCTGTTCAACTGAATTAAATTCATTTACCTTTTTATCAAGTATTGTCAGACATATAAAAGGTTATAAAGAAAATTCAACAAAAAGTATGTTGCAGAGATAAATCAGCTGTGCAAATATTACTATGTCAAATAACGACCTTAAACTGCCATCCCCGAACATAAATTTAGGCTGATTATGAAAATGCATAAACTCGGATAATTGTAGTGTTGCCTGTGCATGACCAGGACCACACTAATCAAAATATAGAAATACTGTCTAGTTACTAGTGTGGTGCTCACTATTATATAAATTAAAACGCCCACACTGGTCATTCCTTGTATCATAAAGAACATGAAAGGGTTAAGTGAATCTGTTATCAAATTACATTAAAAGTTTGAGCAACAACATGACACGAAGTAATTAGAATTTCTTCCGCGGAGACTAAAAAACCTTTATTTATTGCACCTTACTAAAGATGTGCTCAACAGTGTGGTGTGTCTTGACTCTTGAATAAATATTAGAACTAAAAATTAACTAATGTAAATGAGCTAGAATTAACTAATTTTCTAGAACTCAAAACTCTATCCTACTGCCTCTAAATAGCATACTTGTAAAAGTCATCAACTATTAAATGGCTCAAAAAAGCCAGCAGCTTCTAGAGCTAAAAGTTATATCCTACTGAGTCTATTTAGCATACTTATAAAAGTCAACAACTATTATAAGGCTCAAAAAGGGACAGCAAGCTTTTGGTAACAAAAAAAAGAGAGAATTACATATTTCACCTTCTCCACTAAAAAAATTACATATTTCCCCAAAACATAAGTTTCAATGCATAAAAGTACAATGCTTTTTAAGCATGTTTTGAGAAAATATGTAATTTTTCAAGTTTAGAGGGAGAAATATGCAATCGCCCAATACAAAAAAAAGATGAGCACGAGATGGGTGCGTCTAACGGATGTATAAAACTCTCCACTAGCTCATACATAAATGTTTGTATCTAACCTCATAAATATCACATTCTAATCCCCTGTTTTCCCTTGTCTTCTATGGAAGTTATGTTAATGACCAAAATTTATAACAAGTTCACAAATCAAACATAATAATATGTTGACACCATACAAGAAACAGGATCTATGTTATGTTTACATACCTGCTACCTGAAGTAATCAAGTGATATTCACACTAGAACTCTCGTGAAAGTGATGGTTTATTCAATACGGAAACAGCCTTTAAATAGGCAAACAAGTACATGCAACTGAGCTCAAACGAACTCCACAAAATCAGCATACAAATCGAAACAAACAATGTGACTTAGTCTACTAAACCTAACAACTAATGACCGTTACTACTTCACGTGCGCACGACTTATTCCACGTCCACATGCAGCTCCACGTACGCCTACAGCTCCATGCATCAATATCCTCCCCTAAACTAAGCATGCAAATGCTTAGTTTACTTCATGTACTCCCATCATGGCTCGAAACTTCTTGTAATCTTCTAACTTCATGGGTTTAGTCATCACATCAGCAACCTGCTCTTTGGTATCACAATACTTCAGTTTTATCACTTCTTCAGCCACTAACTCTCTTATGTAGTGATAGCGAACATCTATGTGTTTGGTCCTCCTGTGCATAACAGGATTCTCAGACAACTTAATTGTGGATGTGTTATCACATAATATTATAACAGCTCCATCTTGTTTTTCTCCCAATTCTTCAAGTAACCCAATCAACCACTTACAATGGCATGCACAATTTGTTACTGCCACATATTCAGCTTCGGTGGTGGAGAGAGTTACAATTTCTTGTTTTCTAGAGCTCCAACAAATTGCAGCACCTCCGTACATACACACATATCCTGAAGTGCTTCTTCTATCTCCAACATCTCTTGCATAATCACTATCGGTAAATGCTTTGAGTGATTCCCTTGTATTGTGAGTAAACATCAGCCCATATGATAATGTTCCTTGCAAGTACTTCAACACCCTCTTTGCAGCCTCCCAGTGAATCTTCTTTGGCTGAGACATAAACCTGGACAGCAAACATACCACATATGATAAATCGGGCCTGGTTACTGTGATATACATAAGACTACCAATCAACTTCTTATAACTTGTAGGATCATAATCCTCCCCTACTTCCTGTCCAGTTAAAATAGTTCCTTGCACTATGGGATTTTCAACTGGTTGGCACCCCTCCATCTTGAATCTTTCAATCAATTCTTTAGCATACTTCCTTTGTGTCATTGTAATTCCTGCTTCAGATTGCTGCACTTCTATGCCTAGAAAGTACCTCATCATTCCCAAATCTGTCATTTCGAACTCCTTCTTCATAGACTCCTTAAATTGATTACATATGACTACACTTGATCCAGTGTAGATCAAGTCATCAACATACAAACTTACCACCAAAACATTCCCCCACACCTTTTTGATAAATAACGTTTGATCATACTTACTTTGCTTGAATCCTTCCCTCTTAAAATACCTTTCAATTCTGTTGAACCATGCTCTTGGAGCTTGCTTTAATCCGTATAAGGCCCTCTTCAGCTTATAGACTTTATCTTCATGTCCTGGCTTAGTGAACCCGAGTGGTTGCTCTACATACACCGTCTCCTTTAGTTCACCATGTAAGAAAGCACTTTTAACATCTAACTGAAACACCTTCCACTTCTTTTGAGCAGAGATGGCCAACACTGTTCTTATGGTGTCCCACCTGGCCACTGGGGCAAACACCTCCTCATAGTCTACCCCTTTCTGTTGAGCATACCCTTTCACCACTAGTCTTGCCTTGTATTTGTCTACTTTCCCTTCTTCATTCATCTTAGTCTTGTACAGCCATTTTACACCAATTGGTGTTGCATCCTTTGGAGCTTCAACTAACTCCCATGTGTTGTTTCTTTCAATTGCAGCTATCTCATTGTTCATTGCCTCTATCCACTTCTCTTCCTTGCTTGCTTCATCATATGTAGTGGGATCACCTAACTCAGTGTACATAGCATATCCATCATCAGGTTCTTCCTCAGACATATCTCCTCCTAGTCTGTAGTCTCTCATCCACACAGGCCTTCTTCTGATCCTAGCAGCTGATCGATTGCTTGATTCCACCTCTTCTCCAGGTCTATCTTGTGGGGTGTTGACTGGGTTATCACTTGGCAGATTTACTTGTTGTTGTGTGGGAGTTTCATTTGGTTGTTGAGTGGGTGAAGATGTGTGTTGAGTTGATGCAGGTGACTCTATAGATCTTTCTTCTTGTTCCATAATCACAGTCATGGTTTCACCTTGCTCTCCTTCAATCAACAATGGTTCCTTGGTCCCTGACTCTTCCCAATTCCAGTATTTATTCTCTTCAAATATAACATCTCTACTAATGATTATCTTCTTGGTTAGTGGATCATATAACCTGTAAGCCTTTGAGCCTGGACTGATCCCAAACATCACACACTTCTGACTTCGTGCATCCAACTTGGTTCTTACCTGTGTTGGTATATGTACATGTGCTATACACCCAAATACTCTTATATACTCAACACTAGGTTTGACTCCTGACCACAACTCCTCAGGAACTCTCTTGTCTAGAGTTCTTGATACACATCTATTCATGATGTGACAAGCCCAGACAGTTGCTTCAGACCAGAAACAATTTGGAACCTTTGTCTCTACTAGTAAGCATCTAACCATGTTCATCAAAGTTCTATTCCTCCTTTCTGCCACCCCATTTTGCTGTGGGGTGTAAGCAGTGGTTAATTGCCTTTTTATCCCATGTTGTTCACAGAATTCATTGAATTGCTGTGAAGTAAATTCCCCACCCCTATCACTTCTTAGAGTTTTAATTTTGCTATCTATCTCATTCTCAGTCATAGCCTTAAACTTCTTAAAGTACTCAAAGCTTTCCCCTTTATTACCCAATAAATATACCCAGGTTTTTCTAGAATAGTCATCAGTGAAAACCAGTACATACCTCTTCCCACTCGGTGATGATGGGCTGATTGGTCCACACAAGTCAGTATGCACCAACTCCAGTCTATGGGTAGCCCTCCAGAGTGTTTTCTTTGGTATGGCTATTCTACTTTGTTTTCCTATGTTGCATGTTTCGCATACCTGGGTCTTTCCACACACCTTGGGCATCCCTTTTACCATGTTTTGGTACTGCATCATCCTCAAAGCTTTGTGATGGACATGCCCCAGTCTTCTATGCCAAGTGTTGGTGTTGGTGTCTTCTTCAACTTGCATGCATGTGGCCGAGGGTACAACATGATGTCCATGCACAATAAACATCCTGTTCTTTGTCATTGTAGTCTTCATAATCAGGCCCTTGCTTGGATGATAGAGTTGGCATATACCACGCTCTATAATCACCTTCACATCTTTCTCTTGCAACTGCCCAAGACTTATCAGGTTGGATGTCAAACTAGGTATGTAGTATACATTGGTAAAGGTGTGTTTGATTCCATCGATCAGGAAACTAACATCACCTATACCACACACATCCAGGCGAAGACTATTTCCCAGTTTGACATTATGCCTGAACTTGTCATCAAGTCTTGAGAACCAACCTTTCATTCCGGTCATGTGGTTTGAACATGCTGAGTCCAAGAACCAGTATCCCTTACTTGAGTTGTCTACTTCAGCCTTGACCATTAACAGTAGTTCTTCATTCTCATCAAATTCTGTGAAGTTGGCGACCTTCTCTTCTTGAGGACATTCGAATTGGAAGTGTCCCATTTGATGACACTTGTAACATTCTACTTGAGACTTATCAATGTTGCTTCGTCCTCTCCCTCTTCCTCTAAATCTTCCTCTGACTGGTCCTCCTCGACCCCTACTGTAGCCTCTTCCATTACCGGTTTCATCTACCTTTAGAGCATGCTCATCAGTCTCTTTCTTAATGAGTTTCTGTTCGTGTACCATGAGAGAGCTCTGCAGCTCATCTATGGTAAATTCATCCAGATCTTTAGATTCTTCTATAGAACACACCACATAATTGAAATTAGGTGTGAGTGTTCTTAGAATCTTTTCCACCACTTTGTTATCTTTCATGTCTTCACCATTATTTCTCATCTCATTTGAGACGGTCATGACCCTCCCAAAGTACTCTTCAACGGATTCTCCTGTCTTCATTTCAAGTGTCTCGAACTGCCTCCTCAATCTTTGTAATTGGGCTCTCTTCACTCGATCATTTCCCTTGTACTTGGTCTTCATGGCGTTCCACAATTCCTTTGCTGTTTTCTTCTGCTTGATAGTACACAAGATGCTCTTGTCGATTGAATAGAAGAAGTAGTTCATGGCTTTGAGGTCCATGAGCTTCATCTCCGCAATCTCTTTCTTTCTTGCATCTGATACTTGATCTCCGGCGTTAGGCTCAACGTAGCCTACTTCAATTGCTGGCCAAAACTCCTTTGATCGCAACAAGTTCTCCATGACCAAACTCCAGTGATCATAGTCCCCATCAAACTTGGGGATAACAAACCCTTGCGATGAACTTCCTTCGGCAGCCATCTTAATCCCTCACTCACTCACTCTCTAATGGATCTGAACACTCGCTCTGATACCACCTGAAGTAATCAAGTGATATTCACACTAGAACTCTCGTGAAAGTGATGGTTTATTCAATACGGAAACAGCCTTTAAATAGGCAAACAAGTACATGCAACTGAGCTCAAACGAACTCCACAAAATCAGCATACAAATCGAAACAAACAATGCGACTTAGTCTACTAAACCTAACAACTAATGACCGTTACTACTTCACGTGCGCACGACTTATTCCACGTCCACATGCAGCTCCACGTACGCCTACAGCTCCATGCATCAATACTACCAGGATCCATCGTGTCATCATCATCCACCACAAAGGGTCCTGAAAACTTAGAATCATCATAACTTTCTTCAAATGAAAACCTACTAAAGCTTCTAGAAGAAGATTTATGTGGGGAGCTGTTGGATGAGATCTTCACACCAGATGGACTTGCAATCTCTTCTTCCCTTAAAGGTAACAACTATAACAAGCAAAATAGCTTAATAAGCCCCTTTGATGCGTAATTCTAAATTATCACAACATATTAAGAAAAATAAGGAACAAAACATAGCTTATGTAACTAAGATCCTAAACATATGGCCTACACAAGTCACTTTATATTACCTTTCAAAAACTTTTCTTTTCAACTGTGTTTATACAACTTCCAAGTGAAATAAATATTCCTGAGTATAAGATTTAAAACAAGCAAAATACTATCCCAAAGTTCGAACATATAGGCGGATATTTATCAGATTCGACGTGTTTTGTTTAATCTCCATAAAAATCTAAAAACAGTTCTTGAAAACCTCCAAGTTACAAAGTTAAATGGTTGGACACCCTTGCAGTATTTTGATCATATCTCATTAATATGAGTTCATGTGGGATTATACTAGGTGTGTTTGTTTGTTTGTTTATCTCATTAATTTGAGCACGGTTTCAAGCAATCCAAAATCCTGAAGAAATTTGACACACAAAACTCACATAAGATTTAAATAATAAAGGTACCTTTCCTGCAGTTGTGGGAATACTTGAGCTTCTCTCAACTAAAGAAAGACTTGGTCTAATAGCTTTGAAAGGAGGAGAAAAGGGCCAACCCATCTTATTTGAAGATAACGGTCAATCACCAAGCCGAGAAGCAGGTGCATAAACAGGAGCACTATCAGACCGTAAAAAAACCTTCAACATATCGTTTTGAATATGCTGTGGCGGTGATGGTGAAAAGTTAGAAGGCAAATATTCATCATATCCAACATCTTTAGTATGAACTTGAGCTGGTTCTAATGAAGGATATCCTGTACTAATAGGTGGTCTATGGCTGCCAAATTTAGCGTAAAAACTTCGCGATTCTGAATACGTTGGTGAAGGCAATGGCAATGCTGATGGTGATGATGCCACACTTGCATCACAACTCCAGCTATGCCGCCTTCCAAATGGTAAAGATGATGGAGAACATTGTGCCAATGGAACTGAAGGTAGTCTTTTCAATGGATCTGCCAATGGGCTACAATCATAATCTGTTATAAACTGTGGGGAGTAGATGATTCAGAAGCAGTATCACAAACTGAAGGAAGATATGACAATGAAATGCAAAGTTTACCACAACAAGTATCCACAGGAGTGAACGTAAACTGCTGCATTTCAGCTTCATCTCTACGAACTAGTGGCTCAACAGATGAAGGCACCCTATGAACTAAGCTAAACGATCGAATCTGCCCACACTAGTTGATTTCTAAGAGATGAAGTAATTGATTTCTTATACAATGCATGTGAAGTAATAAGTAATTGAACCTGATCTTTTGAACCAAATTGAACCACTTATCCCTAGGTCTCACACTAGAAGACGATGAAGCAGAGGATGAAGGTGAATTTGAATACAATTGCTCACCACTATAGTTACGTGAAGACACAAAAGGACATCTAGGTTCAAGTATTATGTGCAAGCTTTTTGCAAAGAATTCAGTGATTATCTGCTCCATCTTTGCAGATTCCGATTGCGAATTAACCGCCATGATCGAAGGGTTTCTAAATTCTCACACCGATTACACCCTAAATCAGTCTCTCTGTTGCTTACACTCGATCAAAAAAAGGATAAAATTCCAATATGAACACAAAAATCACTAACAGAACTTCAAAGGAACTCGTATCAAATGAATCGACGTTAGTAAGTATACGATCAAAGTTGTAAGATTAGAACCCTAGGTAAAAAAGTAGAGCTTTGAAGAAAGGGTAAAATCAACTTATTAACCAACTTTTAATCTATTAAATTTCAAAAAATTAATAAGTATGTTTGGGTAAATTGTTGAAAAGTCAGTTTTAAAGTTTTAAAGGGAAGTTAAACGAAGTTATTTTTCAAAAGTTAGTTTTCAAAAGTAAGTTAAAAAATAAACAATCTCAAACAACCTCATTATATACAGTTGATATTATTATTTATGGTGTCTGTTGGATCCAGTGATTCATCTGAAGAAGAAGAAGAAGAGTCAGAGTCGATGGGAGTAGAAGATTGAATTTGAAGGGTGTTTGGGGGTTTAATGGGCCCATGATTTATGTGTTAATGAGGAACATGTTACATGTGTATCCCTCTATAGTCTTTTTATTTGTTTGTTGATTTGTAAAGTATATTATATAATTTAAGAAGTCAAAGTTAAATTGATTATTAAAGTAACTTGGATAAGCAAGTTTTAAGAAGGTTATTATTTAAGAGGTATGTTATGGACACACCTAATTTATTTTATTATTTTTATATCTTTCTATACATACATATATATATATATATATATATATATATATATATATATATATATATATATATATATATATATATATATATATATATATATATATATCATGGAGAGAAATAAAGACAATAGGGTGTCTCAATAACATAAATGAATGTTTATATAACCCAACCCTCATTTAATTAAGACTAGTATAGATAGTTATGTGTTACACGGGTTTAAAATAAAAATTATATAATATATTATATATGTATAATTTAATATATGTTATAGATAACATATCAATAGCAAAAAAAAGTTATTATTAAAAATATCTCCATAAACCTCTTTATATATATTTTTTAAAGTATTTTTAATAATAATTAGCTATAAATTAAATAATTAAAAATATTTTAACAAAATTAAGTTTCATTAAAGTAGTTTTAATGTTATTTATTTCTAAAAAAAGCTATCTTGATTAGTATGGTACTATATGAGAATTATTAAGAAAACTTTTTTAAAGTCAAGATTTTTATCAAAATTATAATTTATTATAACGGTGACGCATGGATAATCCTAAGTGGAGCCTATGTGACGATTATATGGACATGCTAGAATATAGCAATGTGGCTAGTAATTATTTTGATTTATTAGAGTAGATATCAACATCAGTGGGTTTTCTGGCAGGTTATGTTGGTTTGGTTTTGAACAAAGTTTATATTGAACGTAAGTAAAAATGAGCACGTCGTAACGATTTAAGCGACATTTAAAAGAAACTATTGTGTTGTTAAATAACTAAAAATATCTTAGGCTTTGACTTGTAATTTTTGGCTGGGTTGCGGGTCTCAATTTTGAATAAAAATTATAATGAAACGTAGGTAAAAATAATCACAATAACTCACGTCACAATAGTTTATTCGTAATTTATAAAAAAATATTGGGTTTTAATATCCAAACTATTGTATATTGGCCTGTAATAATCTATACTATTAATTTAATCAGTAACACTCAAAACTTTCACTTTTGTTACTTCCCACTGGCATCGTTACCATATATTCACACTTGATTTGTAATTGTTTTCCACTCAGTTTCGCTTGTATGTTTTTTTTTCATTTCGATTATAATCATGATTGTGAGTGAATCGGGTGAAAATCAAATGTAAATATTTGATGATTATGCTATCTAAATTGTTGTTGATAACAAAAGTAAAAGTTTGAAGTGTCACTGGGCAAATTGTTAGTTTAAATTATTATCAGTCAATAAGTAATAATTTAGATGATTAAAATCCAATTTGCTTATAAAAACATCATGTTAATGTGGAGCAAACTATTTGTATACTATGTTTGACCTAAATCGGTTTCAAATGAATAACATTAAACACTAATAAAAATAAGCATGTCATAATTGTGTGTTTAAAATTTTATAAAATGATATATTTTAAAAGTAAAAGAAAAATGTTTAAAAATAATTTTTATATTAATCAAAGGGCTTATAGCATTTGATTAACATTAACTTTGTTTTCTAAGTAATACATCTACCAATGATCCTTAGTTAAAGTGGTTGTAGTGAGCTATTCCAAAACTTTATTAAAATTGAAAAAAAAAAGGTCTTGGGTAGAAGTCCTCCCTATGATACAAAAAATGGGGGTTACTGGTGTCGAGGGTGGTCTCAAGTGCGGGATGGATGAGGATGGACTGATGTACGAGCTTTTCTTTAAGGACGTGTCAGTCTAGTGCCTAAGATTTTGTGCTCAAGTAATGGAGATGATTGGATGCGTCAATGGCTCGTCAGTGATCTAATTAACCATTAAAAAATACTAATATTAAGATACTTCTAATTGTCATTTAAAAAAAGGTAATATATATCGTCGATTATAAAGGTTTTATCGATACATCTAACCTAACAAAAGGTTTTTTTTAAGGCTTTAAGCCCTCTATCCTTTTCTCTCACATACACTCACTTTATCTCTATTGACTTTTGTATTCTTTAGTTACCCCACCTTGTCTTTTTTATCATGTAAAAAACAAAAGTGTGCATGCTTTGACATATCCTATTGGACACCAAAAAATAGTGTGCATGCTTCGAAACATTTTAAAGTCATATTCAAGTTATATTCCTCTCTTTAAACACTTCAAGAAGATAAATCAAACAATAGCAAGAAGCGTTAAATATTCTTCGTGTAATATTATCTTCAACACTTATATTGTAACTAATGAGTGGTCCCCAGTCAGCAATATGAGACTTGTAATATATGATGTCTAAGTTGAAGTGGTAGTCATTACCAAAGATTACTACAACTTATTGACACGAGAAGAGATTATTACAAGTTCACCACCTTAGAAGTTGTAGATGTGATCTTGTCTTGTTGAAAATAAAAATTACTTAAAATTCACTCAAATCAATAGATATCTTTCATGTTCTTATGTTGAATTTCCTATATATTTTTCGTTATCGTGGTAGTTATGAGAAATTCTTTCTTACCGAACTAAGATTTTTTTTTCAAAAGATGGCGAAACTTTCATTGTGAATGATACAAATGTTTTCGTAATGCTTCTGATCTTTGTGCTAATTTCTAAAGTAGTTGACAAATATGTGTATTTAAGAGGACATACTGATGGTAAAGTGGTTGTACCTTCAACCAAAAGGTTATGGACTCAAACCAGGTAGAGCATAGGCGTCGTGACTTTTGAAGTAAAATAGTTGTAGCGGAAAGAGCGCTTGTTGATTAAAAAAAATATATGTGGCAAATGTGTATCGTCCTTGGTTTTAAAAAGCGTTAGGCACTCCGAGGCGTTTAAGTCTGAAAAGCCGAGGCGCTATTTATGAGGCATGAGGCGAGAGCCTCATGTATGCGAGGCGTGAGCCTCATGTATGCGAGGCGTTGTTCTATTCAGGTAGTTGAGGTCATCTTGCGTACAATCCATACAATGTAGTCATGGTTCTCTTCCTTTCAAGCATCAGTCTAGTGGAAAAAAATCTTAGTCAAAGAGTCATATTCGCGTCAACCAAAGAATACTTGTGTCATATTCAGGTTCAAGTCCCAAACACAATTTTTGGGTCCATATCAATTTTTTGGGTTGTTGTCAGGTCCGACCGCCAATCCACAAAAACACCTGTTTAGCATCCCTAAATTGAATATCATATCAAAACGTTTAACGTTCTGCGACATGAGGGCATGAGCTAATCAAGTCTCTTTATGGACCGGACAAAGGGTTGTACGTTGGTAAGTCGGTAAGGCTAAATTAGAGACATACGGGCTGATACGGGCTCCAGGTGATTAAACGATGAGCATCTAACATCTCCTTTTCAATTTCTTTGGTTCAGCAAATTGGAATAACAGTAGTATTTTTTTATTTTGTTGGAATGTCATTTGTTAAACAGTGGATCTGAGTGTAATGGAAAATTTCCCTAGACTACATGCTCTGGAAGCTTTCAAAGATTGCTCATTAAGCGATCGATGGAAGGCCAAAGGTGATGACTGATGAGTGGTCGGGAAATTGGAGATGGCGAATATATGTTGAAGATCAAGGTGATATCGACTGTTTTCTAGCCTTATAGCTCAGGAGTTTGGATCGTAAAGTGTTTTAATCGACCATGTTGGAACAACTGGATACCGAATGAAATCAATGTGTTTGTTTGGCCAGTGATATTTGACAGAATTCATCACTTCATTTCTGATCCATGAGGAAGCGGACGACAATTCGGATCATGTTTATCCTGGTGGCTCCAATGAGATTGATAGATGACCAATTCTCCAAGCAAACAACAAATGAATGTGCACAATTTTATGAGGTGTGGTTGGTTTGGTTGGTCTTGGAGAAATAAGATCGTCCAAGCGTCTGATGATGACAGAGGACAAGAAGATATGTTTCTAGGATAAAGCGATCATCACTATTAAACAAACAAACATACCAGTAAAATCCCACTCATCACAAGATTAAAAAACAGTAATTTATGGAAATAATATAAACAATATGAACAATATAACAAGCCAAATCATATTCAGTTTCTTCAAGAAGGGTGGACATAGCAAGAACTGAAATCCTGATGATATTTGCATCTTCCTAAACTTTTTTCTAATCGTGTCTGTGTAAAACGATCTTATTGCCAATCATCAAGAGATTTCTACCAAATCCAGCAAAAGTTCATCCAATTTCTCACAAGTCACAAGTAAAAGCAACAATATTGAATACATTATGAGTATGTATGCTAGACAGACTGTATGTAAATTGTAAGGTATGCCTGTATATGTTAAACGACTAGCTTACGCACAAAGTTGATTATTTGAGTTAGCCATGAAAGGGTAAACACATAGTCATGATTATTCAAACAACAAGCCTCAAGGTAAAAAGAAAGAAGGTAAATCCTAGACAAGCTAAATCCCCTACTGCAGTATGCACTATTGATCATACGACCGTTAACTTATGACCTTAAATATCAAGAAATAAAAACTCACAGAGCTTTAAGAATTTACTCACTGATTACATACAACGATTGATCACCTCCTCGTCGATTTCAGCTCTTCCAATCGCGACTTGATCTGATCCTGCACCAACTCCAGTCTCTTAGAACAAACTTCCAATTCCAAAATGTGTTGTTTCCTCCACTTTTCATCAGTAACATCCCCAAATGGCAAACTCATCAACCCACCAAAACTCAACAAAGGATCAAAATTCATCCCTCCTACACCAAATCCCCTGAAACTGCGCGCCTGCGCGCTTGTTGAACCCTCAAGCAACTCCTTAAACAATGGCAATAAGCAACTTTTCACAGTTTCTTCAACCAAATTAGGAATTGAATTCGAAGAATTCGACGCCACTGCCACCGCAGGTGGCGAGGGCTGCTGCAGGCTGATCTTCTCTTCAACCTTGACTCCACCTGACCTTGATCTCTTACGCGATCGCGGTATCTTCTTCTCTGAACTGTTGGCATATGCACCACCATTACCATTCTGCTCATTCAAATTAAAGGTGAAATTAACATTAGGGTTATTAGACTCTTCATCTTCAAATCTACCACCATCTGCAGCTGCCGGAGTAGATACCGCAGCAGCTTCATTGTTCCAAATCTTACAACATATATCAAAAGTGATCTGATCATGAGCACTCTTGAACACATAATCCTTACCAGAGCTAATTTTCCCCAAAACATTCCGATACTTCTTCTTCAACCTCCTGAGCTTCTCCACCAACTGATTCTTATTAAAATCCAACTGCAACCTATCCTTGATCTGGTCATAAAACGCCGTCGTATCATGGTGATGATGATGATGAAACGGATTATTCACAAGCTTCTGGTTCGTATACTCAAGGAACCCCTGCAACAGCTCAATCTCATCTTCATCGGTCCACAACCTCTGGAACAACCGTCGAGAGTCGTCTACAGGTACGATTTTCCTCTGCTCCAACACAACATCAGATCGGGGGAGGGGAGAGACGCTTACCGGAGCAGTAACCGCTGCCGACGGTGCTGCGGTGGCGGTGGCGGTGGCGCCGGAGACACCGGCGACGGCGATGGTGACCTCGCCGGCGCCGGAGGAGGTGGAGTCGTCCTCGTCCTCGTCGTCTACGAGGTCAACGTCGTCTTCGTCGACGTTGTTGTTGCGTAGGGTTAGATCGTCGTCGTCGGTGTCGTCGTCGTCTTCTACGTCTTCGCCGTAGACGGTGGTGATGTGATCGTCGTGTTGGGAGGACATGGTGGTGGTGGTGGTGGTTGTTGGATCTAGGGTTGGGTGCGAGAGAAAGAGGTGGTGTGGGTTGGGGTTGGGGTTAGGTGTTAGGTTAGGTTAGGTTAGGTTGGGTGCGGAGGTTAGGCCAGGGTGAGTGGAGGGCCACGGAAAGGGGCGTGGGCGTGGCGTGTTGCACTTGTTTTTCTCACATTGGTTTGTTTTTTCATTTAATGACTAAACAAACAAAATACTCGTGATTCTCGGTTTAAATGGTTAAGGCGAGGTATCCGAGAGAGTTGAAGGTAGGAAATTTTTAAGTTTGATTAAAATATTATAGGTTGAGTCAGGGATTTTTTTAGTTACTGGTTTTTTCTTGATGAGTTGAGGTGAACGAATAGATGTGTTTGGTTAAGATAACATTTATTAATCGAGACGTGATTGTATGTTTGTAGTTTAGTAAAAGTTAGAGAGTCTTAAATACTATCTAGTGACTAATTTTTCGGTGCGACTATAATCAAACAATAATATACTTAGTTATTATCTAGTATTTATTATTGTTTCCTACTTCAAATTAAATATAAGGAAAATTTTATGATTAAATTTATGTTTTATTTAGATCACTTAAAATTTTTAACAGAATATATTTGTAAAGCTTTTCACAGCATTATCAAACAATTAAAAGTTGAGTTGCTTTATTAGAATAAAATAGCATGAAATGATTTTAATAAATATTCAAGGAACTTGATTATTATTTAATTAATTTTCCTTACAAAAATTATGATACTAATAAAATAGATGAATCAGTTAATGAGTTTGTTACATGTCCAACTCTTCTTGTTGTTTAGCTCAGGTTTGATAAACCTAAAGAATCAAAACTCTACTTAAAAAGGAGTTTCTTACGTATGTGATTCAAACATATAACATTGTTTCTTTAAAAAACGCATTTAGTTAAACGTTCGTATCAACTACACTTTAACAATTTAAAACATCACAAATATAAAGTTTGTAAAAAATTGTTTGACCCAAAATATATAAATAGTTAAAGAAGAAAAAGGACCCAAACTTGCAAGAGGTGATTAAAAAGTTTAGTTCAAACAGCTTAACCATTCAAAAAGAAACGTAAACAACCAAATCAATAATATTAGAATATATTATTAAGGTTTGATTAGTATGAGCCCACGGGCTCAGGTTAGGTTTCTAGGGTTACTTGTTATCTCTATATATTGTAACCTAATTGTTCAATAATATTATTCAGTATTTTACCATCTTACATGGTATCAGAGCCTTAGGGTTCTGGTTATCTTCTTCTCCGCTGCACCACCACAAAAACATACAAACCCTAGCCGTCGCCATCGAGTTCAAACCCTAGACAGGGCGGTGTGCCGCCGCCGCCGCCGCCCTGTCCCACCTTTGTTTTCTATTTCGTTTCTTCTCTGTTTTTAGTTTTTGTTGAATAAAGCTTCGTTATCGACTGGATATTCAAACAAGATATCTATTCTTTTGGTTGGTTCATTACCATATTCTTGGTTTATTCTTGAATTATGACTCATAAAATACAACGATCACTTCTTTTTCCTTTTTTTCTATTCTCGATGTTTTAGCCATACCAAGGACCACAGTCCACGGCCATCGATCTCAAACTACGGTTTGATTGATTTTTTTCTTTTTGTTTCTTTTTTATAGATCTACGGATCTTATCTCTTGATCTACGGGTCAAAACGATCGCCACTAACCATGGCCACCGGCCTTTCTTTCTTTTTTTTTACGTCTACGGATATTTTCTCTTGATCTACGGATCCATAACAGTGCCGCCTGAACGCGGTCACGTGCCTTGCTTTTCTTTTATTCCTTTTAGCTTTAATCTCTTGATCTACGAATACAAGTGACAACCGGCTACTAGCCTCAACAAGTCATGAACGACTATGGTCGTCAATTATTGATTTATCATTTCGAGAATCAAGAACCGAGAATGAAGAACCAATTAACTATCAAGCCAACTATGGGTATCACAATCAACCAAAACATGGATGACTACATCAAGCACAACATCGTCTTTTGGCAAAAGTTTGGATAGTTGAGTCGATTGAAGCATGTTTATTGATTTATGTTTTTTTTTGTTCTCCAGTCTTAGCGTTCGTTACTTCCGCTACGACTGCGGGGGAGTATTAGAATATATTATTAGGGTTTGATTAGAATGAGCCCACGGGCTCAGGTTAGGTTTCTAGGGTTACTTGTTATCTCTATATATTGTAACCTAATTGTTCAATAATATTATTCAGTATTTTACCATCTTACAAATAAACCAACAAGTATAGTTTTTCGTTTGTCGAAACTGTAATTATTAGTTCTGCCCAAGACCTCCGTCGATATTGACTGGAAGTCGGGAACATGAACACTTTGTCGTGTTGTTATAACTGTTTTCCTTAGGGGTTGTTTGATTTGCTTATGACCCGGTCAAAAAATCTGACCCACTGACATGTTCAGACATTTTGGTCGGTCAGCGTGTTTGATTCTCACTCTTTCGTGTCTGACCCGGTCCGACACCACTGACCCATGCATATTTTCCCCCTTACCCGATCAGTTTTGAAACAGCCCCTTACTCGGTCACCACCTTCTGACTGAGACTTGAATTTCAAACAGCCCCTTAGTCGTACAAGAGTACACAACCTTGGGGGGTCAGCCCTGCAGGGCTTTAACGCAGCAATAAAAGGGTAGCCTTGACTAGTTGACTATTATTATACTATATCTCATTTACTAAAGTCGGTGGAAATTTTGTCTTTTTTATACTTTTCGTATATTACTTATGAACAATTTGTACTCTTTTGAACTATTGTAGGTTTGCTGTAGTGTTATGCTCTGTGTAAATGCCTGTGAGAGGCGAGGGTTCAATCCTCTCTTCTTCTTTTTTTCTTTCTTTTTTTTTGATTGAACGGCAAACTCCACACGTGTTAATAGACACGCATTTTTCCTTTTTTTTCTTTGCTTTTACATGTTCCTTCTCCTCTGCACTTTATAAAATGCCCATGTGACCAACTACTCAAGTATTACGTATATAATTTTACTTAAAAACAAATAATTTTACTTGAAAAAACAAATAATTTACATGCTTATGTTTATGTACATGTCGATATATATTCGAGTGTGTTTACGTTATAATGTAAATTTTGTTTGGAAACGAGATGAGTCAAATATAAACAGTTTCCGTGCTTATTTCTATGTATGTTTTGAGTCAAATATAAACAGTTTCCGTGCTTATTTCTATGTATGTTTTGAGTCAAATACGTTTCGACATAAGTTTTCTTTTGAAACGAATTGGGTTAACTTTTATACTTTTTCATTTTGCAATATAAATTCGAGTTACGTAAAGGTAGTTCAAAAACGGGTCAGGACGATTGTAATCTATGCTTTATCATGATGCATATGGATTCGCCGCATGTGCTTATATTGATGTATGTTTGGGTTTGTTTACGTTTTGGAAACGAGTCGGGTCAAATATAATGTGGTTTCATTCGACGGTAAAAATTGGAGTTACTTCATGTTTCTACGTAAACTTAGTTTGGAAACAAATTGCATTGATTTTAGTGTATACTATATCATGCCATGTACGACCCACCGCCGCAACGCGCGGTGGGTTAAGTAACTAGTTCCATTCATTTACCAAAATTCGGCAAAATATTACCAAAAAACATATTTTAAATTACAATAACTTTTGTAAGTTCACAAGGTTCAGAATTAGAGCATACCAACACAATATAATTGGTCTAGTGAAATGGTTGATAAATTCCAAGTAGTCTTACAGAGGATCTTTGGTAAGACAACATGTAAGGGAGGAAATTATATATCTTGACATTGTGAGTGATGTCCACAACTCTGAGGTTTGCTTCTTGTGCTACCATATGAAAATAATTGTAAGTATTGATATTCCTAACCACGGAAGCAATATATGCAATGGGTTGTGTCGTTGATGCAAGAATAAACTCTTCGTATCCGTTTGGGATATCACTGTTTAATTTATCGTTGGGCACTATTGACACCTGGTATCTGTCTTTATGTGGGGAGTTTGACTTTTTTGTGGTCAAGAGAGTGGCGATAACACGCACTAGGTGTGGAATGCATTGTGGATCATAGATGACATCTGCACCCAATCTGCATAAATATTGATAATGGAAATTAGAACTAGTAATTTTAACCGATTTGCCTATATGAATGGGTTGGTTCAGGTCATGTTTTATCTTAATAGGATCAGCAAAGTTAGCTGAAAATGAAACATGTCAAACGGGTCGGTCATACAAAAGGTACTTGTAATGCATAATGACCTCCAAATCATCCTTCTCGAAAAATAATATATATTATTATTGAAATAATATCATTTTCGTAAATAGTAATCATATTTGATTATTTGACACACTTTTTAACTTTTTATAAACAGTAAAATTAAAAATCAACCTTTAGCAGAAGAAAAAAAAGTACCAATTACCGGCATTTCCTTTTCCCACTTCTAATGAAAAGTGAA
The DNA here is from genome assembly GCA_025215565.1 of Flaveria ramosissima. NCBI lineage: Eukaryota > Viridiplantae > Streptophyta > Magnoliopsida > Asterales > Asteraceae > Flaveria > Flaveria ramosissima. The sequence goes on from CM046040.1 coordinate 18,027,988, forward strand.
ACCTAATACATATATGAAAAGTGCTTACACTATATCTGGCGTCAGGTCTCGAAGATCACTCTCTACTGCAGATTCCCAAGGTAGATGTAAGCATTTGATCTGTAGTCAACAGCTAGGTCAGAAATACACAAGCACACATGACTTGTTTTCTACAAGATATAAGCATGCATGCATGCATGCTCTATATTTTTTGGGTTTTGTGGTTCATCAGTAATAAACATTTTGAGGTTTTCTTTTCACAGTTGGTTAATATATATCTTATAGAAATCCTGAAAGATTAACGTTGATCAATACACTCCATTGTATCTTCACAAAGGCCATTCTAAACCATCTTGGAACTAAGCAGGAAAATAATCACTCCTTGGCATTACAGGAAAGTAAAGTTAAGATGTGTTAAATTTCAGAAAAAAAATTTATACAGGTTTTTTGTGGATTGATATGGTATCAGAGCTAATAGCCTTGAGATGGCAACATAAAGAACATAGTGGGTCTTAAATTTCAGTAGAAAAGAACGCCCTTCGCTTAAAGAAAAAAACCAGATGCCCCCCGTGACAACAAGAAAGTGATGCACCAACAACGTAAGAAAGAGACACAGTTCAGTTATACAGATGTGCATGTTACTTTGTTAAACTTTTAATTTTCATTAGTTCCTAATACAATGTTTGTGTAATGGTAGTGTGGTACGACCGAAAAATAAAATAAAAAGATGTTTCTGATGCAACTCACATTGCATGGATCCTCAAGAATGTTTCCACTCGAACCAGATTGAGTATTCATGTGATTTAGCTCCAAGTTAAGTTTCAAATTGGCTAAAGTTGATAGGTCACCATCACTTAAAACCACCTGCAATGCATAAATCAGTTTAAGGCGCTTATATGGAGTAGTGTTGGAAAGCCATATGACGGCCTATATCACAATCATAATTATATTTATATGTTTATACAAAAGTTGTAATGAGATATCTAGAACTAGAAACCACAAGCAGATATGACAAACATATAGCATGATGAGAGAGATGGTTTAAGAGAGTGTGTGTGTGTGTGTGTGAGAGAGAGAGGGGGGGGGGGGGAAAGAGAGAGTGTGTGTGTGTGAGAAGGAATAGACTTGCCTTTGAAGGTTTTACATGTGCCAAACATATGCCAACCAAACCAACACCTGATCCAAGCTGCTCTCATAGATCAAGACACACACAGAAAGAAAAGTACTTTAGGAACCCAGCAATGCTGTTTTTCAATTGTAAGTGTACGGTAGCCAGTGGAGTCAAATAGATATTAAGAAAACATAATAGCCTGCTTTTTTTAAACAACAGTTCCTATATTTTCTAGAATATATTCACCACAACCTTCACCCTGCAGGATTTCAACCCCAACCTTTTGGTGTGAGGCACACCAGTTAACCACCATGATGCCCCTTTGAGTACCCACCAATGCCATTTTCAATTATAAAAACCTGCTACAACATAAGATTTCTACTTATTTTCTAATTTACACATTTCATGTTTTGTTACTATGTGCCAGACTATTGGAACATAGTTGTCCTGGCAACCTGCACAACCACCTCCTAGTCAAGAGTTCTTGCATTATATTAGAACATAAATGACGCATGCTATCTCAAATACCTAAACTCCATGTATGTAACAATTAGGAGAACATTGAATGCCATTTTCAATTATAAAAACCTGCTACAACATAAGATTTCTACTTATTTTCTAATTTACACATTTCATGTTTTGTTACTATGTGCCAGACTATTGGAACATAGTTGTCCTGGCAACCTGCACAACCACCTCCTAGTCAAGAGTTCTTGCATTATATTAGAACATAAATGCCGCATGCTATCTCAAATACCTAAACTCCATGTATGTAACAATTAGGAGAACATTGAATCCTATAATGCAAGGAACAGCCAATCATACTATTCAATATCTTCCGTTTGCTGTGACAGTTGCCATTATTGATCAATGACAGCTAAACATAAATTTAGCTACATCAACGAAGCAACTATAACAGAATTAAGAGCTCAGAAAGAAAAGAAAAGGAAAAAACTACTAATATGAGGTATGTACACGCAAACTACTTTACGCCATATGCACAATATGATGTATAACAGTATATGGCCACTTCGTTCATTTATTTAAGTGCATATGAAACAACATATAAAGATTTTGAAATGCGAAGTTTCGTGTTTAAGTATTTCTGGATAATTTTGCTTGTGATGCAAACAAGATATAGATTTGACACACTTGTCGCAATCCCTGTGCAAAGCAATATGCCTTTAGAATAGCCTTCCTGGTTGCAAAAATGTGTTCATATTAAGTTCAATTTAGTATATCTACCTCAAGACATAAGATCTCAACTTGGCATATGAACCATCAAACGGGAACAAAAAAACCCAACTTTCATGAATTGAAACTGTAGTGGATTTAGAAATGTATATATACCTCAAAACATGACTTCATTGAGAATAGTTCAGGACATGAAAGGATGAACTCTGATAAAAACAGGCTTGAGGGCCATATGGAACAACTGGTCACAACATGCCACTGTTATATATTTTGATTGTTACAGATGCAGATTGCAATATACATAATGCATGTAAAAATCCAGAATCATGCATTGCCTTCACTTTTATTGAAGATAGGCAATACAAGTAAATAAATTTATCATGTTCATTGATAGGACTCAGTGGATTTTATTGAACAGTCAAGGTCATTGAACGAAGCTTAATATCACCAGTAAGAAAACGTACCCAGTATCTCCTTCAAGCATGTTAAGTGAACAGTAAAGAGGTACAGCTACTTTCCTTGGACGTTCGCAGACTCCGGCTTCAACATTATCTTCACAAGAAACCAAAATGGAGATGCAGGATATTAGCAACAGGAAACAAAAATTGAATCAATGTCTCACTATTGACATACACTAACCTGTTGTGTAAAGAAATGATATTTCCCGAATGACCCTCGAGGCTCCCTTTGATAAATCATCGCCCTTTCACATAGAATACATACACTCGTGAACCTTTTTCTTTATTTTTATCCTCTGAGCCCGAAGTAAAATGAAAGAAAATGCTAGTGTGTGTACCTTCAATGAAGTCATGTATAACGATAATTGTTCATAAAGTTCATCGATAACAACATTAGCTGCAGATTCAACTTCAAGAATAACCTTCTTTAAGAAAGATGTTATGTAAGGTATGTGACCTTTTCCATCCTACAAAGTTGCATTATAACAAAATCGAAAAGTTACTGAACCATAGTAGAAGGTGGTTGGTCCTTCAAATAAGTAAAATCAAAATAACAGTCTTCCATCAAGAGTTCAAATCCACAATCAGCCCTAATAATAATCATATTACATGTTTGTCTATACAACTTCACAAACAATCCATATAAAAAACTACATAATCATAAACCCTACATTGAGTTAAAAACTGGAAATCAGGACACTGTAATCAAATGTTACGAGAAGAAACTCACTGTTTTGCTGATACATTGGTTCCAAATGAAGTACTGAACACTCTCAGTAATTGCACCTCCACCGCATTCCCTGTGTTTCATTACATTGATGCATATCATATCGAAACAAAAATATTACAGAATGAAGAAGAATCAATGCAATGATGCATAAATTTCTCTCGGGCGAAGTTACTTTGAGGAAAATGATTTTCAGTTATTATCCAGCAGTTTTATCGGCTCACCTGCAAATAGAGATCAACGAATCAGATGGTTCCATTGCGAGAAATGCAGAAACCAGGTGGAGCCATGGTGGACGGATGGCGTCGGCGTCGGCGACGGCGACGGCGTCACCACCGCTCGCGTCTTCAACGTTCATCGGCTTGCTTTTCACTTCTTCGAAACTCAATCTCGTTGATGATTTGTCTAGGGTTTAGGGTTTACAGGTAATATTGATAGTAGAGGGGTTAGTTCGTATTTTGTTATACTGTTGAGGGTCTATTCTGTAACACTAAGAACTTGTAAATATCCCATAAATAAATGTAACTTAAGTTTAAAAATTATTCTAACTAGATCTCTTACGTCCCGTTTGGTTCACATAATTTTCAGGAATTGAAATTGATAATTTTTCTATTCAAAATTATGTTTGGTTGGTCAATGTATTGAATTAGAATTTGAAGATTTTCACTTATTCATTGGAATTCACATTACTTTCACTTACCTATGGATGTTTAACAATAATGGAATGTTCAAAATTAAAATTCTAATTTTACTTAAAATTGATCAACCAAACATTTTTTTAATTTTAACAAGATTTCAATTTCAAATCCATTTCCATTTACAATTCCAATTTATTTACAAAACATTCTGCAAACCAAACGACCTCTTAGCTTTCATATTATATTTGAGTTATTAGTCATGTTTTTTAGTATGTTTTTTTTTGTTTCAATTAAAAAATATTTTTTTCTTCTTTTTTATGATGATGTGAAATGGATGCTAGAATTTTAGGTACTTTTTTATTTTTTAATATAACTAACATGTTTTTTTTTTTTTTTAATATAATTTCATATATTAAAAATTCTGGCGTCCACATTTTCTCATTTATTACTTTTTTGGCATAAAAATCGATTATGACTCAATTTGATGGTTTAGTAGTCCAATTTTAAGAAAAATATGAATGAATGACCAAATTGAAACACTTTTGAAACTTTGTTACTATTCTGTGATATTTTTCCATTTAGGAGACTATCGGTTTTCTCAGCAATAAGTTTCCTCCTAAGGGGGATTGGGGGTACGGTACCGTTGGAAAACGGATAGATGGCCCGATTAAGATAACATCTATCCTCCGAAGCATGTGATTCGGAGCAGTAGCACCCTTCCGAAGAAAAAACCAAAAAAATTTGTATGCGTCAAAAGGCACCTGTACGGTTCCGAAGAACAAATCAACCATGGAAATTGTTATGAAGGAGATTATGTCACTGTGAGAATAAGGTAGTGTCTCGGATTATTATGATACATTCAGTATTTTGTTTAGTAAAGTAGATATGTGAATGTTATGCGACATACATATGTAATTGTGGAAACAATGTAATGTCTCAGATTGTGATGCATTTAGTACTTTGTTTAATAAATTAGATGTTTGTGAAGGTTAATAGGTTATATCATATACCTCTTCATATCAGGTCTTAAACCTGACATTAGTGAAGTTCTTCAAGAACATCACAGTGTCAGTGGTATTCGCATACATTACTAATGAAAGCATTTTCTTTGGCCATAATACAAGAAATGAAGCGTACGGAATGAGATGAGGGTACAAGTCAAGGTGTAGCATCAGTCTTGAAGGTAAAAACTAAGACCGCCTGTAAGGTGTTTGATGAGATACCTAAAGGTTTTTGTGACTAAATTCAAGAACGTAGTGATATTGATAAGACGACAAATACGTGTGAAATTGAAATTGATTCTTTAAATTAAGATGGGAGTATTCAATGATCGTTTGATGGTGATGATCCAAATAAAACAAATGAAAATGATAACTAGAATAATTTGATACACACAAGAAGGATCAACATAGAATTGGTGCTTTCAATACATGAACATCAAATTAAAAAGGGGTAATCATGAGGCTTAAGAATTGGTTTGTGTGTTTCTACTTCTTGTAGTATCAAGGATCAAGAAAAAAAAACAAATATGAAGTCAAAGACATATTGTCGACAGATGTAAGTGGGTATCCTATTAGATCATCATGTTATAGATAGCGAATATGTTAGTTTTGGGTCAACAAAAAAATATAGTTCATGGAAAAAGAAAAAGAACCAAGTAATCTGGGTTAATATCAATATGTAGTTCTTTTTTTTCACCAAACTTAGAAAAAAGGGTGTGGAATTTAATCCAGTCAACTTTGATAAATGTACCTCTTGTTTTAAGAATCTTGAAAATTTGGTTCTTAGTATGAGTGTAAACGGTGGTGAAGGAGCTCTCTCATAGCGACTTCATGAATAACTAAAGATGCTCAACCTGTCATGTTTAATTTCCATACAATGGAGGAGGAAATCTGGATGGAGACATGAAGGTTATTCAATCGGACGATGAAAGAACAATGTTGTATAAGATTCTTCATACCAATTTCATTGAAATTGACATGTACGAGAAATATACGATTCTCTTATTGATTCTATCGAAGAAATGGAAGGTGTCATGATTTCATGCTATTAGCTATTTCAACAAATCTAATAGTGGTTTCTTTAATGACTTGTGTAGCATATGAAAGAAGTTCATAAATACAAAATCAAAGTAAGGAGAAAAGGTTATGTGAAGTTATTATTCCTTCTTTCCACATTGGTTATATATATTTCAATCTCACATGACTTGTTAACTACAAGACTACAAGAGTAATAGGGTATGCCTTTCAAGATGCTTGATAAAATGTTGAAAACATTAGTAGTGAAATGAATTAAGTTTAAGTTGGTGAAGGTTGAAATGTTTGAATGGAAATCAAGTTGGCAACATGTGTTAAATACGAGATTTTTTGTTATAAACAATAATGTTTACGTTGTTCATTTGGTTTCTCTTTCATGTTCCATGTGCTGCACCTGGTGGCTTGTGTTTAAGAGCATTCGAAGACCACAAAACCTCTTTTTTCATAATTCATATTCGTAGTATTGAGTTTGCTTCTAATGTTGCCCGTAGTTTGCAAAAGCTCTCGACTATAAAGCAAACGAAAGTGTTGCAACTTATGATCAAAATGTGCAAGTTGTGGGCCTTAAATATGGGAAAGAAAACAAACATGTTTGCTTCAGGTGGCAGTGATGTAATAGATATATGGCATGATTCTACTAAGAGTACATAGAGTGGTTTCAAGAAAACTACCCGGGAGAAGAGGTGGCATCCGATGATTTTTTCCCCATATAAGAACACCACCCTTCGGTTCTGGTGATTAAAAAAGCAATATCCTAGATTAGGGAATGTTCACTGGTACTTACCTCGTTGAAGATGTAAGTGAGAAAATAAAAAAATATTTATTTGAGGATATCTAGGGAAAACTATGACGACTTTGTACAAAACAAAAGAAAACAAAGGAAAAAAAAACTGATGTGAGGCTAGTATAGCAAACCGGAGAACCCGCGACGACTCCCACCCCCTAATGCACATAAAGATGTGTATTAAAATTATAAGAGCTAGAAAATGTTGTGTTATTTACCAACTACACAAACACCAATACATCTTGCACTTTGCAGAAGTGAAGATGTCAAAACTCAAGTCTAAACAACCCTTGGTGTTTTAAACATGAAAGAATTCTGGTTATTATCTTAATATGTTCAAGAATGGAATACAAATGACAATATTATAATGAGATAACGCCCGCTCAAAAGTTCATGTGTTTAGTAGTGTTTATGTTATTACACCAAGGTTTGTATAAAATGCAGAAGATATGTTTAGTCTTACCCATTTTTATTTACAAGAGGGTTTACTAAAAAGGAAATCCTAAGACAATAGGACACGACCACATGTCCAAATAAAAAAGGATAAGGGCATTTAAGAACGAGAAAACCAGATGCCTCGAAAAGAACAGAGGGAAAACGACATGTTGAAAACTAAAATGACATGTTAAAATTGCATGTGTGATGTGTTAAGCACTATAATCAACTCGAACACTATCTTGAAATTGGCTGCACTTATGTAAAACAAAATGGCTAATCTAAAATGCCACAAGTAGAAAAACTAAAATGTCATACACAAAAATACTTGGTTCTAATAGTTTTAATCAAACATATTTTTAGAAGATACAATAATACCATAGTCATATAATTTCATGATATAATTTATATAAAAAAACAATGACATATATCAAAATTATCAACGTTATAAAAATTAGTGGTGGTTGGGAAAAATCAAATGGATCAGATATTCATATTATATCCCTTAACGTGTTCAAATTCATCCATTGTAACTACTCAAACTATTCATTCTACAATTCAAATATCCAAATTCTTCATACCTTAATACGATTCTTTTTCTTATTTTATTTCAACGTTAGTTTTTATTCACTATGTAGTATACACAAATGGATTATACAGCTATCATGTTTGTCTACATGTCACGTGTTTCGAAAGTAACTTCTTATTAAAATTAGTCGTATGAACAAATTATTAGGTTTTTCAAAACCAGAATCTACTTTCATTAACCACCACTGTTTGTATCAATATAAATTCTCTCTCTCTTAAACAAAGAAAACAAATCTTATCATCTTTACAAAAATCAAAAAAGAAAAAAAAAACAATACAAATTATTACTTGTAACAATTATTACTTGACTAATGTTTGATTACATCTCAAACCCACTTTCTTAATTAACCCGTGTAAACTTTTTGGTGTGAATCAACAAGAGTGCTGTATGATCCCAACACACACGTTCTGATGCAATGTTGAAATCGATACAGACAACCACTATCATCTCCTTCATCACGACTGATCTGCAACGAAATTGAATCACCAAATTTCGTTATTCTTCTCGAATTCACAAAGGGGAAGCGTGAATTGTACACATTCATCTCCCTCTATCGACGTCAATGGCTGATCGCGCTGATCCTTCTCCTCTGGTCGCACCTTCGCTCGTCATCGAGCCCAGCAAGATCGACTTAGAAGCCGGCCCTGGGGAAGAAATTCAGTGCCGAATTTGTCTCGAAACTGATGGTAGTATTGATTTATTGCTCGTAATTCGGTTCTAGGGTTTGGTTAATTTGCAGTTTGTGATGTGTAGTGGGGTTAATTTGTTGTTTTGGCTTTTGTAAGAGTAAATTAGTAAGGCGATTCCTCTTTTTCGTTTCGTTGGTAGGATATTAGGGTTTGTATCGAAAATGGGATTATGGTATTTGTTGTATGTTAGGTGCATTTTATCAGGTTCTGTAAAGTTCGTTGGATTATGCAACATTTTGGCTATTTCTTTGCCTTCTTTTTGGATGTTCGTTTATTTATTGTTGTTCTTGTTTAGGAAAGTGCAGAATTTTGGATAATTAGAAAGAAGCAAACTGAAATTGTCTAGAGTTTATGGAGTTGTTTTATAATGAATTTATCCATCCAAAATATTTGCAATATTCCAGGCTTTCGGTATGACAGAAATCATACATAAGAAGCCACCCTAATGACAGTAGCTACTAGCTAGTCTTTAGCTAGATGCAGTGTCTAAAGATTAAAATTAGGAAGTTTGCAGTAATAATAGCAATTCGATTAAGGTTTCTGGCTTTCTGCAAACAGTAATCTGTTGAGTGCTTAGATTGCACATTCATTTAAACTGCATTTGTGCTATTTGATGAAAGATTATTATCGCAATATAAATATGATGCAAGGTAATAATATTAGTTTTCAGTTCTAGTGTTATGGATGTTTTCAATTAAAAATTTCATTTTGTTTTTTTCTTAAATCAGGCAGAGATTTTATTGCACCCTGCAAGTGCAGAGGGACATCAAAGTATGTTCACCGGGAGTGTCTTGATCACTGGCGCTCTGTGAAGGTAAACGCTGCATCTTTTTGATGTCTTATTATGTATTCTTACGATTGTTAAGGAGAAAATAATATAAATGACTTAAACTTAATTACTTGAGAAAAATGCTCGTTAGCAAATCTGTTTGTTCTTCTTAACACTGCTTGGCGGGCACTCTTTTTTGTTTTTTTTATCCTTTTTCAATTGAGGAGCAGATCTAGTTACTTCCCTGGATTCATTGCTTGGCTATGTGTGCAATGGTTTGATTTCCATATCATCAATTTTTGACTTTGCTTAGAAATTGATATACTCATTATTTATTATTTTTTATTTTTCTTCCATGTTGTTTAATACATACTCAGAAATAACAATATTTAAGTAATGTCACCTTCTTGGTTTCTTCATCTCCTAGTGATTCTTGCATTGTGATGAGTTATGTGTTTTAAGGTATGAAGTGCTACTCACATATGGTCACAAAAGGCTGTATCATTTGGTACATTATTTTGGGAGGTGATATATTTGAGAATTTGAGTGCAGTATGTTATGTACATCCGTATATAGCTCTATCTGTATGGTGATATATGAGTAATTTAGTTTAATATTTTTATATTTGTTATAACTTATAGGGCTAACATACTACCTCTTATGAGGCTTGTACCCACAAGTAAATGTTGGGTGGGGATGATAGGGGTACCTTGGGTATTGGTGGCCCGAGGTGTACACTGTTTCTTTTGCATTGTCTCAGGAAAGATTGGTTTACTTACAACGAGAAGTCAAGAACCAAATAAGATGGTTGAAAAAGCTAATCACTTAATATGTATAGTTAATGGGAGCAGATATTAGAAAGCTAAGAATGGTAACAGTTAACATAGTATATCATTATTAGACTAAAACAGGGGGAACTTGGTTTTATTCTATTTACTTGAAGATGGAAGTATCTATTTCTGGATATATAGCATGAAGTATATGTTAATGCTATATGGAAATCATGTTTTCTTGTATTTAGAAAGGTCCTGGTCAAATATGAAAATGCGAGTTTGTTTTTTTCTTGTGGAATTTCTGATTCAATTTTATTTTATTTAATTACTGCAGGAAGGGTTTGCATTTGCTCATTGCACAACATGCAAGGCTCCCTATCATTTGAGAGTTCATGTTCTTGCTGATAGGAAATGGAGAACCATGAAGTTTCGTTTCTTTGTGACCAGAGACATTTTGTTTATCTTTCTATCTGTACAGCTTGTAGGTCACAGGGTCTCTATCTTTTGTACTATTTTCTCTCATGGAGGTATTGGCAAATATTTATTTTATCATATTTGTTTCTACAGGTGATTTCTTCATTGGCATATTTGGTGTACCTAGTTGATGGATATCAGAAGTTTTGGCTTCGTCTTGCTTGGGGTTTTGATAGTGAAGTCAGTTTCTACTACATATGTGGTAAAGCCTTAATAAGCTCATAGGAACTCCAAATAGCGATTTGTCTCATATTACATGCAAATGTATCGCGGGGCACATTCTTAGGAAGTCTTAGGTCACTATATTGGTACTTCTTAAATTTTCCTTTTTGATGTCAAACCTATGCACCACACACACTTTTGATGGTAAGTTATGTGGTTGTGTTAGATTGTCTTTGATAGTTAAGCCTCAAATTGAGTAGTGTATGTCATCTTGTAGACTTCCATGTAGTCTATGCATGGTTTCTTCTTCCAATTCATAAAATATCTGGTTAGTCCCTTTCTGCTGCATGATATAAGTGGTTTAAATTTATCACATGTTATTTCTATTTGCATGCAGGTGCACTATTGTTTTTTGCACTACTTGGTTTATCTGGATGCTTTATAACTTGTTATGATCGAAGAGTCCGTAATGATCTTGCACAGCCTTGTCGAGAATTGTGTCTTTGTTGCTGTCAACCCGGGTAAAGTCTCATTGTTTAACTATTATTCATTATTCGAAAATGTTATCAAATTACTGTCAATAATTTTGCCTTTTCTTTTTTACTAGTTCTCTAACCCCTTGTAGTTAGTTTTTCTCAGCATGTTAAGTGTATTGTTTTGGGGATGAGTTTTGAACATATGATTGTTGCAGTGTTTGTGCAGACTGTCATTTACCTGGTACTCTTTGCGTGTGGACGGACTGTACCACTTGTTTTGAAAGTTGCGCGAGTGCAACTGGTGAATGTGGTTGTTTAGGAGGTGCTGGTGAAGCTGGCCTACCATTAATATTTATAATGGCTCTAGTCGTGCTTGGACTGTTTACCCTCATAGGCATATTCTACAGCGTGCTTGTGGCCACAATGGTCGGTCAAAGGATTTGGCAGCGTCATTATCACATATTAGCTAAAAGGATGCTAACCAAAGTAAGTGATATCAATCTTTCTGTGGTAACGTTATTCCCAACATATAACAACGTAATTAAATAGTAGATTGAGTGCAAAATGGGCGGGCTTGTTTACACCCTTTCCTCTAATGCTAAACTTCATTAATTATGCTTTGAGCTTGTTGACATATAAACTATGAATCTGAAACACAGGAATACGTGGTGGAGGATGTCGATGGTGAGACAACAGGATCTGAGTGGGCGCCGCCACCTCTCCCACCGGAGCACATCCAGCAGCTCAAGACTCTCGGCCTCCTATAATAACTCTAGCAGGGTGTAAATGAAGTGTCACTAGCATCTGACACCTTTTTAATGATAAGACTGGATTATAGTTGATCAAAGAAATGTTATATTCTCATTATTGACTTTTCATTTTCTTTCTAAAATGGTCAAATGTAGTGCAACGTATAACTTTTGATGCATGAGGTACAAGTGATTATAGCATTATTGGGTTGTGACTTGTGAGTGATGGCGCCTATTGATTCATGATGGACTGTTAGTGGTGACATAGATTACAACTATTTCAAGCAGGACCTGAATTGTTATAGAAAGTTGATGCATATAACGTTTTTGTATTGGTCAGAGTACCTATATTTTCAGAAGTTCAATATCTTGATTTTTTTAAATATCATGACACTTTTACCTCACTCATAGAGTGAAGGTGTGCGTTTGGTATCTTGACGGTTAGTGCTTCTCCGCCATTTGATTGATGCATGCAGCCGCTACAACTACTTGAATGTCGTTGCCTTCAGCCATCATAAGCACCATCGCCATCGTTTTGGGCAGCCGCTTCATCATGAGGCGGAGCTAGAGTAGTGGCGATAGTTGTAGTGGTAGCTACCTCTGTATACCACCTGAAGACGAGAGCTGAAATCACCTACATCTGCAAAACCGTCATCATGGTCGTTGATCTATTGGAAATGGATCATGCAGGTCCGACTTGCTTCATCTTGACCATAGCTAGAAAGGCGAGTATGATTGTTGGCCCCAACCATGCCGCTGCTAAGCCACCAATCACTATCGTCGTCCACCCACGACACCATCATCATGGCCGTCGATCTATTGTAGCGGCTCGCCGCCATAGCCGGAGTGGAACCCTACCTCTACCACTTCGTTCTCCAAATCCTGATCTGTGTCTGACCCTCTGTCCCCATAGAATCAGCATAAAGCATATATGCAAATGCACATGCACATGTATATTTAGGTTGTGCATCCAGCTGTAAGACATGTATATTTATTAAGAGTAATGCATAAAGCATGACTAGTTATATACTTCACTATTCATTTCCATTGTAAATCATTTAAAGGTCAAGCCCTCAAACACCAAAAGAGAAGAACAAATCACTGTGACCAGATGTCGGCGTGACATAGACTCATATTAAATGTGTAATTACCTTCGTAACTTTAATATTTTATTACCCTAATTAACCCAACCCAAAAGTCTCTTCCCATACCTGCCATTTTATGACTAAGCATCCACTTCCTTCAAGGCCTCGTTGATTTGTTTAATCTTCTAAGCTTTGAAGCAAGACCATTAATTCTTGTAAAACCAGACCATTGCTTTGTGAAGCCCATTTTCAATGTTAGTTTTATTGATTTATTTTTTAGTTTCATTTTATAGTTTGAAGGTTAGTTTGATTTTCAAGGTTTATAATTTGATTTCATAGTTTGATTTTTTAACTCGATTTGAAGGCTCAAAGACTAGATTTGAAGATTAGTTTTCTCTTGTTGATTTTGTTTATTTGTTCATATTCTACATTTTGTCTTCATTCGAAATTCAAGCCCTAATTTGATTTTACAAATATAATAATTTTGGTAACTGCATTATCACAAGTTATGATGATTTCCATTTTAGTCAAGATATGTTTATGCTTAATTTAGTGATTTTCGATTTAGTGAGTATAGTTGTTGTTTAGAAAAAATATAGATAATAAAATTGGAGGTGCATGTTACCATGTTGATGAATATTAGAGAGTGTGAACTTATGGTTCGGACAATAATATTTTTATAAGAATGATAAAGCTACAGATATTTTTCTATGACTTATTTGATTTGATGATAGAATTATTGAACTTACATGAATGTTAGATTTGAGGATTTAGGATCATAGTAGCAGGATTATATAGATGATAATTTACTTGTGAGAACTAGTATCAAAAGATAGGAACCTCAGGTGATAAAATTAAAATAAAATATTCTTTAGTTTCTTCTATAAGCGTTTGTAAGCTGTAGATGGCAAATTTCATGGTTACATGAAGTATTTGAGTGCACTACTTTGACATTTGAACATTCAAATGATGGATGTAAACGAAATTAAACCAACCGAAGAAAACTAAAATTGTGATGTTGGCTTCTTAGAAATCCGACCCGAACCGTCCGACCCATAAGATGACATTAGCCTTTTAGAAATTCGAGCACTAAAAAGTAGTGACCCCACAACAAAAATTTTCTGGTTCCGCCACTGTCCACCGACCATCCTCCTTTAACCCACAACCTTTGAAGACAGGCAACAGCCAGAGCCTAGGCCACTGCCATGCAACAACGGAGACGACGAGAGCCGGTAGCACAACCGCACCCAAAAACCACAAATCAAGAGAGGATTATTTTTCTGTTTATAAAGATGGTTTGGGGGAGGGGCATATTGCAAAAGCGGAGAACTATGGTGTCCAAACCACAAACACCCACAACAACACTATTTCTTTCTTTGCTTTTTAAATACACGGGAGAATTATCCAGACATATTTAACATAATTATTTTAAACATGACCAACATAAAAATTTAGAAGCTTTCTCAAACTTGACACAAACTAAAGAATAATTGGTTAAATGACGGATGTTGGTGAAGACGCGTAGTATAACTAAGGTTTCATAAATTTAAAAATATAAAATCAATCAAATAAAAGTATTAAAAACTTTAAAGTAACAAACACAAACAACCACATTTTCAAACGTTCACCAACATAAAACAACGACACGACATCTATTCTTCTGTCCTTGTTCGTTTAATTACTAAACGAGCAAACAAAACGAACTTTTTGTCAAACAGTACCCTACCATCATATCAACACTTCGAAAATCTGAATCAATCGAAGTATTATTCTTCAATCTTCAATGAGGATACAATTGATATCTTTCTAGTTGATCATTCATCACGAAATCAAACAAAACAAACAGTTTTCTCCAACAATAATCTTGTTTAATGCGCCACCTATTCTAGTCTATTTCCGCCAAACCACCGTACGCCAAATACAACAAACTCTCACAAAACAAATCATCTCCACCAATGCGAACAAAACTTACAAATTCACAATTCACACTTACACGTCTGAACCACCACAACCGATGCAAACTTCCAACAAACCGGTGGTCATCGTCACCGGATGCTCCTCCGGCGGCATCGGAAACGCCCTCTGCCGGAGTTTCGCCGCCGGAGGTTGTCTCGTTGTCGCGACGGCGCGATCGGTTGCGTCTATGGCCGATTTGGACGATGATCGTGACGTGTACTTTCTTCAGGAGCTTGATGTGTTGTCGGATCGGAGTGTTCGAGAGGTTGTGGCGAATGTGATTGAGAAATTTGGGAGGATTGATGTTGTGGTTAATAATGCTGGTGTGCAGTGTGTTGGTCCGCTTGCGGAGATTCCTCTTGCGTCGGTTGAGCGTACTTTCGACACGAATGTTTACGGTATTGTTTGTTTGTTATGATTGTTTATGAGGTTGATTTGGTGTTTGTTAGTGTAATCAGTGATATTGATTAGATGATGTTAGTATGAATGTTTACGGTATTGTTTGTTGTGATTGTTTATGAGGTTGATTTGGTGTTTGTTAGTGATGTTAGTGATGTTAGTGAAATTGAGTAGATGAAGTTTGAATGATTTTAGTGGTGTTGATTTCATGTTGTGAGAATTTGTTTTCTAAGTTGATGATGAAAGTTTTGAGTTTGTGGTCGAAGAAGTTGATTAATTAGTGAATTATTTAGGGACACAGTTTTATCATTGAAGAAATTGTTTCGTGAAGTGGACATGAACTGTGTTGAGTGATAAAAGTGAATATGTAAGTTTTTGGTATGAATTGAGATCTTATGAATTCAGTAAATGATGTTTAGATTGTTTAGAAGGATAAATTGTTACAATAACCATGTAAAACGTGTTTTGCCTATGCGAGCAACTTGTCGGGTGAAAACAAATCCGTGAGTCTCTGGATGGGCAACGCATCAGAGGCAAAGCGGATAATATCTTGATACGGTTTACGTGTGCTGTTACAGAATGTTAGTTGGACTACACTTGAGACCAGAACATCAGTTTTTAATTTGCATCATGATTTTTTCTTAGTGTGCCCGCAATGACTAGTTTTGGGAAAAATGCTTGTTCTCGTATCCTTTCCTCAACCTTTTCGCTATTTTATTTATGTGAATTGGTGTTACTGTTGACTACTATCTTGATTACAGTATATCACCTTTGTTTCTTGGGGTGTATTTAGGTTCAATGAGGTTGATCCAAGCAGTTGTCCCTCACATGATATCAAGAAAAAAGGGAAAGATTGTGAACATTGGAAGTGTGGCGGCCCTGGCACCTGGACCATGGTCGGGTGTCTACACTGCATCTAAAGCTGCTTTACATGCACTAACTGACTCGTTAAGGTTTGTTACTCGACCTATTCTTGTAGGGCAATGTCATGTCCTAAATATCCTCCTACTTACCCTCCTAACTACAAGATGAAGACAAGTAGCGAAGTCAAGATAAAAGACAACGAGATAGAAACTGAGGATGCCAAATGTCATATCTTTATGGTTAGGAGGATTTTGTAGGAGGATATATCAATATCATGCTCCATTCTGATATCCCAAAACTTTTAACGTGGCGAAGATTCAACTACTTCCAGTTACTTTTAACGTGGCTAACATTGGTTCTTAGCATTTCCACATGCATACCTCACTCTGGGATGTGGAATCTAAATGAACCAAATTCGTGAGAAATTAACGTAGCGTAGATTCAGCTACTTCCAGTTACTTATAACTGCTTAAGAATGCATAACTACATAAGAGCAAATAATTGCTTAAGACTCGATAATCATAAGGCAGTTATTTATCACACTTGTAATAAAAACAGGCTCAGTTAACTAGAATAACATCTTGCTGCTTGAACTTCCAACGATAATAACAGTTACAAACATTAACTGATACACAGACCACTAATTGATTTCTGAAATGTACAGGTTGGAACTGAAACCTTTTGGCATCGATGTAATTAACATTGTACCTGGATCTGTAAAATCCAACATCGGAAATACAGCCGTAGCCAGCTACAACAAGATGCCAGAATGGAAACTGTACAAGAAATACGAAGCTGCAATCAAAGAACGGGCGTATTTTTCACAAGGTCCGAAGGCAATTCCATCGGACGAGTTTGCAAAAAAGACAGTGGCTGCAATCCTGAAGGAGGATCCCCCATCTTGGTTCTCTTTGGGGCAGTACTCCACTATAACGGCTATTATGTACCATATGCCTATTTTTGTTAAGGATTACCTTTACAGAAAGGCAATGATGAAATGTTAAATAACTTGTTCAACCACACAACTGTGTTGTTGAAAATATTATATATGGTGATTTAACGTGTTTACATATAAATGATTGATTTAGTCTGTGCTTTGTCTGTAACGGTTAACCGAATTGAGTTCAAAGGTTTAGATAAGAAGAGGGCTAATGCGTGTATGCTTGCATGTTTGGAGTATAGGTGTAAACCTAAGCTCAAGCTCAACTTGTTTAGTTTGCAAGAGAGCTGGTGTTTTACTGTTTTACTTCTCTAGAGAACTCGAGCTTGACTTGTTAACTTTTACATGTTATTTATATTTACCTATAAATGTTTTTATATAATTTTTACTATAAATATTGTATAACAAAACATATATTATTTAGTTATTTTATTATAACTTTATAATATGATAGTATTTATTGTGTGTCAAGTTATTATATAATAAAATTTATTATATTTATACAAAAAAATTGTTACAGTATATAAAGTCTTAAGTTGAAATTCATTTATTAAATAAGTTTGAATTTAACTTAAAGTCGAGAAGCGAAGTCTATCTATGAAATTTACCCTTAGCTCCACTATGTCCTCAAACGATATCAATGATATTACACTAGGTATGTTTATTTGATTCATGCTCTTAGAGAGTCAGCTAGTTCACACCACTGGTTCGGTTCGGAGGCAGAAAGGTTTACTTTATCTCCTCAACATACTTTTTTTGGCTAATGAATCCTACACCAAATTAAACCCTACATGGGTTTGAACCCAAAACCTTCTCTTTATAAGACAATGCCTCTATCAAATGAACTAACAGTACTAATAAGCTTGTTTGTGTTTTGGCAGTGTTTTGCCCAGAATTAAAATGTTTCAAAGTTGACCCAAATGCCCTGTGACGCCCAGGTTTGCAATCTAGCTTCGAGTGAAGAAACAGTAGTCTTTAATGCAAATTTTTGGGTCAAGTTCGAATCATGGTTTGTCCAATCAAAAAGATATTTGGCGATTGCAATAGATGGTAGTTATTCAAAGTTCAAACAACCACATCAACATGAATATCGTTGAGATTTAAATCAATGTCCTCAAAGGTAAAGCAATGCGCACGAAAGCAGATCCTAAAACACATAAAGCGGTGCAAACAACTTACCAATTGTATGAGAAACAGTCTACTGCAATTAAAATGTGCACATACAAAAACAAAGATGATAATGTGAACATAATCCGCTCAAAAGAAAAATCCCAATATAGGGAGTAGTTCCAGATCCAAACTCAGTTTTGGCATAGAAAAAACTTATGTTCGTCTACAAACCATCAAGCTCTTCCTGGGCTCGCCTTAGCTCAAACTGCTCCTAATTGCATCACCTGCAGACCTGCAAACAAGTGATTATATCATACTACTACCGTTATCTTACATTGACCTGAGTCCTAGTGATTCATGGTTTTCCCCTGAGCATTCAGTTTTGCTGCCACTTGTTCATCAGAAAGCGGTAAGTAGTAGATACGAGGGGTGGCTCTTGTTTTCTTGAAAAGATCGTCCAGTGTAACAATTGGTGGGTCGATTTTCTCAGGAGGTGGTGGTGCACGATTTCTTGCTGGCGGGGGATTAGACAATGGTGGTGGAGGTGGGAGGGAGGGTGGTGGAGGGAGCTGTTGTTTCAGTCTGGGAGAGGGCTGTGGAGGGATGGTGGTGGTCGTAGGTGTCGGTATGGTTGAGGTAGGTGGAGGTATGGTGGTGGCTGGAGTTGCTGGAGGGGGTGGGGGCGGGTCAACCCGATTCTTAACTTCTTGTGGGTCCACAAAATCAGCCATCAGAAGACGCCCACCGTTCACTGGCCATTGTAGGTTGCATACAGCATTTCGTGTCTCTATAGCCTCTTCTACTGATGCATACTGCAGCAAAAAGAAGCCATATTAATTTTTTTCCATTATCAAATTTAGAAATATATTAGTTCTTTGATTAAGTGTTAGCCATTTTACTAAAAACAGAACAACTTTTACTTGATCTACGAGTCCAGTGTTCCAAAGAAGCACCACAAACAATGTGGCACACATTAACAGTAGATGTGCAATTTCTACCAACTTATATACAAATGAATGACTCTTATCTCAAACGCACAAAAAGGTGAAATACTAAAATAGAAACACTAAAACGGGTTGATTTTTCTTATTCGAAGATTTAAACTATAGTCGTAATTATATATTGTTCTTGTAATCATAAATTACACATAAACTATTTATAACAGATAAAACTACAGAATAAAAGCGTTTGCAAGTAACCCCAATCCAACATGTACTAAATATGACCCATTTCAACATGAACCATTTTGGCTCGTCACCTAACTTGTCCAACTTGCAACCTCTAGTGCTCTAGAGAAAGAGTAGAGAGGAATATTAAGACTTACTGTAATATAACAGTGAGTTTTGATTTGATCCATCCAGAAACTAACAATTGTACCCGTTTTGCCAAGAAACTCTTGCACAGCCTTTAAAGTGAAAGGACGCAGAAAATTATCGATTCTGAGAGAAGTAGTTGGGGTCTTTGATGATGGGGGGACTGAAAAATATATAAATTAGCAAAAAGCCTAGAGGTCAAAGTGTATAATTAAAAACGTTATACCAAATTGCGAAAATCAAATGATGGATGATAGCTTACCAACTCGTTCCTTGGGCGAATCTTGACTTTTTGCTGAATCAGATCTCGAAAAGGGGTGTTTGACTTGGTTCTGAAATGCATCTTTTGGTGTAGTAGAGGCAGAGTGATTAGTGGGTTGTTTGGGTACTGTAAGATTTTCAGAATTCCACCTGCGCTGCCTTTTTACCATTTCATTGTTTTCTGCTGCTTTTTCCTGGTCTGCCATGACAACATTCATAAAGTCAAAGTGTCAAACCTTAATTAAGGTTCATAATCAAGTTAAAATGATAATGAAACTTGAAATTTAACATATTACAGGTTACAGCTTTTTCATGCATTTGGTGATTAAACTTCAAATGATTAAAAAACACACTGATAAAACCAAAATGATCTTGATTGATTTATTCTTCAAACTTTCTTTCATCACATATATATGGGGCACTTCAATTTAGGTTTTTATTGTGTATATTAACTGTAAATTTCAATGTACTCACTTATTAATGGATTGACTAAAGTTATGTTTTATTTCCAGGTGAACTAAAAAACTTAGCCTGAAAGAGAACTGGTCTAATATGTTGAATGGTTGGGAAGCCACCCAAAGTGTGCTTTTAACGCATAGAACTTCAAAATCGCTTTATCATTAAAATATTATTTACTTATTAATGAATTGACTAAAGTTATCTTTGTAATGCCATCCTTTCCACCTCTCTATTTCCAGGAAACAAATGAGATGAATCTTACCATGAGGCTTTCTTTTAGCAGATGTCACACTAGGATTAGTTTTATCTTCGACTGCCATAACATCCTTGTTATCAGTTGCATCTTCAACCATAACTTTAACAGAATTATCACCCTTAACTTCAATTTTCTCACTTTTATTTCCCAATTCATCAGAACTAAACTTTGAATCAACTTGCTTGCTCTCTAAGGCATCCTCTTCCATTGAATCATCACCAGAACTTCTATCCAAATTTAACTTTTCTGAAGAACCCCCATCTCCACTATCGTTTTTCTTAGCATCAACATTTTCAGCATTGTTGACATATTTCTTTTCAGAAGTAGCCTTTTCCTTGTGTGGCTCATTCTCAAAGTTAACATCTAGCCCTAGTTTGACATCATCAGTTTTACTTTCAACATCCTTGGCATCTTTCTCTTCAGCAAGTTCTGCTGATTCTGATTTGTTGTCATCTAGAATCATGTTGCTAGATGATGACTGCACCATCTCAGGCTTATCATCTCTCTCTAATTTAACATCATCAGCAATTACATCATCCTTTAGTTCATTCTTTTCAGTTATTGAGACAGTATCAATAGAAATAGAATCAGGTTGTATTATGCTGACCTCATCTACCTGTTTCCCACCGATGAGATCTGATGAATCAGGCTCGGCTCGTTCTTTTTCAGGAGACCGTGGTCCAGGCTTCGACTCAAAGCTCCTTGGCAGCTGGTCCAAATCACTACCAGATTCTTGAGAAACCATAACAGTGGTTTCTACTGTAGTCTCTTGAACCACCTGGATAGCTTCCACTTGAGTAGAACCAACACCACCTACATCCTCTGCAACCGTTTTTTCAGCTAATGACTGCAGACCATCATCTGTATGAACCTTATCCAATCCCATTTCAACATCTACCTTTTCAAGGCTTTTGTTGTCCAATTCAACCACTGTGTTACTTTTTTCTAATGTCTGACTTTTGCCCCCAGTGTGATCCATGACATCCGTGCTTTTCTCTGCATCATCAGATTGAACAACGGGTTGAGCTTCACTGTTTAAGTCATCTTCGAGATTTCGGTTGGCATCATCCCTTTCGGCCCGTACAGCTTCATCCAACCTTTTAACAAGATCTTCTTTTAACCCCTTTGTCATTAGTTTCCGTTTCTTGAGTTCCTCTTTTAACTCGGTAACTTTCCATTGATCAAGGGGTCGGTTCTCAAGGACAACATATGGTGAAGACACTTTCTTACTATCTGATTTTTCTCCCATTTTGCACACTGAGATCCTAGTAAAAGAATAAAAGATCAAATATAGACATAAACCATATTGCAAAACTTGATCTCAAAACCAACATATGTGAAAAAGAAGACCATATTCAGAAACATAACCATATATCACACTTGCTATGGTTACCATAGCAAATTAACGATAAAATTCAACTATTAAACCATCTTACAAAACCATTTATGCTGATATATTGAACAAATTACGTCGATGTATCGATCAACAATCAAACAATGAAATTAACACCAAGTTGCAAATTAAAATTTTACAAACTTCAACATGAACCTTCAAATGGCAACAAGAATTGATCCCCTATTTATATGTCTCACTTTCAGTCCATGCATGCTCTAATGACATGACTAATCCAAAAATGTCCTAACAGATTCGTCAATTATAAGACTAATAGACTTTGTAAAGGATTCAATTTCAACCGACCCCGTATAGTTAGTTGACCTGAACCAACAGGCTGCAACCATTGACATAATGATTAAAAAAACTAACATAGTATCATCATAGAGATACTTTGAACACATCTTTTACCAAATACACAGCCCCCAGATATCAAATACAACAGTGAGCTTAAAAGGCCTCAAATTTTCACAAACAGCCTCCAATTTAGAAAGAACTAACGGTATAAACTCTCTGCGAAAACTTTATACATGCAAATTAACACAACAAGATCATTGCAGACTACAAGCCTTTAATCAACAACCAAATCAAGTGAACGTGAAGCAGAGTACTCACAATGGTGGTCGATAAGACGAATCCTTGCTTGAAACTTAATCGGTAGTGCAAAAAGTGAAACCCTAAGACACAAAAACAACGATCAGGAAAATTTAGAAAATCGTCATCAAATTAGCAACAGAAAGAGGGAAAAATCATGGGTTAGGGCACGAATCGAAGTTCTGTTTATGAGGTTCCTGAAAACAAACAATTTGTTTTTAAAAATACGAAATGAAACGATGAAAATCTTTTAAAACAAAAACAAGATTTTTGATTTTTGATTTTGAAATTGAAACAAAATGTTGAGTATAAGAAGCCGTTGCAATGGTGTGTTTCTTCGTTTTGCCGATAGAACGATGAGGGATAGGGTAAAGTCGGGAGTGGTGATTTGTGGAATTAGGGTTTTTTTATGGAAAACGTGAAGGTGTAACGACGTCAAAAATAACAAAATATCATTTGATTATTATTATTTTCAATGCAAAGCGTTTATATCTTATTTCTCTCGGTTAGGGTTTGGTACGCATAAATGAGAGATGCAATATAATGAACCATTGATGGTGAATGAATAAATACATATTTAGTTGGTGAAGATATTAAAATGAATCATTACATAGTTGATTTCATTCCGTCAATTACATTTCATCCACCTTCCTTCCTTTTTTTTTCGTTTCATCCATTCTTCCATCATTTGTCACAAACACCACCACTCACTCACCACAACAACCACCACCAGCCACAGAAATCGTTCTTCACCGGCAACCACCACCACCGGCCACCGTCGTTGCCGCCACCCATCGGCCACCGTCGTCGCCACCAACCACCGGCCACCCACGCCGCCGCCAACCACCAGCCACCACCGCCGCTGGCCACCCCCCACCGAAACCCACCGCCGCCAGAAACCATTGTCGGCCACCACCACCACCAGGAACCACCGTTGGCTGGCGCCGCTGCCGGAAAACCACCGCTAGAAACCATTGAAGGCCAACTTCACCGCCTGAAACCATCGCCGGCCACAACGACCACCGAAAATCACCGTCGTCCACCGCCGGAAACCACCATGATTCATTTATTCTTAAAAGGCAACCAAACAGTACAATGGAATGTAATGATTTATTTCATTCTCTCATCCATTCCATTCTCTAATTCATTCCATTCTTTCATCAATTTAATTACCTTATACCAAACAGACCCTTAGGGTTTTTTTTCAGTATCTGAATTAGCCTCTTAATGGTTTAGATGTCTGAATGGTTCAGACTGTTTGTTTTGCGAGCAAATGTTTGGTTCAGACATTTGTCTCTGAATGGTTAAGCATTTATACTAATGCTGAATGGTTAAGAGGTCTAATGTTGAATGGTTAAGACCTCTTATCTGAATTGGTCAGACGTTTGACTTTGAATAGTTAAACGATATATTAACTTTTAATGGTTTAGACCTCTTAATGGTTTAACACTTAGTGGTTCAGACATCTTATTGGTTCAACACTTTAATCATTCAAAAATTATCAAACAGCCCCTTAGATAGTGTTTCTTGTTTATCTTATATAGTGTTTGGTACGTATAAATGAGATGCGTAATAAAATGAAGCAATAAGAGTGAATGAAAAAAAAATATTTGGTTGGTTAAGGTAATATAATGAACTATTACATAGATAATTTTATTCACTCTAATTCATTTCATCTGCCACTTCTTTTTTTCATTTCATTTTTTCTTCCATCTTAGTTATCACCATCGACTACCACCACAGACCATCACAAACCACCACACCCACCATGGCTACCACCGGATGCCACCGCCACAACCACCCACCACCACCGATATCCACAACCAGCAGCAGCCGCTGCCACTGATAACCACCGCCACCATCACCGGTCACCACCACCCAGCACCATCGCCAGCCACTACCATCGGTCATCACCATTGTAACCACTTTTGTATTTCATTCTTTCTTTTTCATATATAACAAACAATACAAAATAAAGATTCATTTCATTCATAACCAAACAATACAATAGAATATAATGATTCATTTCATTCATTTGTTCATTTCATTCACTCGTTTATTCCATTCTATCATCCATTTAATTTTTTTCGTCTATTTCATTACCTCATACCAAACAGACTATTATTCTTTTTAATTTTTATTATATTTACAATTGAATGTGTGTCAACAAGCCTTGTGTTTTATATTTTTTTTACTATAACAATCTAAGTGCAAAAATATGCTCACTAAAAGTTAATGCTGTAACAATCTATTTTTTATTTATTATTTTTTTCAAATTTGCTATTGTATATAACTAATGTAAAGGATACCCCCCTAATTAGCTCGACCCAATAGGTCCAGGCCTATATACAACTTATATAAAGACTAAAGAGACTTAACCGAGGATCCTTTCTTGACCACTTTATAACAAGATCCTTTATCACACACTCATTATCATCCATCTTTGTTATTCTCATATAAAATGCATACACATTTTACATAGAATGAATCCAAAACTACCTTGAGCTTTAGAAGGTAGTCCCGCAACTTCAACTTTAAGACCCTATCTAATGTGCTATAGTGGGGTTTTAAAGCCTTTATGCTAGAAGGAGAAGACGAAACGTGTTCATCTCATCATCCATTATTACACCAATCCAGTGGCGGAACCAGGATATTTTTCCTATGGGTTCACAATTATTTATGCTTGAATTTCTAACAACCCGACGTCAAAATTTTAGGGTCCTATCAGATCGATGAAATATTTTATGTCATTTTTGTATTGAATTATCCATATATAGGTTACCTAATTTTAGTTGTACTTCTCTCAAGTAAATTGGTCCTAAACACTAAATTCTTCTCTATAAATTCATAACAATGTCAAGTATTTTGATTCACAAAGACAAAAGTCTTAAATGTATTTGATACTCATGAAAGTCTTAAATGTATTAGAAATCATATATTCGTAAAACTAAGCTCTAAAATCATTACCTCTTCTTATTAGTTTTTTTTCCCTTAAATATATTGATAAAGTGTTAAAATAATCCAATCTGAACATTGCTGTAAGGATTCCTGAAGTCTGATGCAACCCAAAACAGCCTAAGTGTCTCAGCAACATGCACTAAGTACTGAAGTGAAGAATGCTTCGGAAGTTTTACACAAAGCATTAGAAAATACTCTAAGTGTAAAATCTTCCGAAGCCAAGACCAATATCTTCCGAAGCCAAACATGAAGTCTTCCGAAGCTTCAGAGACAAAGTCTTCCGAAGCTTCAACCTATGAAGACAGATTTGTTGGATCATAAGAGGCTGTTGCAACCAAAACCATATCACTTAGAAGATTTTGAGTACTACATGCAAAGGACTTCCGAAGCCAAGTGTGGGACTTCCGAAGGAAGAAAGAGTTCTTCCGAAGTCTAAGTGTAAAATACACTTCCGAAGGAGAACTCCAACTTCCGAAGGTAAAGAAGCTACTTCCGAAGGTTCAAGACTTGAAGACAAAGTTCTGAAGTCAACTTCCGAAGAATAAAGAAGTCCTTAAAGCCTCGGAAGCATAGAAGCATCTTCCGAAGTATAAGTGGCTTCGGAAGAACTTGTTCTTCTGAAGCCAGTTAACCTTCGGAAGAACACTTCTATTATCCAGTAGACATAAGTATGGTCTGTCTGACAGTCCGCTGCAAATCTCTGAGATACTGCATGGCGTTTTCTCAAAAGCCATGTAGTTGACCATACTTTAATCTACTGTTTACCTTTTCATGTTAAGTACAGTTGCCATCTTTAGTTGGTGACAAAAGGTAAGTCATGGACATGTCATGACTACCATATCTTAGATAATACTTTATCTAAGATACCTTAACTATAGCATTGTAGTATATGCTTTAGTCTTAGGTTTCCAGCTGGTATCAAGTATAACCGGCTGTAGGATCTAGTATATATAGTTTCTCATTGTAACTCTTGTTGTATGCTTGTAAGTGTCTTGTAATCTTGAGTTGAGAAATAATATATACAAGTGCCTTGAAAATATTTCTGCTTGTTGTTACTTATTATATTACTATCAACTCTTGCCAAAGACATTGCTTCATCTTGTTTGAGTGACTATTATAAGTGAGTTTGAGAGAAAAACAAGTGTTAAGTGACAAAACCCGATCCTGCAATTGGTATCAGAGCTTTTTAGGCTCTTGATTGTAAGATCTTACCATCTCAATCAACCAAGTTTTTCACTCCTCCTTATACCTCACTCAAAAATGGCCCTCAACAAATCTGAAGTAGAAATGGGAACGATGACCAAAGCTCCTATCATCGATCCTGAAAACTTCAGGTCT
This sequence comes from Flaveria ramosissima, assembly GCA_025215565.1. Classification (NCBI taxonomy): domain Eukaryota; kingdom Viridiplantae; phylum Streptophyta; class Magnoliopsida; order Asterales; family Asteraceae; genus Flaveria; species Flaveria ramosissima. The sequence continues at coordinate 18,054,957 of CM046040.1, forward strand.
TGGAGCAGAAGAATGGAAGGCTTCATCAGATACCAGGATAGCAAGATGTGGCAGTCCATCGTGAATGGCCCGTACAAGCCAAAAGTTGCTGGTGGAAACGGTGCCATGATCGAAAAGGATGTCGAAGACTATTCTGATGAAGATAGGAAGAGGCTCGACATTGACAGCAATGCTATGACTGTTCTCATGACTGCAATCCCAAACTCCATCATGGTGGGGTTTGAGCATTGCAAGTCAGCCAAAGAACTCTTTGATGCACTTGCTCAGATGTACTCGAGCTCTAATGATTCAAAGAAGGACTCACTGAAGCAGCAGTTCGAGAACTTCACCTATATTGCTGGAGAAACTTTTAGCCAGCAATACTTCAGGTATATGGATCTTATCTCCTCCCTCCAATCTGTGGGAATCACTCAAGAACTAAGAGACCTTACCAGGAAGTTCATGAGTGCTCTACCCAATGAGTGGACTTTCTACTGTGTCTCCATTAAGAGAACAGAGAATTTAAACACTCTCACCATGACCGAACTCTATGGGATCCTAGATGGATACCGTTTGGAAATGGAAAGCAAGAAGGGTCACCAAGCAAGCAGACCCTTGAGCCTTCCTGCTAGCAACGCTTTAATGGTTGCTGAAGGCTCAGGTATCCCACAGTCTCAGCAGTACCTGTCATACACCCAGCAGCCATCTTGCTCATCTGGGCCTTACATCACATTCCCTGAGACTCCAAGGTCTCATCAAGCTCAGCAAAGCTCCTTTCAGGAGGGCTGTGCGTTTGTTTCAGGGAGTGGACACTCCAATGATCATCAGTTCTGCTTTGATGATCTTGAGTGCTTTAGTCCAGATGACATAGAGTATGTGGACATTGTCCAGCAAATGGCTCTCCTTACCTACAGAGCGAAGAAGTTCTTTAAGAGAACTGGAAGGCAATTCCCTCAAAACCCAATCACTAGCAAGTTTGGGTTTGACAAAAGCAAGGCTAAGTGTTACAACTGTAACCAGCTTGGCCACTTTGCAAGGGAATGCAAGGCTCCCAAGTCCAACCCGGGAACCTCACAGGCCTCCACACATCCTTCTACACCAAAGCCCAATGGAAAGTCAACTGAAACTGCAGCTATGGCTCAAGAAGTTGACTGGAGCTTTATGGTTCAAGATGTGACTCCTGCTCAAGCACTCATGGCAGGAACAGATGAAAATAAGGTATATGAACATCTCTGTACCCCTGCTTGCATTGCTAAGGTTAAGTTGTACCAGGACTACAATATGGAAATTAAATCCGATATTGAGTCTTTAAATGTGCTAAAATCTGATTTTAAAAGAGCTGAATCTGACTACCAAAAGAAAATTGAGGAGTTAGAGAAAACTGTATCTCTTTTAAAACATGAACACACCAACTACAAGACTCAAATCAAGGATTTAATATCCAAATTGACTGAGGCTCAAGCCCAGCTTGTCACAGCTGAGGCTCAAGCCAGGAAGTATGCTATTGCTGAGCAAAACTTCCAAGCCATACTTGCATCATCCTCTCACTCCAAACTTTGTTATCAAAACAAAAGTGGGTTGGGAACCAATGAAATTGCTCCACCACACTCTTATGAGTCTGTAAGACAACCAAGATGTGGTACTGAAGAGCAAGAGGTTCCATCTGTTGACCCACCTTGTAAAGAGTCAAAGAGTGATGCAACTGTGGAGACCATGACCATCACAGGGAAGGAACAGGTAATTGAGCCCTCCCAGACCAATGATGATCAATCTCTGACCACCAAAGCCAGAAGAAGCAGGGCTAAAGCAGCCAGAAAAACTGCCAAGAAGGTGGCTGAATCCAAGCTGAAGATAGACCCAAAGCAAAAGGGTGTATTCATATCAGCAGGATTCCAGGTGGTTGGACCTTCTGATTCAGGAAAGGAGTATAATACCAGTACTCCTGTCCTACCAAAGGATCAGAAGTTAAAGGGAAAGGTTGCTGATGAAGAGAAAAAGAACAAGAAACAGCAACCCTCCAATTCCCAGAAAATTAACATTGCATGCATAATGTGTGGTTTGCAAAACCACATGGCTAAAGATTGTTATTACAATCCTGCTAGCACACATTATGCAAATAATGTTAAAAGAGAAGGAGTCAGGGAAGGTTTCACATTTGGACCATATCAGATGGTTCAAGTGTTGAAAAAGGGAAAGCTTGTTTCCGAAGCAAGGCTTGTCTCGGAAGAAAACTCTTCTTCCGAGAAGAAAAAGGCTTCGGAAGTAAAAGCTGCAAAGACTCACAAAAGAGTTCCCTTGAAACCATCCCAGAAGAAGACTGCTTCGGAAGAAAAGGTGGTGAAGGTCTCTTCCGAAAAGAAAGAAGCTTCGGAAGAATGCCAAGCTGCAAAAGCTTCATCAAGCTCATCTTCTATGATCAACCAAGGGATGGAATGGAAGATCAAGGAAGATGCTGTAGCCCAAACCTCTTCTTCAAAGACATCCATTGAACCCCCATGCATAAACTTTGGTTCAATCATGTCACTTTCATTGGAAGAACCCAAGACCAAAAAGGCTTGGGTTTCCAATCAAAACTAATTTTCTCACCTTATGTGCAGGGACATCCATATGACAAGAATAACAACATTTGGATAGTAGATAGTGGATGCTCCAGGCACATGACAGGAAACAGATCTCTCCTTCAACAATTTCAACATTATGATGGAGGTCCTGTCCAGTTTGGAGGTGAGGCCGGAGGATATATTTCTGGCAGAGGAAGTATATCCAACGGAAAACTAAAAGTTGACAAAGTTAATTTTGTCAAACAGCTTGAACACAACCTGTTAAGTGTTTCTCAGTTTTGTGATCAAAAGCATCAAATGCTTTTCACAGAACATGAGTGCATCATCCTCAAACCTGGGATGACAATTCCTCAGGAATTGGTGCTTCTTAGATCTCCCAGGAGAGGGGATATGTACAAGCTTGATATGAACAATGCTTCCCCAATGGGAGAAGTATCATGCTTTCTTTCCAAAGCTGATAGTGATGAGTCAACACTGTGGCATAAACGAATGTGTCATGTCAATTTTAAGACAATGAATAAATTGGCTAAAAATAACTTGGTACATGGTTTGCCTAAAAAGGAATTTTTCTGCAAAGATAACTGTGTTGCTTGCCTGAAAGGGAAACAACACAGGTCTTCTCATAAATCCAAAGTTGTTAACTCTATCACTACTCCATTACACTTATTGCACATGGATCTATTTGGTCCCACAAGTATAATGAGCATTGGAAGGAAATCATATTGCCTTGTGATAGTTGATGATTTTACTAGATTTACATGGGTATTCTTTTTAAGAACTAAAGATGAAACTGCTGAAACTTTAAAATCTTTTATTCTTAAAATAGAAAATCAAGTTGATCACAAGGTTAAAATAATCAGAAGTGATCAAGGGACTGAGTTTAAGAACTTTGTTCTTGACTCATTCTGTAACTCAAAAGGGATTGCCAGACAATACAGTGCTCCTAGAACTCCTCAACAAAATGGTGTTGCTGAGAGGAGAAATAGGACACTTATTGAGGCTGCTCGGACTATGTTAGCTGATTCAAAGCTGCCTCTAACATTCTGGGCAGAGGCAGTCAGCACTGCATGCTATGTGCAGAACAGAGTTCTTGTAGTAAAGCCACATGGAAAGACCCCTTATGAGCTATGGAACAAGAGGCCACCGTTCATTGGCTTTCTAAGGTCCTTTGGCAGCAGGTGTACCATACTTAACACAAAAGACAATTTAGCAAAATTTGCTGAAAAGTCAGATGATGCCATCTTTGTTGGATATTCCTCCCACTCTAAAGCTTACAGGGTTTATAACATTAAAAACCAACAATTTGAGGAATCCTCCAACATTGTAGTTAATGAGCACACTCCTTGTGTTAGGGGGAATGGCCCTGATCATATTTTTGATTTAGAATTGTTTCCAAACTATTCTAAACCATCTTGTGAGAATGTTTCAGCTGGAACAGGTGCTCAAGGCAATTCTGATGAAGATCAACTATTTGAGCTTCCCAGACCTGCTCCAAGTTCTCCAAGAACAACAAATCAAGTTCCTACTATTGAAAGATCTGACAGTATAACCATTTCAAGAAATAGTGGAACTTCAACAAGGGATTCACCTGATGATCTTCAAGTCTCCTCAGGTGATCCTACACAACACCAAGCTGATGGAAGCAGCATTTTGAAGGAACAGGCAACTGTTAATGATGCTTCACAGCAAAGAAATGATGATGTTTCTCTTTCATTCAATCAGTCCTCATTGAATGAGATTGAAACAGCAGCTGGACCAAGTATTCAAGCTCCAGAGCAAAATATGTCCAACTTGGACTTATCTTTGCAGCTGGAGGTGATTCCAAGACTTAGAATTCACAATACTCATCCAGCTGAAAACATCATAGGGGAAGTCTCTGAGGGTGTGAGAACAAGGGGACAAACTCACAATGGGAATGTCTGCCTGTACTCATGCTTCTTATCCCAAATGGAACCCAAGAAGGTGGAAGATGCCTTAAAGGATAGTAGCTGGGTTGAATCAATGCAAGAGGAGCTGCTTCAATTCAAAAGACAGAAGGTTTGGAACCTATGTCCGCTACCATCTGGTCAAGTACCTATAGGCACCAAGTGGGTTTTCAGAAATAAAAGAGATGACAGAGGCTTGATTATCAAGAACAAGGCAAGACTAGTGGTTCAAGGATACACTCAAGAGGAAGGAATTGATTATACTGATGTCTTTGCACCTGTTGCAAGACTTGAGGCAGTTAGGATCTTCCTTGCTTATGCTGCATCCAAGAATTTCACTGTCTACCAGCTTGATGTCAAGTGTGCCTTTCTATATGGGGATATAGATAGGGAAGTCTATGTATGCCAGCCTCCAGGATTTGAAGACCCACAGCATCCAAACTATGTGTGCAAATTGGATAAAGCTCTATATGGGCTGCACCAAGCACCTAGGCTGTGGTATGAGACATTGTCTCAATTTCTTCTGAAGAACGGCTACACTAGAGGAACCATTGACAAGACTCTCTTTATCAGAAAGTCTGGGAAAGACATTTTGCTAGTTCAAGTCTATGTCGATGACATCATATTTGGTTCTTCAAATGACCAAATGTGCAAAGACTTTGAGAGCATTATGAAGAAGAAGTTCGAAATGAGTTCTATGGGAAAAATGGACTTTTTCCTTGGAATTCAGGTAAAGCAACTGAAGGAAGGGTTTTTCATCAATCAATCTAAGTATGTCAATGACATCTTAGAGAGATTTGATATGAAGGATTGTAAAGCAGCAAAGACACCCATACCCAGAAACCATGATTTATGCCCTGACTCTGAGGGGGAGGATACTGATCAACATCAGTATAGAGCAATCATTGGTTCTCTGATGTATCTTACAGCAAGTAGACCTGATATCATGTTTGCAACCTGCATTTGTGCAAGATATCAGGCTGCTCCAAAGGTGTCTCACCTAATTGCTGTCAAGAGAATCCTCAGATACCTCAAAGGAGCACCTAAGTTAGGTCTCTGGTATCCAAGAAATAGTGATTTTAATCTCTATGGATACTCTGACAGTGATTATGGTGGCTGCAACATCAACAAGAAATCAACATCAGGAGGATGTCAATTTCTTGGTGGAAGGATCATCTCATGGCAATGCAAAAAGCAATCCTGTGTCTCTACATCAACTGCTGAAGCTGAATACATTGCTGCTGCAAGTTGCTGTGCTCAGCTGCTGTGGATTCAAAACCAGATGATTGACTATGGATTCAACTTCATGAGCACTCCTATCCACATTGACAACAACAGTGCTATATCCATCACAGAAAATCCAGTAAAGCACTCAAAGACAAAGCATATTGACATCAGGTATCATTTCATTAGAGATATTCATGAGAAAAATCTTATCAAACTAGTCAAAGTCAATTCAAATGAACAATATGCTGATCTGTTCACCAAAGCATTTGATGAACAAAGATTTAAGTATCTTATTACAGCTATTGGGATGATAAACATTGACTAGTCAATCTCATTTGAAAACCTTTTCAATATGTAAAGTCTTATGTCAATACAATCTAAGCCCTGTTACAAAAGATCCTTTCTTATTTAACTAAGTATAAGTTCTTCCGAAGAGAAACTTGCCTTCGGAAGATATCTAGCATAACTTCCGAAGCAAATTTCTCATAGGATAATTTTCTTCTCGGAAGTATACTAAGTCTCGGAAGAAGCGATTGAGGTAATCTCAGATCTACTTCCGAAGCACTTAATACTTTCCACTTGAAAGCAACATGTATCTTCGGAAGCAATTTATTTACCTTCGGAAATACATTTGCCTTCGGAAGAACTTTACCTTCGGAAATACCTTATACTCGGAAGAAGGATTTTACTGTGTAACGGAAATCTTTTGGGCCCCACTCTGTAAAAAGTAAAGATTTTGTTAATGATGTCGGATTATTTAAATGGCTTAACCTTACCGCCCCTGTCACATCATCCTCTGAACCCTCACATCATCTTATCCAAACCACCCTTTAAACCGCCATTTCACCCATTTAAATACTTCCGGTTAATCACTTACACTCTTTTTACCAAATTCACTGCCCTAAAAGCTTTCTTCTTCACCAATTTACCTCTCTCAAGAACTTTTCCTCTGCTACCTTTCCAAATGGCTCTAAACCCTCAGCACAACCAAGTCGCACTCCTTGACTCCTCAAGGGATGCCGACTTCTCTGATATTATCTCTTTCTTAGCCCAATCTTCATATTACACAGCACTGACTGTAAACCCTACCATTTACACCAACCAAATGTCCGAATTCTGGGCAAATAGTCGGGTTGAAACCCTAAATGGGGTTCGTGCTATCAGGTCAAGTGTATGTGGCCAAGAGTTGGTCGTTACTGAACAAATCATCAGGGAGCATCTTGAGCTCCATGATGAAGGCGCACCGACGGAATTCCCCAAGTCTGAGTTAGATAACTCTTATCTCCAAATGGGATACGGTGGAGATGTAAGCAGGTCTACAGTCTACAAATTCAACTTCTCATACAAGTGGAAGTTCCTGCTACATGTGGTTCTCCACTGCTTATCTAACAAATCAGGGGGATGGGATCAAATTCCCTATGAACTCGGGTGCCTAGTTCATGGGTTGGTACAAGGCTTGCGCTTCAACTACTCCAGGTTTGTGCTGACTAATCTCATGGGAAATCTGCAAAGGGACACATTCTTTATGTATCCCAGATTTCTACAGCACATAATCAACTGCGAGCTAGATCAGAGTAAGCTTGTCTGTTCAGCTGCTCTATCTGCTCCTCAGATGAGGCCGACTATCTTCAAAGTACTGAAGAGAGTGTCTACCAACTACACTGGAAGGGATACCGCACTACTTCCAGGTATGATTGAGCCAATGGCTCCTGGTGACATCCCTGTTATCCCCACAGGTGATGAACCCACACCAGCAACAACCCTCACCATTCCAAATCTACCTTCTCCACCAATAAAAGTCACCTATCAGAGACGAACCAAACGAACCCTTGTTCAATCTACTCTGATTGAACAAGCCCCTCCTCTTCAAACCAAAAAGGCTAGAGTGGAACAAGGGGCTCCCACTCAGCCAGAGGTCCCCCAATCCTTCACTATTGACCTCAATATGGGTCTTGAGTCTCCTCAGTCTCAGACCCATGAGCCCATAACCCCAGCTGATAGCCCTCAGGGTGAGTCTCTACACTCCCCTGAGCAGCCACCAAGGGACAGTTCAATGCCTTTTGACATTGATCAAAGTCCCGGGTCTTTAGGTCTTCATTCCTTCTCTTTTACTGACCTATTGACCGGAGCTGGTGAAGAGACTATGTCTCTCCAAGGCAATGAAGTTGATCCACAACACCCCATTAAGGATCAACAGAGCCTAGAGAAACCTCTTGTTTCTAGCCCACACCAGCAAAGCCCAACTGAGGTGAGTCCCACTGATGTGGAGGGGACTCATGTAGATTCAGCTGCCACTACTGAAGGAGCCTCATTGGATCCTCAGGACAGTGGTAACAATAGTCAGACTGAATCTACGGCAACCATGCCCTATGATGCCTCTGAAAGAGACATCATTGTGCAAGGGAAACCAGGGTGCCAAGAAACCACATCTGGTGGTGAGGATGAACATACTAGGTATGTTACCTCATCTCCCCGTGATTCTTCCAAAGAAGATGAGGGAAGACTGCAACTCACAATAAGAGACCTACTTTCTAAAGTCTCAAACCTTGAATCAAAGGTTAAGACTTTAGAGGATAGGTCTGCCACTCAGCAACTTGAGATTGAAAATCTCAAGGTAAAACTAGCTGAGAAACAGATTGAGAGATCTGTTAGGCATGTACCCATTCAAGTCTCCTTGACCTCTTCCTCTAGCTCATCTACCTCTCAAGATGATGCTACCAAAAAGGGGGAGAATGTTGAGGAACTAAGTCAAAGACAGGATTCCACCAGTCAAGCTCTCACTTCTTTGAGCTCAAAACAACAAACCACCATCTTCCCTGAGCCTCCTCCAGTTGTGATTCAAGTGGATCAAAGGATGCTTCAGGATCTAAATAGGATCTTCAACAAGTTCCTTTTAGAGTCCCTCATTGATCAACCCAGTCCAGATATGTCTGTGATATACTTTGGAGCTCAAGAGCTTCAAAGGTTGAATGCACCTCCTACCACTGTTGAGGAAGTTGGTCAACCTAAGGCCCAAGTGGAACCTGAGATTGATTTCGAAGGGGAAACTAGGACTGATGGCCCAGCAACTGAAATAGTTGGGACAGAAGGTGTGTTTTCACAGGCTTCCGAAGCACAATTTGAAGCCTCGGAAGAACCAACTCAAACTTCCGAAGCTGAAATTGCTGCTGCGGAAGGACTGTTCTCTCTTTCCGATGATCTAATAGTCACAGATGCAATTCTGGAACTTGCATCTGAGGTTAATAGGGAGGATTTTCTCAGCCAACCACTAGCCATTACATCTGCATTGACCTCAGCTCCTACCTCCACCATCCAACCTGAGTCTTCTACCCAAGAACCACCAAAGTCTAGCACTTCCGAAGACATTAAAGGTAAAAGGAAGATGACTTCGGAAGAGCTTCTGGAAGAAGAAAGGCTGGAGAAACTTAAAAGGAAAGGAAGACTGCCAACTGGGAAACTGTTAGCTGCAAGTTCAAAAGCAGCTGCAGCCAACCAAGAGGCAATCAACAATAGAAGAAGGGTGGAGGTAATTGATAGACTAGTCAGTCTAGGGGCTGCCTCGGAAGATGTACTCCTGCTACCATTAGAGGAGCTGATAGAGCTAGAAAAGGCAACCTTGCTGCAAAAACAGCAAAAAGAAGAAGCTGCAAGGTTGGCCTTGGAAGAAGAAAGGCTGAGAAAAGAGAGAGAAGCTGATCTGCAGCTCAGGAGAGAAAGGATCACTTTCCTACTCTCCAGAGGATTCTCTCAAGATGAGTTATCTCCACACAACAATGACACGATCTTGTGGCTCTTTAACAAAGAGCAAGATCAAATGGAGAAGGAGAGAAAGAGAGCTGCAAGGGAGAAGCTGGTAGTGAAGAAGAAGAAGGAAGAAGAGGCTGGACTGTCTGCCGCCAAGAAGATAGGTGACAAAGCTTGGATGAAGAACTATCTTAAAGCTCACGGCTTCTCTGGCAGGCAAGTGGGTCCAATGTCTGAAAAGACTCTGCAACGACATGTCAGTGACATCAAGGCTGACATTCGTGCAGGGAGAAGAAAGGAGATGTATAGAAGGGGACAGGGGATGACCTTCAAAGCCACCTCTCAGCCAAATATCCAAACCCAACATCAACCTGAACCAATACCCTTTCCCTTCCCAATCAAAACTGAACCTGAACCTTTCACCCCTGAACCTACACCTTCCCATCTACCAACTCCCTCACCTCAACCACCTAAACTACCCATCATCCAACCTAAAGCCTTACCCAGAACCCAACCTCCTAAACCTACCCAACAACCAATCAAACCATCCCCTCAGCCTTCTAAACATCTCTCAATGGAGGAATTCAAGGAGATCAAAACCAAGCTCATCAACTGCACTACTCTGAGCGACATCTCTTGTGAGGAGGATACAATCAACCTGACTTATGTTGATGGATCCTCAAGTTCCCTCACAAGAGATGAGTTTCTTGATCTACCAAGAGGAACTTTGGACCAAGCCGCAAGACTCCTTGGCCTCAATTCAGATACATTGAATGAGGAAGAAAAGAAGCTGAGGAGAAGGCTGGTGACTCTGCTGGACACAAAGAAAGGAGATAGGGTACCAAGACAATCTCTTGTACCCAGAAAGAAGATAGTCCAGTGGAGGTTCGAAGACTCTTCTCACAACTTTGTTGTTGAGAGAGAGAATGGTGAGATTAACAGGCTGAATGCCTCATCTCTGCTACACTTAAGCAGATTCGATATTGCTGAGTTAGCAGAGAAACCATTCTCCAACCCCTCAAACTCCGAAGTAGCTGCTCACATCAGAAATCATCTAGGCAGCCTTCACATGGCCGAGCTCACTGCAAGAAGCAAGGTTGAAGAGGAGTCAAAACTGAGAGAGGAGGAGCAAAGGAAAGGATCAGCAACCAAAGGCAAAGCCTTTCTTCAAATGGTTGAAGGTCCTGAACTTGAGTCCATAGTTAGATGGGAGTATGACTACAACTCCCGTCAACTAACTCTCTTCAGGGGGGCACAACAAAGGGTGCATGTCATTCAAAGTGATAGACTGGATCTCCTATCCACGAATGACTTGTACAAGCTTCTCAGCACCACTTCCGGGAAAAACAGAGAGACAGACAAATATCTTTTATCCCTGGTGCTGAAAACTTTGAGAAGTAGAGATAAGTGAAGTTTTGGTAGCATCAGCCTAGGGGGAGTTTGTTGGATCATAAGAGGCTGTTGCAACCAAAACCATATCACTTAGAAGATTTTGAGTACTACATGCAAAGGACTTCCGAAGCCAAGTGTGGGACTTCCGAAGGAAGAAAGAGTTCTTCCGAAGTCTAAGTGTAAAATACACTTCCGAAGGAGAACTCCAACTTCCGAAGGTAAAGAAGCTACTTCCGAAGGTTCAAGACTTGAAGACAAAGTTCTGAAGTCAACTTCCGAAGAATAAAGAAGTCCTTAAAGCCTCGGAAGCATAGAAGCATCTTCCGAAGTATAAGTGGCTTCGGAAGAACTTGTTCTTCTGAAGCCAGTTAACCTTCGGAAGAACACTTCTATTATCCAGTAGACATAAGTATGGTCTGTCTGACAGTCCGCTGCAAATCTCTGAGATACTGCATGGCGTTTTCTCAAAAGCCATGTAGTTGACCATACTTTAATCTACTGTTTACCTTTTCATGTTAAGTACAGTTGCCATCTTTAGTTGGTGACAAAAGGTAAGTCATGGACATGTCATGACTACCATATCTTAGATAATACTTTATCTAAGATACCTTAACTATAGCATTGTAGTATATGCTTTAGTCTTAGGTTTCCAGCTGGTATCAAGTATAACCGGCTGTAGGATCTAGTATATATAGTTTCTCATTGTAACTCTTGTTGTATGCTTGTAAGTGTCTTGTAATCTTGAGTTGAGAAATAATATATACAAGTGCCTTGAAAATATTTCTGCTTGTTGTTACTTATTATATTACTATCAACTCTTGCCAAAGACATTGCTTCATCTTGTTTGAGTGACTATTATAAGTGAGCTTGAGAGAAAAACAAGTGTTAAGTGACAAAACCCGATCCTGCAAGATTTCTTCCGAAGACTTTTAGTACACATGCTTTATCTGATGTACTGTTCCATAAAGCACCTTTTCCGCTGCATCTCTGTAAAGTCACCAACTTACATGAGTTGGTGAAAGGGCCTTGCTTTTGGTAACTGTACATTGAGGTCTTGAGTCTTCAACTTTCCACTTTATGTACTTTATCCTTTTTGTATTGTATAAGGATGTGAGCTATGGCATGTCATAGTCACAAGGTCAAAAGGCAGATATGCCTTTTGATCCTACAATTGATTTTGTTAGTGTCTAGTCAATTGTATCCAGCTGGCTTTCAAAGTATAGCCGGCTGTAGGTTGTAGTATAAGTATTTCAAGTTCTTGTATCTTTTCTTTATGCTTTGTAACACTTGTAAAAGAACTTGAGAAGCAATATACTGCCTCCTTGAAACCCATATTCTCTTGTTCTGTCTCTTGCTTTACTTGTGTTCTTTGTATCACCTTTGGTTACCCAGTTCACTGTTTGATTAGAGCTTAGTTAATCTCCTCATTGTGTTGTTGTATTGTAATTGTGCTTAAGCCCTTAAACGGTCCTGCAATTGCTGATATCAATTTAAAATGATAAATTGTTGAAATAAACTGATCTAAACACTCTCAAGTTCCATGTACCCTTTTATCATGCAAAATATATCCGTACATCTAGAAGAAGAAAAACATTTATTTGATGTAGAAAAGAATCATGCATAAACAAGTCTCTACATTCTTGTGTTGCATAATATGTTTTAAATCTAACTGAGCTAATTATTCCACATAAAGCCGAGGGAAAAGAAGTTTCACACTATATGGATAAAAAACCACCATGAATAAGAGTTTTACAATCACATATATTCAATTTTATGGTTACAAATTTACACTTTTGAAATCAAATGTTAAGGTATTATTAACAAGTCAAAAAGGCGAGGTAAAAATAAACCCAAGTCTAACAAAGATTATAAAAAAGAACAAAAAACATAATGAACAAGACTTGAACCCTCGTAAATGTTTAGAGACAAAATGTCTTTACCACTCCAACCAAATATAATTCTTACCACTCCAACCAAGTATCATGCTTTATTTGTTTTCATTCAAATCATATATGGGGTCAATGGTAAAAAAAAGTTTGGGGTCAATAGAAACTTTTCTATTATATCTTGTATATAAATTTAAGAAATTACTGGGGTCACTTGACCCCTCCTTCTTTTACTACTTCCTCCCCTGCACCAATCTATGTCTCCTCTAGACGGATCCTATAGCACCATTGGAGTCAATCCAAGACTTTAATTTTGATCCTATTTTTAAATGGTTATGATCAATAGGAGTGAGAGTATGATTGTGCATCGAGAGAAAAAACAAAACACATCATTGTCAACGCCACACACTATCGCATTATGTGTACTAATCTTTAATAAATTCTTAAGCAAGCTCATCTTTTTTTTTTCCTTCATTAGCTAATCTAATTTAACAAGTTAGGGGAAAACATGTGATAAAGTGCGAGAGTCGAGATGTTGTGAGGAAAGCTTGGCTTTTATCAAGACTTTGTGAGTGAAAATGAGACAAGCCTGAACTCCAACACCATAGCACAAACCTAGATCTAAGGCTAGATTATCCAGCACAATGGAACGAACTCTGCGACGTGGGTTTTTCATGTTAGTTTTAAATCTATAGGTATGATAATCATATGATCATTTCACATAGAATTAACAATTAAATTTGACGCCTATCAATGAAAATGACCAAACATCAATGTTGTGGACCAAATATGTAATTTATTAAAAGAAAAACAAACATTTATTATAAGCAACTTATATGTTTTACATTGGTTTGAATTTCAGGATGTAGACTCGACGGTTCTAATGACAAGTACGGACGTATTAGTATTGTCGGTTAAAAGTAAAATAATATTAATGTATGAAAAAGTAATGTCCATGTAAAAATCATGGGAGATATTAGCTTGAATGTTAACAATTGTAATCACATAATTAACATGTGTGTAAAGATAACCAACTTAGTTAAATTCATTAAAAAAACAATTTTGTTTCCTTAAACTCTTAAAAAGTTAATGTGAAAAAACAATTACGTATTCTTCAAATGTATTATAATATAGTATATATTAAAAGTTAGAGATTTTATGGTGACAAATGTATAAGATTAATCGCAACAATCGATTAAATCTTGTGTTTCACCTTCATATAGCATTAAATCAATGTATTCATAAAATACAATTTTGTTTTCTTAAACTCTTAAAAGTTGAATGTAAAAAAAATCATATTCTACAAAAGTATTATGATGTATTATACTATTATATGGTGACAAATGTATAAGATTATTGCAACAATTAAAACTGTCGATTAAATTTAACTCTCATCTTTAACCTTCATAATCATTGAACCAACATTGATGTGTGATTAGTCTTTCCACTTTTGAAATCAAGAACCGACAAGCAAAACCCAAATGAACCAACAGGAGTTGAGAATAAAAAATTGGTAACACTAAGATTAAACCTAAGTGTTATGTCTATAGTAAAGTCATTTGAAGTTAAAGAGTTAAACTATCTTTAAGATCAAATGTTCGAGCCACACTTGAGCTGGGTTAGTGTAAATTAATTGTAGTGTACAATTAGAAATACATTACATGGTTTTGAGTTACATTCTAAAAAAGGCTAGGGCAAAACTAGTCCGAAAAAGCAATGTTTGACTCCTCTAGTCGGCTACTAAAGTGATTTAGACTAGGCCCAAGTTGACCCGTCAAAAGGATTGGTTAGTTTTTCAAAACATTCAAAGGTCGTATAAAATAATGTTTAGTCATGGATTTCGATTTTGGTCTTTCCGGTTAAAGAGAGACAAAGTTGTGTCAAATGACATCTTTCCAGTTAAATAGGCGTATAGTCATATCAAACAAGGGTATAAATTTGTAAATATGCATTTAAATAGCCATTTAACTCTTAGGTTTCACCTAAACCCTTATATAACATCAACTTACATGTGTTTGTTTTTCTAAAAAAGCTCTACGCAGGATCTTTTGTTTGCGCCGCGCAGACCACACACAAACATTGCCAACTATAAATTGTTTGTTTTTTTTAAGATGTTTCATTAAAAAACGTCTGCGCGAGCTCTTCTTGGTGCAGATTTGACCCAACCACTTCTAAAGTTTGCATAAGGTTAAACACCACCCCCTACCACCACCAACTGTCCACCACCACCACCGTCCACCACCACCACCCACCATCCACGACCACCGTCCACCACCACCACCACCACCCACCGTCCACCACCACCAGACTGCATGCGTTAAAAAACATACTCTCTTTTTTACAAACTGCAAAGGTTTGGTCCACATATTCTACAAACGTCTGCTGATGTGATCCGCTGACTACAGACATTTTACATCTAAAAAACAAACTTCACCTTAATAGTGGTGTGTGATCATCCTCTCTCCTAACAATATTGCCAGTTACGAGCTAAATGGAAACAAAAAAATACTAGAGCAAAAACAGTTAAAGGGCAATGCTTGATTCCTCCCGTCGTTAGCCAACAGGGTTGAGACCAGGCTTACGGGTTGACAGACCCGTCAGAGGTGTTGGTTCGTCATTAAAAACATTATCAAAGCTCATACTACTAATATCTAGTCACAAGGTAAATCACATTAGTGACCACTACACAGTTGCAGAACCAACATAACCATAAAAGATAACTCAGTTAGGGAAAAAGATGACTGGAATGTTTAAAAGAGGACTGTGTGAATCAAAACTTAAACATAAAGACAATTAGACAACCACAACCTAATAACATTATGTTTTATTCAGCTATGAAATTAGAGCCGAGAGACAAACTATATATTGATATAAAATTACAAGTAATGCTACTCACTTTCGGTATCACTTTCTTCCAAAGTAATGTGGTTTAAATTCCTTTCAAGAGGTGGAAGTCCATCATCAGATTCATATGATCCTTCATCTTCACTATCGCACGCTTCGTTTGCATCTATATAAGCAAAATACCAAAAATCAGTATCTGTAGGGAAACAACAACCAAAAAGTGTGGATGTTTTCTTATTTAGACCTTGCCTACTCTACAATATCTAGTTCATATGAGAACACATAAATAATTAGGAACCAAATGAACATCTTTTTAGCCATTGGATTGTGTTTCAATGAATGATTGAGATCTCCCTCTCTTATGTTTCTTTCACTCCAGGAAATAGGATCGTTCCCTCCTTTTGTTCGTTCCATGATCAAAGACTTAAAAGTTGCTCCTTTAGTTCCTAAATATTTAGTGGTACTCATTAAAAGACACCCTTATATATACTGTACATGGAAAATACCTTCTTCTTTTGCCAGAACCTTTGGAATTTTGGAACTTTGCTCAGATAACCAAGAATTTTGAACTGCAATGATCTCAGCACTATTCTCACATTTTGCATATGCCTTCAAGAGTTCCCTGAATTGCAAAACCTTGTCAGCAATCACGTGGTAGACATAGTTGTCAAAGCAAATAGTGGTCGATAGCGATAAGCTACCAATATGCTACGTAACGAATAACGGTAAATAGTGCTGCTATTTCATGTTTAGCGATACGCTAGTAGGTACAAAAAAATAAACATTCACACACCAAAATATCTAAAATAGCACTAAACTCCGCTTCTTTATATCTAAAATTAAAATTCACTACTTATTTTATAAAAAAATTAATAAATAATAAATAATAAATAATAAATAACAAATAATAAAGATATAAAGAGAAAAGAAAAAAAATCGCTTTTTAAACGCTATAACCAAATAGCGACAGGCGACCCATACGCAACATAGCGTGCTATAGTGAGCACTATTGCTGCTATTGACAGTGGTACGTATTGTTTTCAAGTAGATGCATTCACACGATACGAACCTCTTTCTTACTCGGGATGTTCATGTTTTGTTTGTACATAAAACCTTAAAATGATCACACACAGACACACACACATACATCATGTTTTTGCTATAATTTTCTCCAAACTGCATGCACCTATCATTTTACTTACTTTTTCAAGTATAACTGTTTTAAAGGAAGTGCAAGCACAGTTCTAGAGATTGTAAAATAAAAATCACTCCAATTATACTATCGAGAGTGAGAGAAGGAGAGAGATTACTAAGCAAACACTAATAAAATATACATATGCATACAGAATGTAACATTGATAATTTAAGAATCTGAGTACAAAAGGTATTCAAAGAACCTGTTGAGGGACAAGAAAGCATGGCCCCACTTGAACTTGCTTAGCAACAACTCACCATTCTCTGCCTCACCACTGTTGGAAACATGCATTAGAAAAATTTATATATTTATGCACTTATATTATTGCGTAGCATGGGCTTCATGATATTCGGTGATTAAAATAGATTGTGCGTCACAAAGAACTGATAATTATATAGAGGCATATATTTTAAGACTGTCATCTAATATATTGGGCCTTTTCATTTTATTCTGAACTATATTTTCCTTTATGCAAAATAAAACCAGAACTTTTAAAGTGTGGTTTTAATCCAGTGAATTAAAACAAACGTATCAAAATATATTAAAATAATATATTACTACAGATGAAGTAGTTATATATATACAACAAACAAATAGATGCTTAACACATAATTTTTAGCAGCACAATCAGATGTACATGTAAACCGTGTCCTTTCACATTGTATGTCTATTATAAGCAGGATTTGTTTTTATTCGACAAATCCAGACCTTTAACTTTCAAACTAAAACCTCAGATGACATAAGAATACATGTGGTAAAACATGTTGTGAACATATCCATATACATTTCTTGGCATGCTTTGCTCTGTTTTACATTCACAATCAAGAATGATCATTTAATTCAACTCCTAATACCACATGTATTTTTTGTTAGTCAAAGTAATTTCCGAATATACTCCTATGTATCATGATAATACATAGGAACCACATGGTGTCATTACCCAGCTACTTTCATCCCTGCTCTGAAGCATAAATCTTTCCTCTATCTTTAAAATATTACTATAAGTTGCGCAGAATCATGGCAATATATATCAAACAAATTTACCAAGGGCTAAGAGGTAATTACCATATAATTAAACCTGCAGCTAATGCCTCAACACAAGATAGCTCACAGGGTCGACCATAATTTACTGGATTTGCAGCTACCAACCACGGCACTGCATTGAAACCAATCTATCAATTTAAAAGGATGATAGCAACAAGGCTGAACTTCACTATTTAAGAGATCGAAAATCATCAAATACATGAAGATCTTACTCATAGACTCTATAAAATACATATGCACCAATTCTATAGGTTTTTCAACTGTATTATTATACATTGACGACATGCCTTTATTCTTGTTGTTAATTTACTTAAATGGCATCTCTGAGAAGATTGTTTGAATCACTTACATAGACGAGGAGCGGCACATTTTAGCTTTGTAAAGGGCACGTCATCTAATCGTGCCCAAGAGCAATCTACAACCGCCAAACCTTTCCTATTTATCAGGTCTGAATCTTCCTTTGAAATGCACTGCTGTCCAACAGGACTGTAAAGATGAAAATTCATCAACAAAATAAACAAAAACACCTACTAATAAAACAACATGATAGACTAGATTCATTTAACAACTGCTCTTAGGATAATAAGAACACCCATCGAAAAATAACACCCGATAAGATATAATTCAGATACCTCAAAGCAATGCCTCCAAAACCGTTTCCTACTCGCAACTCCTACATAAGATTAAACAAAACCAAGTGAAACTAACATAAGCAATATAACAGTGCATGTGCCTATATTATGAAACATCTTCACTTCAAAAACTCATATAACCAAATTAGTGAAGATATCAACAGCAACACTTACTTTCAACAGCCCGAATCTAGACAGCTTACGCCCCGTACACCTTTTAACATCACACTGCCCAAAATCCTAATAACCAAAGTTTAGGGTTTTAGAATAGTGGATAACACCAAAATCTCACAACCACAAAATAACAAATTGATTCACATACATAAACACATAACAACAAATCACTACAATCTCCCATCAATATACGAACATACCCACATGGCTAGCTGGATTTTCGATACTGCTGTCGATTCTTCTTCAGATTCTACAACATTACGAAAAAAAAAACATCAAACACTATAAACACGAAGCTATTTAATATCTTCAGTGTAAACAAACAGTTGCTTGAAAGTATACCAGGATCAACAGGCAGAGATTCATGTTCACTGAACAAAAGGTGAAATCAAATTAAGCGAAATTGTGAGTCGTATGATAGAATTTGAAAAGCATGTGTTGGTGATTAGCGATGAGATTACCGATTTGGTTGATGGGTTCGGCTTGATTGACCGTTTGCGTGATGATTCTTGAACTTTCGAGACTTATTGTAACCCATTTGGATTTCGATTGCGTGATTTGCCGCCTCTGTTCTGCTCTAACACCTGCAATGGTTATCGATGACGGCTTTATGCGTGCCAAATTAACAGGAAAATAATATGATTTGAGAGAATTTATTCTTGAGCCATATTTTATTTGGGAATTTGTAAAATAGTAATTAAGTTTTAGTATTGTTTTAAATAGATCATTTAGAAAGTTTTTGTTTCAATCAGGTTATTCGTAAAAAAAATTTTTGTTTCGATCAGATCACTAAAGTTTCAGGGTTGTTCTAATTAGGTCATTCATAAGTTGCAAAAAAATTTAAAAGCTTGAATTTAAAAAAAAAATTAACAACATTTCTAAAAAAACTGAGTTATTTTTAATTTTTTGTGAATTATTTAAAACAATTAATAAAAATATAAGTGACCTAATTATAACACTCATAAAAGTTTAATGACCTGATTGGAACAAATAAAAATATTAGTAACCTAATTGGAACACTCTCAAAACTTTAGTGACCTGATTGGAACACATAAAAATATAAGTGGCCTAATTGAAACACTGTTAAAACTGTCTCGTTTATTACACGGGTTAAAATATTAAATATGAATTGTGAATATGAGATTTTGAGTTAGTAAAATATATTTAGATTTGAGAAAATTGAACTATGATGTACATCGAATATGTTTTATAATAAGTAATAATTAATTGTAATTGTGTTTGACTTTGTGAATCGTGATATTATAAAGATGTTTGCTTAACAAAATACGATATTTAAAGTAATTTTATTTTAATAATGATTAGCTAGAAATTAAATTTATTTTTAACAAAATTGACTCTTATTAAACATTTTATTTATATTTAGAAAAAAATTAATTAACATAATAGTAAATAACATTTATTAAAGAAACTATATTATTTAACAAAATACGACACTGCTTCAGAGAATAAGTATATTTAAATACTAATTTGTAACTTTCATTGTACTGAAGACATGTGTCCAAATCCTAAGTGAAGCCTGGCAGACAACATAGAAATATGACACATGCCTTCCAGATATTTGATTTACGCTTTTTTTTCAGTGTTGTTAAAATCGGATCGGACCAGCATGTCGGATCGTGAACCGGTCAAAAAATCAGTTCGATTATTTTTAGTTGGATCACATTTGGTTGAACTAGCTTTTTACCATTCGAACAGATGAACCGATTGAACCGGACCGGTGGTCGGACCAGATTTCAAAACCTTTTATTTTTTTCCTTTTAATATCTCATTTTTAAAGTTAAATCTAATAATTTATGTCCTTATTTTAGTTAATTAAGTGTTAATATTGTGTTAAAATATAAATCCAATGATTATTAGATCCGGTTCTTACATATGACGTCATCCGGTTATTAGATCCGGTTCTTACATATGACGTCATCCGGTTATTAGATCCGGTTCTTATATATGACGTCATCCGGTTATTAGATCCGATTTGACCAATACAACCAATGAATCTTTTAGGACCAGTTCATTGTACGGTCCGTTTTTAAAAACATTATCTAATTCTACATCACACTTAATTTACATTAAGACTTGCATTTTTTATTCTAAGAAAAACTTCAACATTCTAACTTTAAAATAATTTATCATTAGACGCAAACCTCAACTCTATGTTTTTTAGTAACTTATTGAATTAGGTCATTTAAGTAATTATCTAGGGCTCCCAAATTTCCAAACTATTGAATTTATGGTTATTGACATTTTGATTTTAATCTTAATATTACTGTGTGAACTCAGGATGTGGTGGTGAATTTTGCAATGGTTTGTTTGACGACTTGTACCTTACCATTCATCACGTAATTTCGAATAAAATTTGATCGCTAGGTTTTGGGAAAACAATTCACATTGACACTTGATAAAAAATTAGCATTGACTCAAACCTCAACTCTATGTTTTTGAGTAATTTATTGAATTAGGTCATTTATGTAATTATATAGGGCTCCCAAATTTCCAAACTATTGAATTTATGGTTATTGACATTTTGATTTTAATCTTAATATTACCAGGTGAACTCAGGGATGTGGTGGTGAATTTTGCAATGGTTTGTATTGACGACTTGTACCTTACTATTCATCACGTAATTCCGAATAAAATTTGACCGCTAGGTTTTGAAAAAAAATCACATTGACACTTGATAAAAAACAAGCATGTCATAAATGTAAATACGAATCTAAGAAAATATTGTATTTTAAAATATATAAGAGAGAAAATGGAATAATTCTAAAAAAATAAAACATTTAATCAACTTTGATAGTTTATACATTTGTGTTTTTATTACTTGTACGGGATTACACAAACTCTTTTTATATAATAAATTTACATCAAAATATAAATAAAAATACGTAAAAGCTAAATATTTAAATTTTTATAAAACATAGTATTTTAAAAATTAAAAAAGAAAATATTATAACTGGATCTTTATCAAAGGGTGGTTAAGAAAAGCAAAAGAATATAAAGTGTACATGCTAACTTTATTTCAAGTTGGGGGGCTCTATTAAAAATCTAATTAAAACATTATATCAAAAGCTTTTACTTGTGTTGCTACAGTTGGATGTAATTCACTTATACATTAAATAGTAGGATATATATTTTGTATTACACTAGCTAGATAATTGAATAAATAGAATTGATAATTCACTTATAGTCTTTTTATTACTAGAAATATGTATTACATTATGTTAAACATGAGAAATTTAAAGTTACATGTTACAATTGACATGTATGGAAGTATCGAAATACTTTATGTATCCATATACTTTATGCATACAACATTTGATGGTATTTGACTTTACTCTATTTATTAGAAATCAATTATAAGTATGCATCTACTTGTAACTCCAAATTAACTTACCATAAAAATAGATAACTAAACCGGACGACACTAAAGTTATGATATTTATTTTAATAGTAATTTATTATTTTTATCCCTATAGTTTGCTTAAATTAATTATTTTCATCCAAAAGTTTAAAAATAATAACTTTAGTTCAATATTTTCAATTAAGTACTAATTTTCATCCACTTTATTAACACTATCCATGAATTCCGTCAAAAGTCCTCCATGTGCCCCTCACATGAGGGGCGCTTTAGTCAGTTTAACTTTAAAAATTAACCTTTTTTTCTATATGGGATGTTTGTTGTTGTCATTTTAACCCATGAAACCTGATACGGTCAAATAAAAATGCATTAACCAAATGCAATGAAGAAGTCTCCGTGATAAAAAGACACATGTTGCCATGATTAAAATCAAACAATCATGGTAGTGAACATGAATTTGAAGAAAAGTAATACAAACTCGCCATAAACATTGTAAGGATCAAATCCATAATCTTGTTTTGTAACATACCAGAATGAAACAACCATGACAACAGATTATTTGAAGGATCAATAGAGGAGTCGCGGGTTTACGAAGCCGATATATGAGGAGTCACGACTTATGAAGCTCATCTATAGAGGAGTCGTATGTTGTGAAGTCGATCGATGAGGAGTCACATATTGTGAAGTTAATAGATAAATGATTGCAGGTTGTGAAGTCAATCGGTTGTTGGTGTCAAGTATAGGAAGTAGAAACCTAAAAAGGTTATTTTTTCAAGTTAAATTAAGAGTAAATTTACACGGATCGTTCCTGAGTTTGCTCAAATTTCACATTTCTTCCTTGTGATTGAAAAATTACAGGTTTAGTCCTAAGGTTTGGAAAAAAATAACACGTTTTGTCCCTGGGTCAAACGGATGTTAATTTGTTATGTTAAAAAACTGTAAAATGACCATTTTACCCTTCTTCTTTCTCATTCAACCCAATATCTACCACCACCACTCCTCACCACCACCACACACCCTTATCCACACCACCACACAAACACACCCTAAATTGAAGCTTTATATCTCTAAACCCTCTCTCTCCCTCCCCCCTTTCGCCGACCGCCTCTCCACCGCCACAGACGGCGACATCCACATCGTCTGCAACGACTCCGGCGTTGAATTCGTTCATGTTGTCGTGACTCAATTCAATTTTGATGAGATTTTGCTCCCGAATCATGATGTTCACCCCTGTTTCAAGATGTTCTTTGCGTTTGATAAGACGGTGAGCTTCGTCGGACACCAGTAGCCTATCATCGTCGTGTAAGTGACAGAGATCAGTGGTGGGGTTTTCATTTGGTGTACGGTGGTCGATGGGACGTCGATTTGGAGATAAGGGTGTATGGTGGTGGTGGCTGATATTGGGTTGAATGAGTAAGAAGATGGGTAAAATGGTCATTTTATAGCTACTTAACGGAATAAGTTAACGACCGTTTGACACAGGGATGAAACGTGTTATTTTTTTCCAAACCTTAAAACTAAACCTGTAACTTTTTAATCACAGGGACGAAATGTGAAATTTGAGCAAACATCGTGGACGATTCGTGTAATTTACTCTTAAATTAACTAAAATGTCCATCATGGGAGGGACACATGGGAGTTTTTTAACGAAATCCATGGACGAGGTTAACGAAGTTGATGAAAATCGTTATTTAATTTATAAGATCCATGATTAACAAGCTTTTACTTTTAGTGTCGTTTCTATTTTCTTCAACTAGCCTCAGGGTCCCTTAACTTCTTTTATTCTTCAAAATTGACATATGACTAGCTAACTTGTTTATTTTATAAAATGTTTATCTCTTACAAAATAGTTATTGGAAAGATGATATAATATTTACATAAAATACAATTTATGTAGATTCTAAAAAGTTTAATTTCCCCATATACCTCATGGTATAATATTATCAAACTTTCTATACATTATACTCATCGCCATTTAAGTTTTGACTACGAACTATCGTATATTTTGTAAAACACTTATCTTGCTTGAATCACAAAATAATTATATATAATATGAAAAATATGTGAATTATGTTTTTCTTATATTTCAACCTTAAAGACAATAAGAAACAAAAACTAGTGTCAAAGTTAGAGTTAGGTCAAGAGTCATGATATATCTTGTGAACTTATATATGGAAATCTTCATAATAAGAACTTTATAACAGTTCATGCACTCAAAAAAGGAGCCACATTTTCTTGCTCTTACACCATCCATCGGTTATAAGGATCTTCAGACATAACCTCACAAGGATTTTTTAAGCATAAGTTCATGCGATGAATCACTTCACTTTAGTAATATTGATTCTTTATTGTATCAAATGCAATTAACTATACGTATCGGTTCTCTAAATCTATAACATCTATATCCATAATCTATAACATATAATAAAAAAAGGTTTTTTAAAACACGTGTCATCATTCTAGCATATCAAATAAGACATCTCATTGTTCTAGCATATTAAAAAAATTATTTTCCGCCTCTATCTCATAATAGACATGAAAATTATAACAACAATTTAACTTTTTTTTACTAAAATATGTTAAAAAACATATCTAAATTTGTGTGTTTTTTGTCTCTCATATTAAATGATAATTATTTTAAATAAGTAAATTAAACTATTAAACATCTAAAATATACATATACTTATTTTAATAATTTATTAATACATACTAAATTATATGATATCAGACATATTTCATCTTTAAATATAGAGTAATAATTTCTAATTACATTATTGTTATACTTTTTAAATATTCATTATATCTTTATTTCACAAATGGCTAATAACATCTAGAAAATAAAATATTTATAAAACTAATGGTTTGACACATTTTGTTTATTCCATCCATGTAATACATGACCTATAACCTAGTAATACATAGTAGATTTGGTAATGGTGCTGTAAGATATTAAGATGTCCCTATACATGAGACACGTGGCAAAGCTTAATGACATAATTCTAACACCACACACGCAAATTATGTACGCGTTTGATGGTATTTTACAAAACCACAAATAATATGAGATCTCATGAGAGACAATAAAAAACTTTCATTTATTATTAAAGTTAAATGAAAAAATAATGAATTATAAAAAAATTAATTTACGCCCTGGATTATTGACGCCATTTAGTTTATATCGTGCATATATTCCTCGTAAGAAGTTTCGCACACGCATGCAAATCAAAAAATTATGATGGATCTTGATGTGTGTAAATGTTTACAAAACATGAGTATGTAATTTACAAAAATATACATAGATCAATTTATTCACATATCAATTATGTGTTTTTTGTTAATGTTAGAATTTTAGATAAATCAACAAATAAATGCATATTGATGTTTGTTTCTCTAAATATTTATAGCTGTGCAAAGAACTATTCCTCATGCACGCACACACATACACATATATAATAAGTAATCAAAAATAAATAAATAGTAATTCATGAAATCTAGGAATCAAACTTAAAGTTTTATATTACAACACAAGGAATAACCTTGTGTCTTGAAATGATTAAGGTGTCCATCAGACCATCACATGTGAGATACCTAAGAAGGTTTTAAGGCACAATGCTAACACCACACACATACATATATTATATTAAAGCTGTTATTAAAACTAAAAAAATAAAAAAATAGTGAATTCCAAATACCGCCTATCAAATCCAAAATTAATTATAACACTTTTTTTTTCATAATTCAATATGAAGTAGTTTTCCTTCTCCGATATCTTTTTCGACTTGGATGGTTCGAAAAACAATACTGATAGTAAAAACATTAATTGCGTGATTAGGAAAGTTTAAGAATTTGTAAAAAATACAATTTATGCATTGATGATTTTTGCATACATAGATGATGATTGTACATAAAAAGTGTGCATTGAAATATAGTATAAAGATTTTATCAGGAGACCTAACCAGAAGGTTTAATATTTCTATTAATAAAATAAATGTATATTAAAAAATCATTTCCTTAGGTTAGGATTGGTTATCTCTTTCAGTTATTAACCTAACCGTTCATAATAAGTCAAGTTTTTGAAATACCTTAAATCAGTGTATGCGTGAACATGTTATTACACTAGATGCTTTTCATCAACGTTTGACTTAACCGTTGTGGTTATTTACGGTTTTCTTAAAACTCCCTATACATGCACCTCTACCTTTTAGTACAGTTGAATCAATCTAGTGTGACATAGGTGGTTTATAACTTCTAGTTTTTATTTAGTCGTTACCTCGCAAGAGTTTTAATTAAAAACTAATTTAATCTATTTATCTAATCTATAATGATAATGATATTTGATTAATGTTCCTTCACACATGCTTTACAACGACAGCTCAACAGTTATGATTAAAAACAAACACAATATTCTAATAACAAATTATTATACAATAATTCACATTTTTTGCTTGTTAACACTTAACATCAAACCCCATCAAAACAACACCAATATATACTCTCACACCCCCTTGGCTTTATACGGACCAACAATATCACCGTCGCTAATAGTCGCAACGTGAGCCGAGCCACAAGTGAGCCGATCAGCCAGCTCAGCGTGAGCTGTCGGTGGCTGTCAGCCCACCCCCACCCCCACCCCCACCCCCACCGTCATCTCCATTATACACACTTGTTAAGTACTCTTCTTCTTCTTCTTCTTCTCTATCTTCAACATATTGTTCATCTTTCACTTTCTGATACGAAGCTCGTCAAATGCGCTGAAACGACGAATTTGTTAGTGGTTAGTATGTTTAGATTCGTGATATTTGACTGTAATCACCTTGCATTCGTTCAAATCGCTAGTGATTTTGTTGTTACAATGCAATCTGCCTTTTAAATGTTCGAATGTGATGTGTGTTGACTTGTGTGTTGGAATCCGGTTAATTGATTGTGAAATGAGATTTGAAATGTGGTGGTCGGTGTTGATCTGCTGTTTTGCTTGCCGATTGGAGTAAATCTAGCTTTGATTTGGTGGAATTGTGGTGAAGTTGAATTAGTTAATCGGTTTTGTGTGTTTTTGCAGGAGACGATCGGGATTAGTGCTGTTTGCTGTGTGGATTGGAGTTGGAGGTAGATCTGAGTTTAAATCGGTGATTGAATTACTGCAGTAAAGCTGGCGGCGGTCAGTCGGAGGTTGTCTGCCGGTAGCAATGGCATCAATGTTGCCGCTACGCATCTGGTAGGTTCTTCTTCTAGTTGTGAATCTGGTTGTTTTCTGTGATAGGTTGATGTGAAAATGCATAGAGATTTTGTGGATATGGCTGTTGTATGATATTCAGTGCCAGTTGAATTTGCTTCTGTTAATATGATTATGGTAGTTGATTTGTGTGATTATATGTTTATTGTGATGTTAAGCTTTGTATGAATGCAATGTGAAATACACATCGTTTTGTGATTGCAAATTCGATCTAAGAGGTTATGATTCCTGATATGCATGTGGTAAAGAGCAAGTGGATATAGGTGCTTGGAACTATTGTTGGCTCTAACTGTGAATGCTCTTCGATTAATTAAGAAGAACTGTCTTTTGACCAAAAAGAGTTTTATTCTATCATCCAACTAGAAATTTTGTCACACAAGCAATGCTAGAAAGTTGACATTTGTTTATTCATGAATTACATAAAGAAATACCAACCCTTCATTTATGGATTGAAGTTTGTCCTCTTTTTTGAGTGAAAATTATTCTCAAAAGATGTTCATCTAATTAACACAAGAAAAAAATAAAGGGATCCACTGCTTCCTGATAGATTATTGAGCTTGTACCCTGACTGTGTCATGATCTATGTAATAATCCCCTTCTTTTGTATGCTATGCTACATTAAATGTCACCTTGCTTAAGTTGAAATATTTTTATTTTGGATTTTGAAATAAAAAATGACAAATATCTATACGGGTATCACCATACATAACAATATACAATGATAAAGTCAAGGCTGTTTGATATAGAAATAAAAAAGTGGAATTAGGGTCTTACATTTTATGTCATTTCAAGGGTAATAGTTGATGATGGGTAGCTGGTGTGGTAAATTAAACCATTTATACCTCAATTATAGAGAAGTTGCAATGCTTTTTGCACATGATTGTCATGGTGTCACCTCCGCTTTGCCTAGGCTGTGCAGTCTGCAATCCTAATAGTCCATTGCATTTGGTTTGCACCATTTTATTTGGTTTCAGTTTTTGCCTACCCCAACTCATTTGCAATTAAAGGCTTGTTGCCCTAATAATCCATTGCCTTTCTGTTGCCCATGGTTTATCATTTATTTCATTTACTGACAATTATACAATGTCATTGCAGGAAAGAAATGGGAGTGGTACACATGAAAGAGAACCTCCGACCCCACAGTCCCTAACAAAAATGGGCTCTAGGTCAGTTTAATTATATATACAAACAATATAATGCTTTTGAAGTTCATTTGTATCTTAAATTTGTTTATACGATGAGAATTTTTTTTAATTATTATTTTTGTGTGTCTAGAGAGAGGAGTAGCATGGAGGATCCAGATGGGACATTAGCAAGTGTTGCCCAATGCATTGAGCAATTAAGGCAAAAATCATCACCGCCACAAGAAAAAGAGTTCAATTTAAAGCTGTTACTAGACCTGATCAATACACGTGAAAGTGCATTCAGTGCTGTTGGTTCGCATTCTCAGGCAGTCCCGGTTCTAGTCTCTCTCTTACGGTCTGGGTCACTTGGGGTCAAGATTCAAGCGGCTACAGTTTTGGGTTCCATGTGTACAGAAAACGAGTTACGGGTCAAAGTATTACTCGGGGGTTGTGTTCCTCCACTTCTCAGTCTTCTAAAGTCAACTTCACCAGAAGGTCAACTCACAGCTGCAAAGACCATTTATGCTGTGTCTGAAGGTGATGCTAAAGATCATGTGGGGTCCAAAATTTTTGCTACTGAAGGGGTTGTGCCTGTGCTCTGGGAGCAGCTTGAAAAGGGTCTTAAATCTGGGCATGTGGTTAATGGTCTGCTGACTGGTGCCTTAAGAAATCTTTGTAGCAACACTGAGGGTTTTTGGACAGCAACAATTAAAGCTGGTGGAGATGATATTCTAGTAAAACTACTCATGTTAGATCAGCCAAACACTCAAGCAAATGTTTGCTTTCTGCTGGCATGTATGATGATGGAGGATGCAACTGTATGTTCAAAGATATCAACTTCTGAGACCACTAAACAACTTCTTAAGCTACTGGGGCCTGATTATGAACCTCCTGTTAGAGCACAAGCTGCAGGTGCTTTGAAGTCTCTTTCAGCTCAGAGCAAACAAGCAAGAAGAGATATAGCAAGTTGTAATGGCATTCCTTCTTTGATTAATGCTACAATAGCTCCTTCAAAAGAATTTATGCAAGGTGAAGATGCTCAGTCTTTACAGGCGAATGCCATGTGTGCTCTTGCAAACATTTCTGGTGGGCTGTCACATGTCATCACAAGTCTTGGTCAAAGTCTTGACTCGTGCACATCACCTGCACAAGTGTCAGATACATTAGGAGCTTTGGCTTCTGCTCTTATGATATATGACAGCCAAGCAGAAAGTACCCGAGCTTCAGACCCATTGGATATTGAGCTGACATTAATTAAACAGTTTAAGCCTCGTTTACCATTTTTAGTCCAAGAACGGACCATAGAAGCTCTTTCCAGTTTGTATGGAAATCCCATTTTGGCAAGCAAACTTGCGAATTCTGATGCGAAACGTTTGCTGGTTGGTTTGATCACAATGGCAACCAATGAAGTTCAAGATGAGTTGATAAAATCACTACTTATTTTATGCAATAACGAGGGACATCTATGGCAAGCTCTTCAGGGTCGTGAGGGTGTTCAGATGTTAATTTCTCTTCTTGGGCTTTCATCAGAGCAGCAGCAGGAATGTGCTGTTGCATTGCTTTGTCTTTTGTCCAGTGAGAATGATGACAGTAAGTGGGCCATCACGGCTGCTGGTGGCATACCGCCACTTGTTCAAATTCTTGAAACGGGGTCCGCTAAAGCACGCGAAGATTCTGCAACTATTCTTGGTAATTTATGTAACCACAGTGAAGATATAAGGAACTGTGTCGAGAGTGCTGATGCGGTTCCTGCTTTATTATGGCTTTTGAAGAATGGAAGCTCAAATGGGAAAGAAGTTGCCGCCAAGACATTGAACCATTTGATTCGAAGATCAGATACAGCAACTATTAGTCAACTTACTGCACTGTTGACCAGCGATCTTCCTGAGTCTAAGGTTTATGTTTTGGATGCATTGAAAAGTCTGCTTTCAATTGCCCCGCTTTCTGATTTACTACGTGAAGGTAGTGCTTCTAATGATGCAATTGAAACAATGATCAAGATTTTAACCTCTACAAATGAAGAAACTCGAGCTAATTCATCAATGGCGCTTGCTGGAATTTTCAATCTGAGAAAGGACTTGCGTGAAAGCAGTATTGCTGTAAAGACTATATGCTCTTTAAAAAAACTTTTAAATTCTGAATCTGAGAGCATTTTGGCAGAGTGTTGTGGATGCCTTGCTGCAATTTTTATGTCAATCAGGGAGAATGATGATGTGGCGGTTATTGGCAGGGACTTGCTGCCTGCATTATTGACACTAGCAAAATCTTCAGATCTGCAAGTTGCAGAACAGGCGTTAAGTGCTTTAGCGACCCTTTCGTTAGATAAAGAAGTTCCAGGAAAGATTTCTCCTGAAGAAATTATTATGGCAGCTACTAGAGTTCTTCGTGAAGGCAAAACAACCAAAAGGAACCATGCAGCAGCAGCAATTGCTCGGCTTCTTGATTCCCGGAAAACAGATCCTAGTTTAACAGAATATGTAAATCAAATGGGAACTGTTCTTGCATTGGTTTCTTTTATAGAATCCAGTAATTGTGCATCTTTTGCCACATCAGATGCAATAGACGCACTCACTGTTTTGTCAAGATTAAAAGGTACACCAGGGCACATCAAACCTGCATGGCAAGTGCTTGTTGAGAATCCTGACAGAATAATCCCGATTGTTTCACTCATTAAGGGTGCAACTGCTCTCTTACAAGATAAAGCAATAGAAATTTTGTCAAGGCTTTGCCATGATCAATGCATGGTTCTTGGAAATGCGATTATAGGATCTAGCAGTTGCACTTCATCGATTGCAAAAAGGGTAATTGATTCTTCAAATCCAACTGTGAGAATTGGTGGAACCGCTCTTCTTGTTTGTGCCACAAAAGCAAATATTGAAAGAGTTGTGGAGGACCTTCATGAAGCACATTTGCATTCCCATATAATCCGATCTCTTGTTTCAATATTAAGCTCTCCCATTTATTCTAATTCAGAAGACATGGATTCTATAAGTATCTGCAGATGTTCCAAAGACGATAAACTTACTAGTACATCAGTTATAAATGGTGCTGGTATCTCCCTATGGCTACTTTCTGCTTTTGCTAGTCATGGTGAAAAATATAAAACTGAGATTATGGAGGCTGGAGCTGTTGAAATTCTTACAGGAAGAATCTCACGTCTATTTTCATACAGTCAGGTATGTTCAAGTGGCATTGTTAGATCAATTAGTCTGTAATTTATTTGATTAATCCATATCAATTTTAATTTGTGCAGTTGGATGTGGAGGAGGATGGTAGCATCTGGATATGCACACTACTATTAGCAATCTTATTTCAAGATAGAGATATTGTACGAACAAGTGCAACAACAAAAGCTATACCAGCCCTCTCTAGTTTATTAAGGTCAGAGGGTCCTGCCAACAGATATTTTGCTGCACAAGCTATAGCTAGTCTAGTCAGCAATGGAAGCAGGGGAACGCTTCTATCTGTCGCTAATTCAGGGGCTGCAGGCGGGCTTATTGCCATGCTCGGGTGTGCTGATGTGGACACACTTGATCTTTTACAGTTGTCAGAAGAGTTTTCTTTGGTTCATTATCCCGATCAAGTAGCCCTTGAGAGATTATTCAGGGTCGATGACATCAGGGTCGGTGCTACTTCTAGAAAGTCAATTCCACCTCTTGTTGACTTACTGAAACCAATCCCAGACCGG
Source organism: Flaveria ramosissima (assembly GCA_025215565.1). NCBI lineage: Eukaryota > Viridiplantae > Streptophyta > Magnoliopsida > Asterales > Asteraceae > Flaveria > Flaveria ramosissima. Next base: position 18,086,978 of record CM046040.1, read on the forward strand.
CCCGGTGCACCGTTTCTTGCACTTGGACTTCTAATTCAGCTTTCAGGAGATGGTCCGTCAAATAAGATTGCCATGGTTGAATGTGGTGCTTTAGAAGCTTTGACGAAATACCTTTCACTTGGCCCACAAGATGCTACCGAGGAAGCTGCTACTGTTCTACTTGGCATCCTATTCAGCACTGCTGAAATAAGAAAACACGACTCTGCATTTGGTGCGGTGAGTCAGCTTGTAGCTGTTTTACGTATGGGTGGAAGGCGTGCACGTTATAGTGCTGCTAAGGCCCTAGAGAATCTATTTTCTGCTGATCACATAAGAAATGCTGAATCTTCTAGACAAGCTGTTCAACCATTGGTGGAAATTTTGAACACTGGTTTAGAGAAAGAACAACATGCTGCTATTGGTGCATTAGTTAGACTACTCAGTGGAAATCCATCAAGAGGTCTTAATGCTTCAGATGTTGAGTTGAATGCCGTCGATGTTCTTTGTAGAATCCTTTCATCAGATTGTTCACTAGACTTAAAAGGGGATGCTGCTGAGTTATGTTGTGTATTATTTGAAAACACAAAAATTAGATGTACAGTCACCGCTGGTCGCTGTATTGAGCCTTTAATTTCGCTTCTTGTTACCGAATTTAGTCCAGCTCAACATTCGGTTGTCCGTGCACTGGACCGACTTTTAGATGAGGAGAATTTGGCCGAATTAGTGGCTGCACATGGCGCAATAATTCCTCTTGTAGGTCTTTTTGAGAGCCCAAATTACATGCTTCATGAGGCAAGTTGTGGAGCTCTTGTTAAATTGGGAAAAGATAGACCTTCTGTGAAGACTGAAATGGTGCAGGCTGGAGTCATTGAGAGTGTACTTGATATCCTTCCGGAAGCACCTGATTTTCTATGTGCTGCTTTTTCTGAATTACTCAGAATATTGACAAATAATGCTACAATAGCAAAGGGTCAATCTGCAGCAAAGGTGGTCAAACCCCTTTTCTTGCTGCTAACAAGGCCTGAGCTTGGACCCGATGGCCAGCATAGCGCTTTACGGGTTCTAGTAAACATCTTGGAGCATGAGCAGTGTCGTGTTGACCATCCTTTGACTCCACAACGAGCCATTGAACCGCTCATTCGGTTACTAGATTCTCCTGTCACTGTGGTCCAGCAGTCATCAGCTGAGCTTTTATCTTATCTGCTTCTTGAAGAAAATTTCCAGAAAGATTCTATAATAAAACAAGTAATTGGTCCATTAATGCGTGTTCTTGGTTCGGGAATTCCAATTTTGCAGCAACGGGCTCTAAAAGGTCTTGTTAGCATTGCTTTAACTTGGCCTAATGAAATTGCAAAAGAAGGTGGTGTAAGTGAACTATCAAGAGTCATACTATCAGCAGACACTGTTCTTCCTAATCCTTTATGGGAATCTGCTGCGACTGTTTTATCTAGTATTTTACAGTTCAGTTCTGAGTTTTATTTGGAGGTACCAATTGCAGTTTTAGTAAGGTTGTTACATTCAGGTTCAGAAGGAACCGTAATTGGTGCATTAAATGCACTTTTAGTTCTTGAAAGTGATGATTCCAGCAGTGCAGTAGCTATGGCTGAAAGTGGTGCAATAGAGGCTCTTTTACAACTTCTCAGATGTCATCTGTGTGAGGGAACTGCTGCAAGACTTTTAGAAGTTCTGTTACATAATGTCAAAATCAGAGAAACTAAAGCTACCAAATCGGCTATTATACCGCTATCCCAATATTTGTTGGATCCACAAACTCAAGCTCAACAGGCGAGATTGTTGGCAACTCTTGCTCTTGGGGATTTATTCCAGAATGAAGCTTTGGCTCAATCTACTGACGCTGCTGTGGCCTGTAGGGCCTTGGTGAATTTGCTTGAAGATCAACCTTCAGAAGAAATGAAGGTGGTGGCTATGTGCGCTTTGCAGAATCTTGTAATGTATAGTCGGTCTAATAAAAGAGCAGTGGCAGAAGCTGGTGGTGTTCAGGTGGTACTGGATCTGATTGCTTCAGGTGACGGTGATACTTCGGTTCAGGCCGCATTGTTTATTAAAAATCTTTTCTCTAACAATGCCGTCCAAGAGTATGCTTCAATTGAAACTGTCAGAGCTGTAACTGGTGAGTTTTTTTTTCTTACTTGATTATGCTTGTTCTGTAAATGAATATATGAGAACTTGAATATCAGTGCTTAAGTAGAGGGGGCATTTCTTACCATTTACTTCAGCTTGAAAGGAAATGATCAAAAGTCTCCCATAAAGTCTTGTTAGTGCATAATACCTCCTAAATTGTTATTAAAATAACTAAATTACTATTGAAGTAATATATTTTTTGTAATAAATTTGATGCACTAAATTATAAGTAATATGAATTGTTAACAAAAGTGTTGCTGTTCCACCTAGCTGACCACCTGTTTTGAAAATATTACCCATTTTGACCCCTTACCGGCCCCACACACTTCGCCTCCTTTAACCTCAAGTTACTTGTACTTGTATTTGTTATAAGCTAATGCTCACATACAAATAGCCATATACGTATCCAAATTTTTTCATGTAGAATGTTATCAAAATAATATACTTCTTGTCACGTAATATTCTGATCATAAAAATAAGGATGCATAGGTTTTTTACAACTAAGCAATTATATGATACATTGCTCATAACGCAGTTTTATCTCGTCACCACTATTAATACTATCTCTAACCTGCAGCTGCTATTGAAAAGGATTTATGGGCTAATGGAACAGTGAATGAAATGTATTTGAAAGCTCTAAATGCACTTTTTGGTAATTTCCCACGTTTGAGGGCCACCGAACCTGCAACCTTAAGTATTCCACACCTAGTGACAGCACTTAAATCTGGCTCAGAAGCAACTCAAGAAGCTGCATTAGATGCACTCTTTCTTCTCAGGCAAGCTTGGTCGGCTTGCCCGCCAGAAGTCTCTAGTGCCCAATCAACTGCTGCTGCGGATGCAATACCATTGTTACAGTTTTTGATCCAGTCAGGCCCTCCAAGATTCCATGAAAAAGCGGAATTTTTGTTGCAGTGTTTGCCCGGGACATTAACGGTTGTAATCAAGCGTGGCAATGATCTGAGACAGTCGGTTGGAAATCCAAGTGTATACTGCAAAGTTACCCTCGGCAGTACTCCTTCAAGGCAAACCAAGGTACACTTCTTGTACTTTGTAGCTTCTGTGCTCTATTATTAATCTTTCACAAAGGGCCTGAGCCCAAGACTGGTTCTAGGTTTTGGCTGAGCCTGAAATATATTTGTCCTGGTATTTACTAGAAAAGCCCAGTTATAGGACCATTTAGTACATCATGTATTCCAGGTTAGGGGTGCTCATGGTCCAGTTCGGCCGGCTTTGACAAATGTTATGGGCCGAACCGTTAACTACGGTTCCAAATAACGACGAACCAAATCGGTCGGACTGGGTGGGTCGGCTGGGCTGGCTGGATTTACCAGTTTGGCGGTATAATGCTTTGGTGTTGGTAGTTTTATTTCCTTTTTTTTAATCAAAATCATTAGTTTGTATGAAAAAGTTAAGATGATATAAATAATAAAGGTCAAATGGCAGGTTCCCAGTTTCAAAAGGACTGTCAATCCATTAAAAAAAGAACAGTTTGGATCTCAAACCAGCCAAACCAGATGACTTGCTCTGGTTTGGATGGTTTTTGCACACCCTATGACCTATGTAATAATGATATAGGTGTTTTTATGTTTTTTCCATATACTATTAAATCTTTTCTTGTGAGTTAAATTACTTTTACATGTAATGTTATGTAAACTTGTATGTTTCAATGCCTAATATAGAACTAAGGTATTTTTCTAAAAAACATCATAAATGTTTTTTATACATGTAAGTACATTAAAGTTTTATTTATAAAAATAGAAATATCCTGATAAGAAAATGAAAGAATAAGACCAGTTGGGTGGGCTCAGATTGGTCCCTTTTTCCAAGTGAACTGGGCCTGGTCGCACCTCTAGAGTTGGTTCATACCCTGATACACTATACTATTCTTTGGTGGTAACCAAAGATCGAGCATCGTGTTGGTTAAAAAGTTCTCATTTGCTTGTTCAACGTTTTGCAGATCGTATCAACTGGGCCAAATCCCGAGTGGGATGAGAGCTTCACGTGGTCCTTTGAAAGTCCTCCAAAAGGCCAGAAGCTACATATCTCATGCAAGAATAAAAGCAAGATGGGGAAGGTAAGTCCACTACTGAAAAAATTTATCATGGGTTAAGATATAAAATGGTCCTTAAGAAGGGCATGATCTCAAAGTTGCTAATTTCAAGTAGTGATTACTAAATGAGCCAAAAAAAAGTAAAAAAAAAGTTGTATTTTTTTGGGGGGCAATTTTATATATGCCTTGAAAACTTTAAACTTCATACTATCATATACCCAATCAAAAACATTACTATAAGATATACCCCATCTTAATACTTAAAATTTTATTATATTTACTCATTTAGTTAGATACAATTTACATTATCATTATTATACCATTCATTTTCTCTTTACATTCCAAACTCTCATATGATAATACAAGTTATAAGGGAGGGGTACATATCTGATAAATTTGAAAATGAGCATTATAGATATTAGTTTTGTTAAGTAAATATGCTTTATATCAAAATTTAGGTAAATATGATATAAATCCTAAGCCTTAAACCCTAAATTATCTAAGTGTTGTTTGTGCAGAAATCATTCGGGAAAGTGACCATCCAGATTGACCGAGTTGTGATGATGGGTGCGGTGGCCGGTGAATACGCATTGCTTCCACAAAGCAAAAGTGGTGCCCAAAGGAATCTTGAAATAGAATTTTTATGGTCCAACAAGTGAGGTTATCTGGGTCAAGTATATAGCCTTCCCTCCAAGCACCAGAACACCACATTACACTTCCTTTTCATTTTATTTGAAAATTAATTAAGACAAATAAATAGTATATAATATTTTATTCTTTTGTAGAATTGAAAGTATAGCCATGAGATGAACAACCAATTTCCATGTGTACCCTTTTGTATTGTTTGCCTGTTGTAAGATATTTGTAGCTTTGTTCATTGAGATATTAATATCCTTCATTTGTGTAGCTGCTGTATCAACTCTCCATCTAACAGGCTGTTTACATGTTCCTTTCTCCATCTTGATATAAGTTTTTTTTAAAGAGAATGAACTCAATATATATAAAAAAGTTTAAACTACCAGACCAAAAAGCAACACTATTAAAAGAAAAAAGAGGAAGGTGGAACCGATTTAAGTTATAAAACCAATTTAAGGTGTTTTATATAAATTACTTCTCAATTTTTCTCTAATGAACTGATTGAAGTTATGGTACCAATCTAAGGTCTCTTGACGCTTGCCTAATACATAGGGGAGTTCAACATGCAACCAAGGGACAACATAAGGAGCGTGGCGGCTAGGGTGATGATGTTGGTAAGTTTCACGCTTGCAAGCATCTAACCCTGTTCCACCAAATCAACCTTGGTAATTGCTTTTAAAATAATAGAGTTTAGTGAAAGCTACGTGTTGTGGATTGTTATATAAAAAGTTTGTTTGAGGTATGAAGTGTAGCAACTAGCAAGGGAACAAGCACTTGTATAACAATTAGAGCTTTCTTACACTTTATAACGAGCCGTACCTCTACACATCACCAGGCATCATGTGGCTCGCCTATGTATAGTGACGTGACCAAGCTATGTTCCTTTTTCTCTTTTTTCTTTATTCATTCTTTCTTGGTCGTTCTCTTTCTCAAACTTTTATTTTCTTTTAGGAAAGAATAATGTTATAATGGTACAAAGATAAGAAAGGTAAATTCCATATGATTAAACTTTATATAGTAGTTGTTTAATTAAATATCACATAAATATCACGTAGATAAAAACGATATCACTAAAGCCCACTTTACATCAAATGTAGTGGTTAACTAATGTTTGGAGCCACTATTGATGCAATAATATAGGAAATGTTGTGTTTGGAGTCCGTTATAAACTTGACGTCCTATGAGTCTCGAGCCTCTTCTAACTATTTTGTAATGGTGTTTAAAGCTCTGCTTGTGTTCATGTCATGTCATCTTTGTGTCTATGTCATGTTTTAAAACATGTACAAATTCAAAAAAACCAATTAAACCGGTAAAAAGCCAGTTTTTTATTAAAATCGGTTTCAAAACCGCTCCAACCGGTTTAAGTGTTCAGCTAGAAAACCCGGTTTATAAACCAAACCGATTTGATTACATACCTAAAAAACTGGTCCCGTTTATTTAACGAAACCGGTTTGAAAATAAAAAACCGGTTTATATACCTCTACGACCTCATACACCATACGGTTTACAACTTTACATATTATGTTCATAAATTTCGGTCCAGGATCTAAAGAAATACCCACAAGCCCACGATATTTTTTAAGCAATGGGCCAAAGCCCACTTCACAATCCCTAATTCACACCCAATATATACAAACATCATCACTTCCACTCACACACGAACAAACCCTAAGAAACCCTAACCAGTATCTCTTCACTGCTGCAACCCACAACAATGGCCGCTGCCGCCGCCCGCCCTCTCGTCACCGTCCAACCACTGGACTCCGACATGGCCACCGACGGTGCCACCGTCGCCCTCCCCCACGTCATGAAGGCCTCCATCCGCCCCGACATCGTCAACTTCGTCCACTCCAACATCTCCAAAAACTCCCGCCAACCCTACGCCGTCTCCCGCAAAGCCGGCCACCAGACCTCCGCCGAGTCCTGGGGAACCGGCCGTGCTGTGTCACGTATCCCCCGTGTCCCCGGCGGTGGTACTCACCGCGCCGGCCAAGGTGCGTTCGGAAACATGTGCCGCGGTGGCCGGATGTTCGCTCCGACGAGGATCTGGCGCCGGTGGCACCGGAAGATCAACGTCAACCAGAAGCGCTACGCCGTCGTGTCGGCGATCGCCGCCTCCGCCGTGCCGTCGCTCGTGATGGCGCGTGGACACCGGATCGAGGCGGTGCCGGAGCTGCCGCTGGTGGTTAGTGATTCCGCTGAGGGAATCGAGAAGACGCAGAATGCTATCAAAGCGTTGAAGCAGATCGGAGCTTATTCCGATGCGGAAAAAGCGAAGGATAGCGTCGGAATTCGTCCAGGAAAGGGGAAGATGAGGAACCGTAGGTATATCTCTCGTAAAGGACCTTTGATTGTGTACGGTACTGAAGGTGCAAAGCTTGTGAAAGCATTTAGGAACATACCTGGAGTTGAAGTTGCTAATGTCGAGAGGTTGAATCTGTTGAAACTGGCTCCTGGTGGTCACCTCGGTAGGTTTGTGATCTGGACGAAATCGGCTTTCGAGAAGTTGGATTCGATCTACGGATCGTTCGAGAAGGTGAGTGAGAAGAAGAGGGGGTATGTGTTGCCTAGGGCTAAGATGGTGAATGCTGATTTGGCTCGTATAATCAACTCTGATGAGGTTCAATCGGTGGTGAAGCCGATTAAGAAGGAGGTGAAGAGGGCTCCTATGAAGAAGAATCCATTGAAGAACTTGAACACTATGTTGAGGTTGAATCCTTATGCTAAGACTGCTAAGAGGATGGCTGTGCTTGCTGAGGAGCAGAGGAAGAAGGCTAAAAAGGAGAAGCTTGATAAGAAGAGGCAGCCGATTTCTAAGGTACACATTGTTTTATTAGATCTTAATCTTTTTACTTGTTTTTGTGTGATGTTTGTTTGTGATATTGTGTAATTTGGTATTGTGCTGTTGATGTTATTAGGTGTGTTGGATTTAGTTTTTTTGGGTAAATGATTGTCTATTGCATTGGGTTTAAGTTGTGGCTACATGAATTGATGAATGTGGACCTTTTGGTTTCTCTACTTGTTAAAGTATGTTATTTGGTATGTTGAATATTATTGAAGTTGTGTGATGTGCAGTCTACATTTTATGCTTTTGTTATTCAGTTTTTGTTTTGTATTAGATTGTACTTGTTGGTCATTATATCACATTGTAATTGTAACTTGATGCAGATGAGGATAGGTTAAGTAAATTTACAAATGTATGACGATTATTAATCACCAAGTGTACACTTGCAATTGAATCTACATTTAGATAAGAAATGTTAGGTTAATTGAGCAGTAGTGCTTAAGGTCTTTGGAATTTGGTTTTATATCTTATTTCATATTTTATTTGTTGTATTAGATTGTACTTGTTTGTTAATATGATATATGGTAAAAAAATTTAACTCAACTCGGTCATGACTGAAAAACTTCATTTATAGAAATGTTTTTTAGTGGTTCAACTACTTAACTTAATGTGCTATATGTTTATAAGAATGTTTTTTGTGATTGCAACTTTGTGAATGGTTATAGTATTCTGTTATTCGACTTGTTACAAACTGTGTTTTATTCAAACAGGAGGAAGCGGCAAAGATCAAGACCGCTAGCAAGGCATGGTACAAGACTATGATTTCAGACAGTGACTACGCAGAATTTGATGTTTTTACCAAGTGGCTTGGAGTTTCACAGTGATTTCTCTACTTTTTCTTGTGTCGTATTGCTCTGTTAGGTTTTCTAAAAACAATAGAAGTTCATACCAAGTATCCTATGTTTGATCGTTTTGCTAGACATAAATGTTTATTTGTGTTTCGTTGCTGGTTTCTCCTGGCACTGAGTTTTGTTATGATTGAGCTTTCTGTTGAAAACATTGGAGTATCTTTGTGTTATCATTGATGTTCCGAGTCTTTTTACTTTCTAGTACTGGTTATGCTTTTTCTTGCTTCATGTTGATCAATAAACATCAACAAGATTCAATTTAGCAACTTGATATTGGTGATAGTAAAACTGTTGCATAGATTATAAAATGGGTCAGCAAAGTGAAATGTGTTGAAACACAAACCTAACCTCAACAAGCAAGAAATTGACTTGAGCTTTTTTAAAAACCAAACTTTTAAATTTCAGCAGTAATTTTTCTGTGTAAAGTGTATAAACTAATGACAAAAGAAGATATGTTATTTGGGGAATTATCACGCAAGTGGTAGAAATAATCATAGAGATGAAATTATCATGCAAATATGATGAATACATTATGTAGAATGTATTTTCTGCAGTACCCCTATTTTGTATGATATGATAGTGTGACTGGTTGATGGATTAGCCAAAAACGAATCCTATTTCAACTATTACCTTCTTCATTACTATGTTACACTATTTTGAAGTAAAGTAGTTATGTGATCAATGAAACTACAAATATAAATGCCGCAACACAGGAAAATGTTTAAAAATCTTATAGTCAGGTTGTGATTTTCGTTGTTGCGAATTGTTTTTATTTATAAAGGCTTCTAATAGAAGACGAGACATCTAGAAGATGAAGAGGCATGGATCAAGCAACTGAACCCTTAAAAGAGGTTCTTGTGGTGTTGAAACCAAATTAACCGATTATCCAAAATCATTTTACCACAAGAAAAATCAGAAGAATCAGTTCTAATAAGCACTCCAAACATCCCCACAAGCATACAATTTATCGAGCTACGTGAAACAAATGGAGGAACCAAGTATTGCATTACAAAAAACAGTGAAATATTCAAAAATTATAATTCAAGAAATAATAAAAACAAGTTAACTTACAACGTTGTTCAGCAACCTCCAGAATATTAGAAGAGATATGCTGACCAAGTAATAACTTTTTCTATCCTTTTGTAAACTAATCCTGTCATATCGACAAATACAATATACAACAAAACAAACCTCAAATGTCTCTAACTGGCCCAACATTGTGGCACCAACAATCTTATTTCCTTAAACGCTTACATCAAGTACACACAAACTACGTCAATTTGGTATTCAAGCGTCAGAATTCTGCGAAACACGAGTCTTGATTTGATAAACATTCTTTACTTGTTGACTTCCATCCACTTTCATGGGCGGTCTACTGATCCACGTAGGCGGTGGGGTTGGAAGGTTACCAACGGCCTGGTTACGTGGGTTTGGTTGCCCCATCCTAACCGGGTACGGTCTATTCCTGGGCCCATTTTCTAAGGTTAAACCAGCCATGCCATTTCTTAGGTCTTGGTACTGGTCTTGATATGTGTAGCTTTCTTGTGGTTTCAAATTCGGTCTATTGGGTTGTATGTGATTAGGAGGGGCGGGCCCGAATCTGGGCCTAGGCATTGGGCTCCGAGGATTAGGGTATCCGTTATAGTAATTTGAATCATCATTGTAATTCCTTCCGTAGCCCGATGGTCCAGCTGGTCTGGGCCTATGTTGCAGATTGTTGGGTGGGTAATTTCGGTACTGTGATTGGTCATAGAACCCGGATGAATTAGAGTTGCCACTGGATTTGATATTTAATGAGTTTCTTAGAAGACGGTGAGCAGCATCTCCTAACACATTCCCTTGTATTGCTCCCGGTACTTGTGGCCTGAATAATGAGAGGAAAGTGATGTATTAAAAAACTAAAAGTTATGGGTTTTATGTGATTGTTTTGAATGCATGAACATAAATTCTTCTCATAAAAGTTGCACATGGGTTTTCAGTAATGTCTAGTTAGTTGATTACTATTAGAACCAAGTAGCAGATGGGTTTTCAGTAAGATCGAGTTATCTGCATATACTTTTTGGTCCAATTCTAAAAAATTGTTATAAATTTTATGAGTTAATGATTAAAAAAAATCATATAATCACAATAGTATAATAATAATAATATAAGTCTTCAATATATTTATTTAGGAGGTTGTATGCATTAAGAATTGAATTTTGAATACATTTAGCAATGTTTTTTTTTAATTTGACCTCTTTGAGATAAACCATAACCCAAATCGGCACATTCATTAGTATGGCATAAAATAACCACCTGTATTGAATAACCTGACGTCTTCAATTAAATCAGTTTATCTAGGGTTTCAGTGTATGTGTGTGTGAGAGAGAGATGTATACCTATTATTATAACTGCCTTGCGGACGACGGCCATTATTGTCTTCATGCCATAGAATAGGCAATGGTTTAATATCAACAGGTCTCAAAATCTGTAGTAATAATGCAAAATAACATTGATTAATCAAGTCAACACAACAATTTATCCAAATAAGGCAGGACATTTTCATTGTTTCATTAATGCTATTAACAAGACCATCACTATTAAGCTTAAAATCATGGCTGTTATATCTCATTAGCAGAAAAAAGTAACATTTGTGTATCTTCGATAACCACTTACCTTCTTTGGCATGGTTACTCCTCTCGGAGGTTCTGGAATATGCTTATGGGGTGCCGGGTTTATATAAGTAATGTTTCTGCAAAACAAAGGGCGGTTAAATCAAGAAAAATATAGTTTTATAATCATAAGTCAATAAAAAAGGAACTTACAGAACATGGTTTTCCATAATATCCTCCAAACCACTAACGGGGGAAGGAAGTATCAGTCTGCAACCATTTCTCTCACACAACCACAAGTAACCATTCATCCCACCACTGAAGAAATTCAACATGGAAATTAAACTTAAACACATGAAATTTTAAAATACATGTAGGAAACAGAATTACAGAAATAGCCAACCTAGCATTCACGTCAACTGGCCATATGGGGATTTGATTCGGGTACATATGCAGTTGCATTTGCATATGATAGAAATAGTTGTAGTATGCGCTAATTTGTGGGGCCAAGCTATTACGCGGAGATACATATAACAAATCACAATAAACACTATTCCGAGCTCGCTCTTCAGCCTGGAAAAAGAAATCCATGCTTGAAACTAATTGATAATACAAAATAAAAGTTTAATATAAACAAGGGATCTATTATATGGAATAAAAAATCTAATAAAAAGGTGAATAACTTAATATGAAGATTTAACAAACTAAATGTTGTTTTATAATCTATTTTTGCTGTTTGTATCTACAATTCTACTTGTATAAATGGCTCCCTGGGGTGGCCTTAAAATTGATTCATTATTTCTAAGCAGATTCTTGATACATAGCATGTTCCAGAGATAATAACTATTTGAAATGCACAAGATCTAATAAATTCAAGGTTGCAATGTAGCAAAATACCGAACTGTTAAAGTGTCCTCAAGCTTCCTTGTTTCAGTGAGTAGCTTATTTTCGTCAATAAATGGCAATTTGGCAACACCCTGCTTTCATAAAAATATTATTAAAAAAAAGATGTCATAGTGAAGGGCAATAACGGTGAAAGCGATTGCACAAAGATTGTTTGACAAACACCATATTACCTGCCATGAAAAACGCTTTCCATTCATGTCAATGACAAAATCTGCATGTACATATGAAGCCCAATTTTATTTTTTATATGTTGGCCTAAACTATCAAAATTATCAGCACTGACTAAAAGCTAAAGATTAATGGGATTACCAAGAGGGTAGAAGTCTATTATAGGTGATGATGGATCCGTCATCAGTCTCCTGTAATTTTCAGGCAGAGCATTTGCACTGTAGCACCAAATAACATATTAGATAAAGGATAAAGAAGAGAAAAAAGGTATGTAGACTTCACATTTGACAAATGTAAATTACCTTGCAGCAGGAAGGGTTCCCATAAGCTGATCAAAGGGTTTAAATGGCTCACCCAAGAAAAATGTAATTTCCAAATCAGCCAAGTCTTTAAGATCAGAGGCAAATGGGGCATAATGATACGGATAATACCTGAAACAAGGTCATACAATTATATATAGTGATATGATTATTAATAACGTTAATTAGTGGCTTTAATTTTTTGCAGGAGATGGTTGTCTGACATAGTGACATACGATTATATCCATGTCTTGTAAATGATAATAAAAAAAAAAGATGAAACGACACCACCTTAAGCTAACACCTAATACTAGAAGTATAAAATAGACATATTCTCTTTGAGTTTACAATTGAGACCGACTACAATGGAAACTAGTGTGGAAAATAGTAGATTAGAGTATTATGCTTGATGTAAATCATTTTCATCTGGTAATAGTAATATTTCTAGTTTGGTTATGTTTGCAGTGTTTTATACAGAAGTAATAGTAGTTTTTCTATCTGTACTGTGTCCACCATGATAATAGCATAATAGATGCAGTGTTCAGAATTATCAAACATAATTACTTAATTGAGATGACTACAGCATAAAAAGTTACCGATAATTCCTATTAAATGATTTTTGTCTAAAAAACTAAGCTAAAACAATATTACAAGAGATGCCATTTGACTATACAAAGTGTTAAGCTAAACTAAACGTAAAAGAAGATGAAAAAAATAATGCCAAAATAGGGTGGTACAGGAACATAGTGACTTAGTAAGTGTATTTACAACTTTACATTGGAGGACTGAAAATTATATCCTATGTTGCTAATAGTAACCTACTAACCTTATGGGGGTCTAAACAGGAGCAAGCTCTCTATCCCCCATCCCTTGGGACAGGGAAAAGGCTTGCCCTCACCCCACCCTCCCCAAGCCCTACCAATAGTAGACTGGGATTTCACTAGGTATGTTTGTTGATGTTTATATTTATTGGGTTGCTTCTTAGTTTCCACATTAACTTTACTTATTCAGGCTTATTATCCCACAGAAGTGTAGTGCACCATTTACAATATAGTAGAATGTTTTAGTTATAGTTTAACATGCTATTTTAGCCTTATCCCCCAGTGTGACCCCTACCATAAAATAATGTCTTTCACCACAATTATTACTCATAATATTAGTAACTGGACACATTCAGATTTCTGAATGTCAGCAATAGTAAAAATGAGAGAGAGCATTGAAAAAAAATCTTGTGAAACAGTGTTTTGGGTACCATTGCCAAGAACAGACGCCCTGATAGTAATAGCGGCAAACCCAACATAATCCTTCCACATAATGCAATACCTGCATAGGTAACTTATGATATAAAAGGAGGACAACAGTGTCTACACTATTAAACTAAAATATGGTTAAAAATAGATACAAGCTACAATTAAAGTTTGTAATATATTAGAAAAAGGAACTCACCATTTGCCTTTTAACCTCTTCAACCTCCTTTGGATCTGACAGATTTAACTTCTCATTATAATACCTCTCTTTGTACCCAGGTTCTCCTAATTTGATCTGAGATTTTTTAGATTTAGAATTCAGCATCCGCTAACTATCATATATGTGCTAAAAGCACTAACAAAACAAATATTAGTGCAGCAATTAGAGCACATTTTGCAAAGTTAAGACCTTTGTGACTAGTTTGTGTACACCTTTCAGTACCTGATCAGGGCAAACTTTGTAATACGGTTCAAAAACAACTATACGAGTCAATATCATACACACCCCTCTTAAAGATGACAATATCATATCAAAACATGCTTTAAGAGGGGTACACATGATATTTTCAAGTATAAAGAAAAGGTGTACCCGGTGCTTGACTTAGCTCCCGCTTTGCGCCGGGTATAGAGAGGTGCCAGATCGCGAAGCGATCTCATGTACACAGCCTTACCCTGCACTTTTGTGCAAGAGGCTGTTTCCCATGGCTAGAACCCATGACCTCAAGATTTTTCCAAGTATAACAGGCGCATATATAAATTCCCTCTAAAACATAGCACAACAACTAAGCAAACTTTCAAGCGCTATAAATTGTAGAGAATTTATTGTACCTTGTCCACTACTGGAGCCACGAGCTCATCATCATCCTCTTGTCTTGCTTTACGTCTCATTTCTTCATTGTTCTCATATGCCTGAAATAAATAACATGATATTCCACCATCAAGTATAATCAACAAAGAAAGTTTAATACAATTACATATTAGGATGAAAAATACTTTAGTGGGCACTATTGGACTTGTATATAAATGTATGCAGTTGAAGCACAAAGCCAATTAAGACGGTAGAAAGAAGTAAAGAACATTTTTAATACTTGTAAAAACAACAAGAAAAACACCTTCCTTTACCATGAAAATGTGTCGCAATTAAAAAAGGGAAGGAGCCAACAAATTTTCTAATTTTATGAAAGGATACATGTGAACAGGTGGAGGTTAAGATTTCACAATCACCTTTTGTATGCGGGCCCGCTTTTGAAATATTTGATCTTCATGAACTGCAACTGCCTGAATAAATTGCTCAACTCTGTCCAGCAAGACCTGAAATTCAGATGTTGGTATGTATGTATAAAGTAAGAAGGATCTGTATCACAATCTAATAAATATAGTTGTATTCTAAGTTCTATCACATCATGAAGCCAAAGAAAACAAAAGCAAAGTCTACAAAATCTAAACAGCATACAAATGAAACTCCACAGAGTAAATATAAAACTAAAAGAACATAAATTCAGCAACAGAAATAAAGAATAATTACCTCCCCTGAGTCAGTAAGATAACCACCCATTGCAGCGAACTCTTTTCTATAGATTTGCACCAGCAAATTTATAGCACCCTGAAGTAGCAATAGCAAAAAATTATCAATCAACAAAAATACAACGAATGTACGAGTATTGTTAATACTGATTTCATATATGTATGACATGTGTATCAAATACAACTTCCAAAGTCTTTTGTCAATTTAATAGAAAGAAAATCTTAGGATATGATCTGTCCATACCTCACGAATCTCTAATGTTGGCATATGAGGAAGAAAATCATTGCCCACAAAAAAGCAAAGAAATACGAAATCATCCACCAGTCTTTCTAGGTTGACCTCAAAAGGAGGATTTGGAATCTCTAGATCATATTGCAAATATTCTCGCAAAACCCAAATGTTGAGAAACTGCCCAAGAAAATCAGGATAAATAATGAGGCAATAATTGCAAAACAGATTAAATGTAGGCGTCAAATAGACTCAAAACTTCTTAAACTTTAACCTGATATTTCTTTTTGTGAATCGGGACATCATTTGCTGCCTTTCCATTCACATCACCACGACACTCAGCAGCCAGATGACCTACTTGACCACACTGGAAACATTTCTCCTGCTGACCTGGCAATGTGATCACCTGTGAAACAAGTAAGTTTAAATTTACTTTCATTGGCCCCAAAAAACAATTACTGTAAGAATAGCACACACAGGATACTAGTTACTAACCTCTCTCAATATTGAGAAGTGGACCTCATGAGTTGCAAGAGCCAACATAATAAGATCGGCATCCTATCAAAATAAGCCATATAATTCAGTAACGAGCTGTCAGGTGAACAACATTGCATACAGTTACATAAGAGGTGGTCATTTCGACCCATTTACCTAGAACTGGGTAATTTTATTGTTCATATAATGTGTCAAGTGAGTTCAGCTAAAAGATTAAAGTACCAAAAAAGTGAATCAAATCAATCAAAACCCATCCAAAGTGTATTCAAATGTATAAACCTCCCAATTTGCTTTATTTTAGTAAACCTAGATTGTTAATGTAACAATACAATTTTTGTAATCATATATAACACATTTGTTGATATATAAAAACCAAGAGTGTAAAAATTGTACAAAAAGTGTTTTTGGAACTGTTTTGACCTGCACTAAAGGATTTTCATTTGATCCGTAACCATTTTGACATGTTACCAAACCCACCTGACCCACCCAATTTACCACATACAATACAAACATTGTCAAAATCCAGATATGTAGGATGGAGACGGACAAGATAGTAGAACCAATTGTTCCAACTTACCATAGAACCACAAAACTCTTTGTATAATATTTCTGTATGAAATACGGTTGCAAGATGTTTATATTTATAAGCTAGTAAACCAATCATACGAGGAAACTAAATCGATCTAAATATAGTAATGAATAACCAAGAAAACAATATCACACAATATATTATATTATTATTATATTAGGATTTACGAAATTCCGAAATTGTCTAATACTCACCAACCCATAGAGGCAATGCCGGGTGTTTGGATTAAAACCAGGAAGGTTACGTTGTAACCGAATGAATGACATTACTTTGTGCTCTCCCTCACCGGGAACATTCGAGTCAGAAAGAATCACCTTCAAATAAAATAAAAAAATAAGGGAGAAGAAAACTAACCAAAAAAGAAGAGTATATTGAAAAAGCGCTAGCAGAAGTAAGAATATGATGCAGGAATTTCAATAAACCTTGGTAAACTGCCAACCAGGATTATGATTTAATCTACACTGTATAAAATACTGAAGGGCGACAGATAACACAGACATAAATTGAGTGCCAGGTGTGATGACATTTGAATCACATGTTTCAGGTTTCTCTTTAGAAGCAAGTGCAGCTCCCTGAGCTTCAAATTCAATTCTCAATCTCTCCTCTTCAGCTTCCTAAATGAGAAAAGTTAGCTAAACTAAGTTAAATAATTTTAATTATTAGCTTAACCACCTCAATACATCATGAAAAAAGAAACTCACTGCTTCAGCAGCGTCTTTAGCAGCCCTAAAACGGCGAGAGCGCTGTTGGTTCATTTTGGCTCTAGGAGCCACACCGTCTGCAAAAATTGGATGTGCATAGCTAATTATCAATTCACCTTTGAAAAATGATTAGAAAAAATGCAACACGAAGGCTTTACCTATTGCCATATAAAGAATTTTTCTTGGACGGACCAATGAGAAAAGATGGTCAATGTAATCAAAAATTGACTTAAATACTTCATCATATGTAGTAGGAGCCGGCTGCATTACCAGAAGTGCAAGTTCCATCAGTAATTCCAAGATAAATTAAATTGGATGAAACACCATAAATAAGAGGAGGTCTAATATTTTGAACTTTGATGATGTAGAGCAGGATTATAAATAGTACAGAATCAAAGATATGGGGAACACAGTAACAGATGTAGGAAATAACAGAAAACTAGGAACTTCAGTAATACGCTCATGAAGAACAGTCACTCGATATGGAATATATCAATAACAAAGCATTCCATGTTAAACTTAAATTTTGGGTAAATTGGTCCACATCTTAAAGTTGTATGGCAGTTACAATATTTATGATCAGGGTATGTACTACCTACCATGTGTCTCTGAATTTGATCAAACAATATACATCATATACGGAACAGAATGAAGAACCATCCTGCCAACTATTTTGTTCTATTTTAACGTTTTTGCGAACTCTAATCTTTACAAAATATATGGCATTTAAAGTCACTGTTCCATCAGTATTCTTGCTCCAAAAGCACCATACTTTCCCCTAAATACCATTCTCCTTGATGTAAAAGATTCTCAAATATGTTGCATTTATTTACTTTGGATTTGGATAGTAGAACTATATAAAACAAATGCAAATAAAATATATATTTTGCAACAGTAGTGTGTCCCAAAGGTCATCATCTTAAAAACTGAAAATCTAAACAAACTATAAGCCACACAATCTGTTACCTACAGATAAATGCTTCTGAATCCTAAACTCAAATATTACTCTTAACTTCAACAAAATCCATCAAATTCTGCAATTGTAAAGTAATAACTAAACACGATACACATACTACTGGGGAAAACAATCTCACTAATCAACAACTATATACCTTTCCTTCAGGATGAAAACAGGGATGAATAATTCCATTCATATCCAAATACAAATTATCAAATTCAACGTTATTAGGGTTCGGCCTCAACAATTGAGCCCCATTCCCCTCAACACCTTCTTCCTCCACGACGTCCGATATTGACCGCGGGTAGCGGTCAGCCAACCACCTGTAAAACGCCGGAACACCCATTGATCTTGCTTTTAGCTAGTTGCCTTTGTAGCACACGCTACTGATTCTACGATTGCTGTATATACGCTTGTATTGCAGGTGTTTGTTGAATCAAGGTGAGAATCGACGAACAGTTGAGTGAACGTACACAAGTCGATTTGATTTGAATGACCTAATTTCGTCAGATAGAGAATTATGGGTCTCCGATTTGTGGGTTTGGTTTAGCCTTGGTGACGGAGGGTGAAATCTAGACGTTTGACGGCAAATCACGTTATTGTGTTGTTTTGGATGATGATAAATGACCCCCTTGAGGTTCTTGTGTGGCTCTTGTAAACCCTCTAGGTTTTGAAAGTGGCCCCTTTTACCATACTAAATTTCTTTCTTACGCACACGTTATGCAGAGAATAATATTTTCAGGACCTGATCGTATATTGAACCGGACGTTTTAACGGTTCATTTGTCATAGAGCCTATAAGATCGTAAATATTTTAATAAATATATTTGTTAAAAGATACTGGAAATTCAATATATAAATATATAAATAATACCGGTTTGATTCTCACTCCGACCCCCGGTCTGACCACCGATTCAACGTCAAAACGCTTTTAAGCATCGCAACAGACTGGATTGCAGACCGGTTTCGGGTCCGACCGGCCGGTCCAGTCTAGTTTTCAAAACAGTGGCGGAGAACTCTTTGACAAGTCTGAGTACCAAAATGTGGATACAAAAACCTATCATAACGACTATCACTTTAACACAAAAAA
This sequence comes from Flaveria ramosissima, assembly GCA_025215565.1. Lineage (NCBI taxonomy): Eukaryota > Viridiplantae > Streptophyta > Magnoliopsida > Asterales > Asteraceae > Flaveria > Flaveria ramosissima. The sequence continues at coordinate 18,106,274 of CM046040.1, forward strand.
GTTAAGAGTGAGTTGTCATTTTTTTCCCCTGCCGTTTGGTCACATTTGATGTTTTCATCAAAAGAATATTATTTTGCATATGGTTCCCTTATGTTTTAAAAATTGTTATTTTCATCAAAAAACATTAACTCCGTTAATTTAAAATATTAACATGTAATTTGATAAAATTACTATTTAGATTACAAAACAAAATCTCTAAATTACATAACCATAATCGAATGGAATTGAATACAGAAGAGATGACGACAAGAAGCGATGATCTCTATTTTACACCCCTTAGCAACGAGTTCCTGATTGTAGGTTTCGTGAATGAAATTTTAACAATACATTATCATAAATTAGGATTTTGTGTTTATATACAAAATTATATAATTATCCTTTTTAACGACAGATCATAGTTGGTTTAACATGTTACATTAGCATAGTAATGTTTTTTGATGTAAATGATAACTGTTAAAAATATTTGGGGAGCCAGATGAAAAAAAAATTTATATGAAAATGATAAATAGGATTAAACCACAGGAAAGAAAACAACAATTCACTCGTAAATAAATAACGAAACTTAGCAAAGGTGTCAATTAACGAAATTGTGTTCTTTGATATATGCATTTTTCTAGTTGTCCATCTTCATGGGAAAAAAACAAAGCTTCCAATAAAAAATTGTAAAGATTCTATCCAAAAAACATAAAATTCGATCAGGTAAGAGTCGAACCCACGTCTACCTGTAGGAATGTCAAATCACAAACCAATTGTGTTGCTCCATCTTCTTGTAATCAAACGTAACAACAATGTGTGTTGTGTGTTAGAAAAAAAACCAATACTCAGCTGTCACATGACAGTTAGATGTTATTGTAGTTGTTTTTAAATTGCAACCAAGCTTTCATTAAAACTAGCAAGAATACAACATGGTCAAAATCATATAGGATAATATTTAAAGAACAATGATATAGTCATGTTATTTTCATTTCGTTGTTTGAAGATAAGTATGATTAAAAAACAAAATTAGTTACATGAAACGCAAGTTGGTTTGGCACTTTGGTGGGTGGAGCTTTAGGCCTTTAATATGCATTTAATGTGTAAACATCAAAGCCTCAAAAATTGGTTAATGTATGGACATGATTTGATGATCAAGGAAACAATTTTGAACCTTGTCCGTTTAGTAATAATTTATAATTAAATAATTTTGAAAAACGATCGGAACAATGTTGTTCAATTGTTTGATCATAAGACAAAACTAGAAATAAGTATGAAGTTGAATAAAGTATCGACAATTATAACATTTTAGTGGAAGATGCATTCGTTTCGGATATCCAACTCTATCAAGTATGGAGTTGCATACCAAAACGAATACAGCTTCCACCGAAATATCGTAATTGTCGATACTTTATTCTAACTTCATATTTTAGATACCTTTCTAGTTTTGAAGTTGGTTTTAAATACAAACAGACGCATAGTGGACTCATCATCCTTCCTATTGTTGATACATCAATCCATACACAAAAATGGGTTTGAAAGAAAGAAAGGAAATCACCTAAAAGTGGAGATTTAGAGAAAATTCGAAAAACTTGCCAAATATATTTTTCAATCTAGTATTCTTATTTTACTAATCACATTGGGTCTAACGTTTTGCATTATTATGTGATGTCTTTAGGCTTTTATGAGAAAATTGGCCAATCAAAAATTGACGAATGAATGAAGATAGAAGACAAAAGCTCGAAGATTATTATTCCGTTGACTATCAACTTCTTATACTATTTTGAAGTTGTTTTATTTGAGTTGGTATAAAACGGGTTGACGTTTTTTAAGTATTATTTATTTATTTATTGGCTGGTAAAAAAGCTTCAAAAATTTAGATAATTTTAAATTAAAACAATTTAGTAAGTTTTAAAATTTCCAAGTAAGTGCACCTATTTTGTTTTGATATAAACCAAAACCTTTGTTTATCAAGAGAACCCAATAGACATAATTTTTGTTTACTTAAAAAACTAAAAAACAAAGGAGATTTCTACTTTTAAAAGAATATCAATTTATGAAACTATTTTTTTTATATTCTAAAATTTAGGAGGAGAAACACACGAACTGCCTCCTTAGACCACCAAATACCTCCTCCCATCTTTAGCCATGAATGTATATACTTCCGTGTTCAATATGTCCAAAACAACATCAACAATTTTTTCGTATTTAGCAGCATTACTCGGAACACATCTACATGGATGGATAAGCTACTTAAAGATGAACGCCAAAAATTACAACTTTAGGTCATTTTACAACCAAATGCAACATTAAACATCATTTGAATCGATCGATATTAGGTGATAGGTCAAGTGAGTACAATTAAACACCATAAACCGAAGCACAATTTGCATCAAATTGGCCACAAGTCCAACAAGTGCTACAATTAACAACTCAATGAGATACATCTCAAACAATTCTTGTGCTAAATATCCATGACAAAAGTATGAAACTGTTTTTAAAAAATTGTACCTCTTTAACAATAGGGAAAGGGTTAAAAAGTCATATCCTTCACTTCTCCTTCTTCCCTTACTTTCAAGGCCCTATCCATGATCAACTCCTCCAAGATCAGTCAGAATATACAAAATCAAGCATCCGCATATCATCTTTTTAGCAACAAAAGTGTAATTATCCAGGATACATAGCTTCGTATCGCAAAGCAAAAGCTCAAATGTTCGAGTTTCATCGGGATCCATCTGAGTTACTTACTCCTGCAGCTAAGCTACTGTTTTGACTTTTCGTTTGATCTTGACTGGGTGCTGGTTTGTTGTCCAATAGGTTCCCGCTTTTGGCTATGGCAAGAATGAGCTCCAGTTGCTTTTGTTGCTGATCCTGCATGTGAAGATCTCAAGAATAATAGTTATAAATCTTTTCAAGAGGGTTAATTACACTAAATGAATTTCAATTTGTCATTGAATGTAAGAAATGTTTTATTTCCATTGTATGATACATAGCTTCAAATTTATATACCATCATATGTAAGTAACTTTATATGAGGTAAAATAGTGAAGTGAAGTGGCACCAGTCTCGGGTCACCATTTTACCTGCCATAGAACGTTACTTGCGTAAAATGGTACAAGATTGGAGGTATGGTGTGTACAAAGAAAAATAACCATTTTTTTTCTTCCATACAGTGACAAAAGGTTTGTAATAAGTTGCGTTTTGGTGCAACCTTATCCTACAAGTGAGCATGAATCAAAGCTTTTCTTGAAAAGATCATTCAGGGTGATTAGAATTTACAAGCGAGTCCGTATCACTGCTATATTGGAAGGAAGTAAAGGTGGTTGGGTTATGTTTTTTCTCCAAGGGTCAAATGGGTAACCTTAGAAAACTTGGCCAAGAAGAATACTGGTTAAATGGGACAAAGTCACCCAAAATGAATAACACCTTATAAATCGTTTTATTCAAATAAATTAAATCATCAATGCAATAATACAACTTTGTAACAATATTTAACACATTTATCATTTATAAAATTCAGTAGAGAAAAGGCATCCAAAATGTTTTTTAACATAGCCTCGCGTTTCACCGTGTACTAATAAGTCATCCATTCAGACACAAACCCATTTTGACCCATTACAGAAGCTACCCAACCTGCCCATTTTGTCACATCTAGTAACTCATACAAAACCATATACCAATATAACACACCATCATCCCTATGATAAACACATAGGAAAAACCAATGAAATTGTAGGGAGTATGCTTTTAGCTTTAACATTTTGCAGAACTCCATAGTTTGAACAAAATTGGAAAATGTGATGCTCATATTTGACAATAAAAAAGTAAGTAGTCAACTAGTCGTATTGGTGATTTATAGAAAGTAAGTTATTATTCTACAGACAAAACACAAAGAAGTATTACATTTTGATAATAGGAAACAAAAACTAAGCAATCATTTATGAGACTTCTGACACAGATTTTGAATGTCATTCAGTTGATTAACAAAACTGTTAACACTTTAAGTAATTAGCAAGCACTGACCTGCATGGCCAAAAGAACCTTCTGAATTTCAGCAAGTTCTTTCTCCAGATTGTCTTCTTGCATTGCAAGTGCGCGAGTGGCCTCCGAATTTTTCTTTGCCAATTCTGCAGTCTACAAGCACAAAAATACTTAAAATTTGTGGCAAGAAAGGCTCCAAAAATGTTCCTATGGCTTCCAAAAGAAGGCTTAGTTACATTGATTTGTGTAATATATTATACCAGGATTCAAGCACTTAAGACAACTGACTTTGCTAGCAATTCTATAAGTGTTTTATGAAAATAACAGATCAGGACTCAGGCAGCTTGGGTTACAGGTGAAAACAGGCTTGGGTCGAAATCAGTTTTTGGTGAGGGTCAGGTGTGATTGGGTTGAACGTACACTTTTTGTCCATAGTTTTAATATTTTATATAAATAACACGTGTGTCCAATTTGATTATAGATATATATCGTTTCAATAATGATCTAATCTTTTGACTAAAATGATTTCGGAAGTTTTATACATTAAACATATACTCTAGGCAACCTTTGACCCATTTGATTTGTTTCCATTTTAGCTATTTGCTGTTTTACCCTGCCCACTCAAAATTAAGCATAACCTGAATCAACATGTTCACAAGTAAATGGGTAGAGCAATTTCATGACCTTTCAGAAAACTCAGTGATTACTTGTCATTAATCTGTAACAGGGCACATGGTATTATACAGTTATATACATATTCCTCACTCTAATGCCAGTAGAAGTTTCGCTAAAATGATGCTCTCCTTTCATCAACTTAAAATAAAAACAAGAAGATGCTCTAAGTCACCTCACTTGTAAGATTACAATTATTGGCATAATGTATGAACCAGATGGTGACATTAAATGTGATTCTAGTGTCTAGCCAAAGAATATAATTCAAGAAACTGCAGAAACAAGATCATGTTAAGTATCCTTCAATATAATTATTATTTTCCTACAAACTTACAAAGGCCACTTCGCCTATTAACTGGTTATAAAGGTTGTAACACCCCTTATTACTGCTGGTAAATACTTCAAAAAATGGATAACTATACAGCAGAAGTCTCAACAATTTGAATACAACTAATCTGAAGAAAATAAAGTATAAGATAAAGGCAAGTAAAACTATGAAGGTTCAAAACCAAGTTAAGGTATTCAACACTTCCTAAGCCTTCTCCTTTTGAGCTGAAGCCCCTCAAGTGTCATTTCACTAGGCCATTGAATGTTGGTGAGTTCAAGGTTTTCTATACCAATCATGTCCATAGGAAATATCTACGCCAAGAGCATATTGCAACATAATTATAGCATAATCTGTCCAAATCAACATAATCAAACTTCAACATAGTCAAGGACTGAAGGTTGTTGGTCTTCATCAGTAACTTGCTTGTCACATCTACTGGCTTCTATCGACTTATTGGCCGGCTCTGTTAGTTTGTTAATTGACTCAATTAACCATCCATAAGTGTCAAAACTAATCATGCAATTCATACTATAAACAAATCATTCTTTTACTTTTAAAACCAATCGATCATTTCAACAATCGTGAAACACATGGCATGATCATAAAATTAGTCCAACATCTTTGCACATATATGCATAGGCATGGATCCTGTTATCCAAAGCACATTAAACTCACCTCAGCTTCTAATTTGCTCTTACTTCTTGCTAAAGAAGCCTCCTATGATATCAACATAATCTTCTTAAGAATCTGTACAATTATATTTTCACACTCACTACATAGGAACCTTATTGGTAGAGTGTCAAATACGTGTTAAACATTATGATGTGATAACTTAATATACTATAGTTTTGCGTTTTGCTAGTTTAACAGATTAGTGTAAACTCTCCAAATGATTTCCATCTTCATACTAGGAAACACAAATGCCAAAACAATAACTTTATTTCTAAACTACCAAAGGTTATCAATTAAAACCATTAAATTGTATAACTAATATATATACAATGGTTGAATGAACCTTTGTAATCATCCTAATCCCCTTTATTTCTATCTTCCTCTTGGTTCACCCAACCCATAACTTATGCCACTCATTCTTTTTGATCCTACATTTAATTTATTAATCTAGCCGTAATAAATTATCTAACTCAACACACCAGACATACAATTACTTAAGCATGATTTGCTTCACCTTCTTTTGATACGAACCCACTGTTGGGCCAAGGTCAATCTGGGTCAGATCCGACCCGGTTGCTGCCGGATGGAGAGAATTCAGATTTGGGGGGGGGGGGGGGGGGGGGGGGGGGGGACTATGAGTTTAGTTTAAATATTAGATTTCCTGCAATGTTTAGGTTGCCTGTGTTTTTATTTATCAAAAGTGAGGTTCTTAAACCTTGTAATCGAAGATCACCCTTCTCGAATAGGGCCTTATCTGTATTGTTTTAGTTAAAGTTAATCAAGCCGATTTTCATGTTCTAACATCTTCACTTGACTATTTGTTCCAAGTAAAACTATCATTAACAACCTTCAAAAGTATGATTTATTTTTTTGATCAACTTCTAACACGGCAATTTGCATATCCCCATCACATACAAGGCTCATACTAAATCAGGTCGACTAAAAAAGCAAAGTTTTGACTCACCGTTAAAACCATACTGGACAACACGTTAAAGACACTCAAAACTTCAACTAATTAACCTCTACATAACATAGGATTCTTACAAAGTATTCAATTCAAAACTATAAAGAAGGCGTACCTCTGAATACACTAAAACTTATAACCACAACCCAACACCAAAAAGCCTACATTTCGAGAAGCAAGTATCGCAAACGAACTAGACGGAACTTCCTTAGGTCCTCTGTTAGGAACTGGAACTTTCTGATGAGATTAATATAAGAACATAGAGGATAGTTGGCCTGATTCGAGAGGGCTAGTCTCTGATTACAAGAGTAACTTAGATAATTGTTTTACTAGACAAGAACAAAATGCAGGAAAACAACAATATTTAAGCTAAGATTTGGTGGGAACAGTTAGGACTTAGGAGTTGCTGCATCACCTGCTGAATTCATGGACTGCCCTCCACATTCTGAATTTCAAATGCTTTCCCTCCGATTAATCTACCTCCAACCCGTTTCCATCTATTCAGCAGAGAATGGGTCTGCTCCGACCCATTTGGAACCAGCAGTGGGTTCATATCATCCTCCCCTTATGTTGTTGCCATTGTTAGTTTGTTACTCGTTCCTTTATTCTATTTAGGATATGCTCTTTCTTCACTCATGACAAAAACAATGAAAGGTGGGTGTTTCTTATACAGAAGCTAGTTTCTGAAACTTTGGGAATGACTAACATAATTTCAGCTTATTTCAAGTCCCACACATTCTCCTCCAATTCAAAAAATCATTTTTTCTTTCGAATCCATCTCTTAAGACCTATCTTTTCCACTTTGACAATTCTAACCCTTCCATAATTTTATTCTAAGATCATACAACTAAATAAACCTTGCACTTTATAACAAATAAATATATTTTTTCGGCTATTACAAAGATGCCCAAACTGAATTGAATAACTCAATGTGGGGAGCAATACGTTTTTACCACAAAGCATCTCTCTTTTTGCACCGTGAGTTAATAGGGAACTTGCACTGAATTCTAACGTTGCTTTGTAAATTCTACATGTAATTAAGTAAAGATCACATTGTGTTTAATTGCTATGAAGAGTCCCTCCCTACCAACAAACATACAACCTTACAAAGATGCATACCATGAAATTAGCCATGTTGCTTCCTCATTATAGTACTCTTTCTGTAGTAAGCTCTCGTTTCATCAGTTATGCATTATTTACGTCTTCAATTCAAATTCTTTATTCGATAGGCTAACTTATCTAAATGCTTTTTAATTAAAGAACTACAGTATACTAACTCATAATAAAGCAACACTTTGCATTTCTAGCATTTGAAAGAACAAACTGCAGTGCCATACAAGACATTGCAGCCTTTAGTGTTCACACACCTGAGCAATGGGCTCCTTCATCGACTTCCTCGTGACCCTAAACCGTATCCCAAGCTTCTCAAGCTGCCTCGACAGAACCCTAATAATCGTAGCCGAATTCCGTAGATCCTCCTCCACTTTCTCAATCCTCTCAACCAAATTAACCCCAGAAGACCCCGGTTTACTAAACCCTAAACAAACTCTCCTCCACTGTCTCCTCCGAACAACAACACCAATCACAACTCCCACCACCAACAACACCGACTGCCACACCGAAACCCTGTTCCCCAACCACTCCAAAACAGGCTTCTGTGAACTCGAAAACGTCGAATTAACCACAAATCCGATCGAAAGCACAGCGGAAGAAGCGAGACAGAAGAACTCAGCTACAGAAAGAAAATCATCTAAACGGAATGCATCAGCGGCAACAATGTATTGTTTGTCAACAACTCCATCTGAATCCAAAGCTCGTATCGAAGACACACGGTGTGGGTGATTTGAAGGTAGTTTAAAGGGGATTAGCATGCGGGTGTTTAGGGTTTTGTAATGCGGGTAGATTGTGATGTTGAGATTAGGGGTGGTGAAATTGGTGGGTGATAATTTGAAGGAGATGCGAGTGAGTGGGTTAGGAGGAACGAGGGTTTGAAATGTTATTGACATTGTTGAAGTGGGAAAATTGGATTTGAGGGTTAGGGTTAGGGGTGATCGGAGAAATTGGGGATTTTTGGAGGTGAAAATGAAGTGAATTGCAGAAGATTGAAGATGAAAATAATTATGTGGCGATGATGACGACGGTTGGTGGCTTGGCGCCTCGGAATATCCGATGAGCACAAGTGGAAATGGAGAAACTTTTATAACACGACTTATGTCTTCTTAATAAACTTTTTAATGGTTCAGACGTCTGAATTATTCAGTATTTAATGGTTTAGACTATTTATTTCGTGAGCAAATATCTGAATGGTTCAAACATTTGTCTCTGAATAGTTAAGCATTATACTAATGCTGAATGGTTATGATCTCTTATCTGAATTGGTCAGACATTTGCATTTAAATAGTTAAGTAATATACTAGCTCTTAGTGATTCAAACATCTTAATGGTTCAACACTTAATGGTCCAGACCTCTTATTGGTTCAGCACTTAATCATTCAGAAGTTGTCAAACAACCCCTTAGTTACGTTACGTTGTATTGGTTGTTTTACTGGTTCATTGGTCTAACATATTGAATATGTTGGATCTGTTTTAAAAAGAAATAACGTTATAATTAATTAATACACTAAACTTATTTAAAGCAAAATATGAAACACAACGAATTTTATGTTTACCGGTTCATTGGTCAGACGTATGGATCAATCTGACTTGGTTAAACAGAATAACATCATAAATAATTTATTAATTTATACTAAAATATGAACCTACCTTATCTTTAATGAATTCCGATCCAATTAGTTGGTCCAATTCATTGGTTAAACTCGTTTGATTAGTATCCATCAGTTAAAATATAGACGGTTCAAATACATTCAATCAGACTAGTTTTATAGTCAATCTGATTCAGTTTAGAAAACATACATCAAATATGCTCATTAACACACTTTAATAATCACTCATGATTAATATGATATGGGTTTAAATCATTTTAGTTGCATTGTTAGATGATATTTATGAGTAAAAGAATTATTGTTAAAGAAAAAAAAAACTCACTCTTTCAATCTTTTGAAATTCTTTTTTTGATGGTTATATGGACCAAAACCATTAGTTTGTGGCGTTACACTATTACTTAACTTGAGTATCCTTAATCAATGACATTTTGTCTCCCTTCCGCCACCAATGGCTTTTCTCCATCTTAAAATAAGTTGAAATCCAAATGAATACAAATGGTTGCAGACACCATATCCGGAAACCACATCCCCTCAACAACCACCATACCCTATCACCATCTAGCTTAAGTGTAACAACCACCATACCCCATCACCATCTAGCTTAAGTGTGAAATCGACGGGGACCATAGGTGGTTGTGTTGATTTTTAAGAAACAGGTTTAAAAACAATGTATCCTCGGTAAGTCAGTAGTTGCATGGGCGTAAGGTGGTTCACAATGGCAATAGTAAGGGGAGGAGCAGTTGCGATTAGATGATAACAGAAGTGAAATGACATCATCATAAGGGACACGATTCATTAATGCGATTTTATCTTTTTTGAATGCATTAAGCTGACGTCTTTCTAGATGCAACATCTATCTCTATCTCATAAGACAATGTATAACTCGTTTTCATCTCATCCACCTCAAACCATACTCGCTAAGTAAGATTTCAATGGATATATTTATTTATTTAATTCTAAGAGATAGCACAAATATTATAAAATAAAACCTAAAAGAAATATAAAAAGTGATTTTATCATTTAGAAAAAACCTTCTATCAACTAAAAGTTCACGGTTCATTTTTAACTAGTTCGGTATTCAGACTTGTGAAAATAAGAATATGAATTTCAAAGAAAATGTTCTGTTTAGAAATGATTAAAATTTTAATAGCGGTAAGCACACTCAAATACCTTTTTGTGAAAATGAGTTTAACATTTTTATTTAAAAAGAAATTAAAATAAAGGAATTGCTTCAGCTCTACGGTCATCATTTTATCAACCAAAGGCATCAACAAATTTCAATTTCATCCAATTTCTTCGAAAATGCCACAAAAACAAACATTCCTTCACATCTTGTTCTAAACTCAATGCATATGACCGTTCATGTAATTTCCTTTTGATTATATTTCACAACTCAATGCAATAGCAGCAATTCTCGACTCTTGCTTTCATTTCACACGGATAATGTACAACGGTTAAACTAAAATAAATAAAGAAAAAAACTTAACATTTTGATTTCTCAACTAGCAAAATTTAAAAATCATCACACTGCACTCTGTAAATTTTAAACTCACAGTCTTTTGGTTGGAACGTACATCACTTTACCAATATGGTGTATCCCCATAAGGACATGTGTAGGTCACTTTACCAATATGGTGTATCCCCATAAGGACATGTGTAGGTAAATACCGAAACGGATGTCAACATAACTTGGCATCTCAGCAAAAGGAAAATGTTTTTACTTGCAACAAATATGGGTCAAAAAAGGCCTATATCTTGCATGCAGATAGAACATTAAAAAGATTTCAAACCTTTTGATGCACAATAAACATAATATTACACAACTGCAAGATGAAAATTGACTAAATTTACCTGTTTGTAGAATGCCATGATGCACACTTAAGCATACCATAAGAAGTAACATTCAAACAAAAGCACAGTAGAGACCCCTCACAACAATATTCAGACCAAAATATTATTCGATATTAATACAAAGTCAAGTTAGACTACTGCTTCCTGAAACTCTACTACATTTGGATCATCTACTATCTACTATCAACTATCAACTATAAAAGAAACTTAAGACGTGACCCTCTAAACATATGCACATTCGGTCTAAACAAGTAAAACCTTGAATCAATATCCTCTAACTGCAAGGACATCAAGTACAAAACAAGTAAAACCATAAATCAATTTATTTTGGGTGCCAACAAGCATTCTGTTTGGCTCGAGGAAAAGGGCTATAATATGCGCGGAGGGAAAAGGACTGAAATATGAGGTGGAGGGATTCCAAGATTTGCTGAATTTAGAAAACTAAAATAAACATGAAAAATGAAAACATTTACATCATTAAAAGTCATAACAAATAATTTCTGGCAATCTGGAAAGAGGAACAAATGCACAACCATGTCAAAAAAAAAAATAGTCAAGAAAACAAGAAGTCAGAAGTAGACACTTGAAAGCTGGAAACCTAAAAGCCAAAGGGGGTGAAATCAATACAGAAATCACATAGGAGCCTCTTCATTGTTATCAATTTAAAGGCGTCATTTTGGTCCGTTTACTTATCAATGGATAGATTTGGACTATGTTTTAAGTCTAATGGATTATATAAAAATTAGTTACAAAATACACGTCAAGAATCACGCAACTCATGATTATAATTTCAATGGCATAAAACCTCTCATGTTGTTAATGCAAATAATAAGACTAACAATTGCACTGATAAAGTTTTGTAATCAAATCAACACACTAATCAACTGTATAGAAGGTTTTATAAAATGGAAAAAAAACTGTTGACTTGACCCATTTCAACATATGCGAAAACACTTGTTTTGTCCCAAAACCATATGACCCTTTGTCCTAACAGCTCGTTTTGCCACTTGGTCCACCTCTAAAGTAATTGCCATATAATTCAAAATTATAACGGGCACTCCACGATTTAAAAAAGATAAGGGAGAAAGGTTGCTTGCTCCTTTGTGTTTTCTGATTGAGAAAAATATCCATAACCAATTAAATACATTTAGAGAAATATTGTAGTCATGCTTTTCAAAATTAGCCAATAGAAGAATGATAAATTAATTACAAAAATAATGATAATGATAATAAAAGCACAAAAAATAAGAATAATGAAACACTTGTGGGACCAATCAAGAAAGAATAGATGCCAACCATGTCATTTTGCAGATACAGAAAGAACATGCAATCATGCATATGTGATTCGAAATCAAGAGAAGAACAAAACTTGTAGTAATGAAAATTAAATCCACCGACAAACCAAAATCATATTATAAGCGCTAACACAAACTAAAACTAAAAACATAAGCAAATCTCAGTGAAAAAATTCCTGAATAAAACTAGGACGAAAATAAAATAAGACAAATGATAAAATGTCATCAAATCCATACAATAAGTGAATAAACTACAAAAGTATCAAGTTTGTCCAAAAGTTCAAAGAAAATCAGCGAAAATGAGAACTTGACCCATGAAAGACATCTAAATACGAAAAATGCTTCTACATGCACAACTTCCAACATATTCTGAGAAAATATAAAAACCTTTAAAAACAGATTCTTCAATATCAAGCGAAAACTAACCTCAATGGCAGCTGCAAGTCATCTGCAAATACAAAACTCAACATGTAAGAAATCAACAATAGACTTTCCATTCAAAAGATAGTAGTAGCAGAACATCTGAACTTGAAAAATAGAACTAAAGAAAAAGAATCATGAGAAAAACAAACATTAATCCAGAAAGTTCACAGCTTGCTAGAATCTAGATAGCAAAATAACTTAGTCACTCTAGGTTGAAAAATAGAGTATGCAAATAGTGCTTTCTTTGAATAATGTACCTTCAACAATGAATTTAATAAACATAATGCCTTTTAGTATGCCATGTCTCATACTTCCAATTTAGATTATGGCTTCCTCGTATTTTGTATCAAAAATATGTTTCTCACGGACATCTCACTTGCAAGAAATTGCATGATTTCTTACCTAAACACATCTGTTTTTGATAAGATGATGTGTATTCTAAGTGAAAATTAGAACACAAAAAAGGGTTTCCTTGTATAAGCCGTATACTAAACTTCATTTAGAGTGTAATATGATCGCAATGTAAACACGTTATAAGCATTGAATGAGATGCTAAAATCCATGCTCTAAATGGTAAAAGCCAAGAAATCATTAACAGCATGGCTCATTAAATATAAGAGAGAATTACATATATATCCCCTTATAAACTTGCAAAATTTCATATTTCCCCAAAACAAGTTTTTCAATGCACAATGTACAATGGTCTTCAAGCATGTTTTGAAGAAATATGTAATTTTGCAAGTTTATAGGGGATATATGAAATTGCCCATTTGCCCTAAAATAATGGCATTAATAGTTTATTCACCCTAGCATACTTCACAGCTGCTAGTCAAACCAAGAGCGATTCTACTATGACCAACAATCTAACCTTTAAAAACTCTCTGAACGACTGAACCATGGTTCCACAAAAAAACTGCTAGATATTACTCCATTTCTACCCAAGACCCCAGATAAGTAGTGATAAAAGGCTTGATGTAGATCCTATTATTATATAAAACATGCTAGTTGGATATCAAGGGTTGGGATCTAAATTGCATACAGGAACTAAGATAAAGTAGTTTAACATGTTCTGTCAGGACCTAATAGTGTATATTATCCATTTTAACTTTGAATCACATCCTGCATAGTGAAATAACACAACAGCAAAACATTCACAAAACAAGGATAGATTTGTACTCGTATATATAAAACATAACCAAAAATAGTCAATCAGATCATACCACATATGGGATGGATATCCACTTAACGAGCCACCAGCACCTTGAGACCTAGAACCAGGAGCTGAAACCGAACCAGAACCCACAGCAGAACCCACCTTCTTCTTGGGGTAGGCATTCTGTAAGCCCAAGCCTGGTAGCCCCGGGGAAACAGCCCCCCCATATTCCCCTAGCAATGACCCATTGTCAGCACCAATGTTCAATCCCTGTGGTGCACCCGCATAGTAACCACCTAACCCACCCGGTACCCCACCAACACCACCCACCTGCCCCAAAACCCCCGAAGCATAAAGTGGATTCGCCGCAAGAAACCCTGCATTCGGATTCTGAAACAACCCTCCATACATAGGGTTCAACCCCAATTGAGACTGATTAAACACCCCAAAATTCTGACTTGCAGCAACCGCAGCCAGCATCTGCGGCGTAGGCTGTTGCACCACTGGTGCAGCAACCGCAGCCGGAGCCGATATCACAGGCCCCTTGTTCTTACCATCAGTAGCTGCTTTCTGACAATGCAACTTATGCCCTTCAAACATCTTATAAGGCTCTTCTAACGCCTTTCTAAACCCCTCTTGATTCTTATACACAAACAACGCAAATCCACGTGATTTCCCTGTTAAACTATCAAACCCTAACGGACCCGTTTCAATTTCCCCAAATTTCGAAAAGAACGATCGCAATCGCTCAGCATCAATATCAGGATGAACATTACTCACGTAAATCTTCCTATTAGAGTTATCAGTCGATGCACCAGCAATAGGCCCCAACGACGCTAACTGACACGACGCCATACGATTATTAATCTTCTTCCGAGGTTCTTTCAACGCTTTCATCGCCCCTTTTCGTGACCTAAATTGCACAAACCCGAAACCCTTGGCTTTACCAGTGACGCGATCAACAACAACGTTACAATCCTCGATTTCTCCGTACGGCTTGAACGCCTGTGTTAGGGTTTCTTTAGTAGTATCCCATCCAAGCCCGTAGACGAAGATTTTGCGGTGAGATACGTCATTATCAGCGGCGTCACGGATGCGATTGTAAAGTGTAGGGTTTGTAACAGCGGCGTTGACGATGAATTCGATCAATTGGTCTTTGGTGTAGGGTTCGATGAGCTTTTGGATGTGTTCCGGTGAGTTGTCGTCTCCGTCGGAGTCGGAGGATGTATCGATGGGTTGATTTGCAGGTGGGTTTGAGATGGGTTTTTGGGTTAGGGTTTTCTTCTTCGTTGTCTTTGTGATCTTCTTCTTGGTGGTGGTGGTTTCTGGTTTTTTGGTGAGTTTTTGCTTCTTTGTTGCTGCTACTTTCACCATTGTTGTTGCAGAGAGTTGGGGTTAGAAGAGACGACTTCACACTGTTGTGAGGGTGGGTTTGTAAAATAGAGGCGTCGGCTATATAATTTGTACCCTATTTGTAGAAGGGTAAAAAATGAAAAAATAAAAATAAAAAAAATTGTCATGTTTAAATATAAAATGGTTTTAGTCAAACTGGTTCTCAAACCGATTTGAACGTCGGTTTGTACCGGTTTGATGGCCCAACACCTAAAACCGGTTCAAAGGGAGAAAAAACTGTTAAGCCAAAAAAAAAATTTTGGTTTCTCTAAAAAAAGTTTGAAAATCGGTCCAAAACGGTTTGATAGGTTCGAGTATTTAGTTAGAAAAACATGTTTGAAAAGAATCGGATTTATCTTATAACAAAAAAGCTGGTCATGTCTTTAAAACCGAACTGGTTTGGGAAAAAAAACCGGTTTGTACACCTCTTCCTATTTGGATATTTGTTTACTCGTTAAAAATTACAAAGTCGAATAACTTACCGTGAATCAACTGTTTTTTAATTCGCATGTATTTAATTTCATTCAATCTTACGTTTGTAAATATTTAAATTTTCATCGCTTTTTTGACGAGCAATTTACTATATGACATCAATTTTAGAAATAATATATTATTAACTTTTTACTAAAGTCAAGTTAGGAGAGGTCGTGGCTCTCCTTAAGCTGATGTGAAGAAGAAATGAAGAGATGAATTAAGAAACTACGGTATAGACAACCATAGGTACAGTCGGCGAGAAAGAAGTAACAGGAAGATATGTTCTCCCAAGAGTTGTTGACATGGATGTGGATGGGCATTTGTGCCATTCTCTCGTTGAAGAATACCCTTGACTCTGTGTAAAATATGTTCGGAACTGACAAAACTAGTTACCTGAACATAATACGAAAAGGGGTCAGTATGGAGAACTGGAGATGTGTCATTTGATCGGTTTATGGTATTTGTTGTACTCTTGAACTGATTCGATTTAAGGTTCGCTAGAACCGATCAAAACCGAACTAGCCAGCTAGTTTCTTCAAATGTGCAGTTTGTAACCTTGTATTCAAAGTTGAAGTTGTGTGAGAATACACGTATGGATAATTTAATACGAGTGCATATGAGAAATATGCAAATGTATAAGGAAAAGAAAACATGAAAACACTAACATATGTGTAAGGTTTTGGTTTGGAATAAAAGATAGGCAGATTGTAGTAGACATGTCAAGGAGACAGTGGACGTGTCATCCATGAACACATATCGTTCACATGAGTAGGAAACACGTTATGTCAGAGGGGATGAGAGAGAAAGTTGCATACGCACGAGGAAGATAGGTTTTTGAGGTCATTTGTGCATGCAATATCCACGTAAGTTGGTGTGGAGTCGTTCGTTGTGTTTCAAGTGCTCTAATAACATTTTAGGATATAACTTTTTCAAAAAATTTAGTACGCTAACGTATATGGATATAAAGTCACGCAATTTATCACTTCAAACTATCCAAATTTTATGCCACAATAGTAAACAATATGCTTAGTCATCATTACTTTTTTAAGTTATGGGTTTCAAGTAGGGCTGTTTACGAGCCTAGCCGATCGGCTCGTTTACAATATGAGCTGATCGGCTTGTTTACAATCGAAATTTTGCTCGTGTTTGGCTTGTTTCTAAACCGAACCGAGCCGATCGGCTAAATCGAGCAGAAAATCAAATGAGCATTTTTCGAGCGTTACAATTTTCAATCGAGCGTCGAGCGAGCGCAAACGAACGAAAAACAATTTGTACAGCTCAACTATTTAGTGTGTCATCCGATTTATATTGCAATGCGAAACGATGACAATGTTGGGTCATAGGTTTTAATGACTTAAAAACAGTGATATTTCAAATATAATAAATACCAATACATTATGACTGATGATTAGACTAAGACTGTAGCTAATGACGCTATGAACATATTGAAGAGAACGATACATGAGAGCAGAAGATGATCAACTTAAAGCAAGAGCGGGCTCAAAAATTTTATTTATAGCGACTCAAAATTTTCACTTTAATGATTAGTGTTAATTATTATTATTAGATTGATTGATCGAATATGTATAAATATAATTGTATATAGTAGGTAAAATATACTAGAGTGCTTGTATAAACTATATATATAAAAAAAGATAAAAAAATAATTTGATCCAAACCGAACGGAGCGGACCTTTGCTCGTGCTTGGCTCGTTTACAAACCGATCCGAGTTGATCAGCTCGTTTACAACCGAGCAGAAATTCGAACTAGTATTTTTTGAGCAAATTCCAAACGAACGTCGAGCGTTTTGAACTGCCTTAGTTTCAGAAAAACGTATTTTTGTCATTTGCTAGAGCCTTGTGTCCTGGCTTGTGATGTACTTAGGTTGCCTTTAGCCGTTTTAGCTACATTATAAGCTCACACTTAATTTTAAGGGTCAATGTTAGATGCTTTATAGTCCGGCTCGAAGACTAAGATGTTGTTTGTTTTTTCTGCAGGAAAACGTCTGCAGTCTTCGGACCACATCTGCAGACATCTGCAGCAGAAGAGGTGGACCAAACGTTTGCAGTCTGCAAGAAAAATACTATTTGCTTTTGATATCTGCAGAAAGGAAAAAAATATTCTATAATTAAATTAAACTTATTTTTTTAAACCTATTAAATTAAACCTATTTTTTTAACACTTGCTTCCTTTGACTTGTACCATACACACACACACATCCATACGTACATACAACATATATACACAAACCACCATCATAATCCACCATTAACATCTCAAATCATAATCACCACTTCATCAAACGATCAGATGCAGGTGAAGGAGGGGGGAGGCGGCCGACGGGTGAGATGGGGGTAGGGGGCCGACAGGCGCAGATAGGGAGAATGGGGAGGCGGACGCAGGTGGGGGGAGGGGGGAAGCGACCGGCGGGCGAGGTGGGGGGAGGGGGGCGGCGGGCGCAGGTAGGGGGAGGGGGGAGGCGGGCGTAGGTAGGGGAGGTGGAGGCGGCCGACGGGCTAGGCAGGGGGAGGGGGAGGCGGGTGCAGGTGGGGGGAGGGGGAGGCGGGCGCAGGTGGGGGGAAGGGGAGGCGATGGCAGGTGAAGGGAGGGGGAGGTGATGGCAGGTGGGGGGGGGGCGACGATGGTCCGGCCGGTGGTTGGAGGTGGGGCGGCGATTGTCCGGTCGGTGGGGGGAGGTGGGGCGGCGGTGGTCCGGTCGGTGGGGGGAGATGGGGCGGCCGGTGGGGGAGGTGGGGAGAGGTGAGAAGAGGTTAGAAGATCTCAGAAGTCATAAGTCCACGTCTTCTCCATGCAGACCTCAGGGAAACGTTTTTTAATGAAACGTCTTTCAAAAAACAAACACTTTACGCACTCAAAACCTCTTTCCGCGTCTGCGTGCGCGCAGATGAAGAGGTGGAAGAGGTTTTGATAAAAAACAAACATCACCTAAGTGTTGGTGGTGTTAGATATTCTCTAGGTTTGCACGCAATATTATGTGTGTTTATAAGGAGCTCATGGCCTTAGGTATGTCATTAGTCATAATAATTATAGTGTTATATATTTTTATAGCTCTATGTTCATCTATCTCCTGCTATTGATAAATTATCGTTTGTTATTATACTTTGTTTTTGTATGTTCCCTGTATTATTTTTTTAAACAAAAGTCTTTTTCTTCCATCAAATACATCTCTAAAAGTAATCTTTATATCGCATAAGATAAAAAATATATTTTGTAATCATCCCAAACCTAGTTTTTTTTCCTTGTTTTATTTTAGTATATACATTAAATATGGCAAAACACTTTAGTACTATTCATACAATCTATATGCCTATATACATGATTTTTGTATGCTAACATCAACATTGAGCTTGTGAGTGATGACCGGTATCAATAGTAATACCATCCATAACGAGCCGTGATAAGATATCATAACAACTCTTATCATCGTGGAACATCACGTCTAGACGTGGCAAAGAGGCATGTTGACTTTAATATTTTTACTCTAGTCATGTCACATGTTGTACTCACATTGTTTTGAATTGTTTTTATTTTTTATTCATAACTTTAAAATGTAATATTTTTATAAAATTATAAAAGTTTTCATTGTGTAGTGTTTATTTTTATACACATTTAAATGTAAATTGCAATAAAAATAAGTTGCGTCTGATAATGCACAAGCTAGTAAAGCGTAACATATAAGCCGGTGAAACTATTTCAAGTTTTCATGTTTTTTTTATAAATTTTGTTTTGTTTGTTCTTCAATATTTAAAATATGTTTTTTAAAATATTATAGATTTTATATTTCAACTTGTTTATTTTTATTAGTGTCTTATTGTTTTATGAGATGAATACTAATAGACAAATCATTAAAACCAAACCTTATAAAATTTGATACATTAACGCTCATGCAATTTTACTAGTTTTTTTTAACGGACAACGAATAATTTTTAAGTCTGGTCACCCGGGTAAACCTATTGGCGAAATGTCACTCACGCCCGCGAACACATACAACGCTGGTGACCCGACTCGCTCACCAGTCCAAAAAAAACTCATCACCAAAAGGGTTATTGTGGTAAAACCCTTAATCCATTTGAAGCATATTACATCTAGTTAGAATCCAACCCATAAGCTGCAACCCATGAGCAATTTTACTAGTTTATTCATATTTTATCTCCTATCCTGCATATGAAACTACAAGGCAGGTGTTTGAATTTCGTCAGTACCTTTCTCGCGCTCTCAGGTGATTCTACTTGATTCTGTGTTCTATTATCCAATTTCCCTCAGTTCATTCATCTCTAGAAGATTAAACCTACGAAGATCCCGAATAATCTATAAATTAGGGTTCTATTTGAACTTAGAACTTCAATTTGATTCAGTTACTGAACCGTCGGATCGAATCAGAAACCGTAGAACTCAATTTCAGTAATTTTGGATTGAGTTTTGTAACGATTGCAAATTTTGTTTCAGGAAATGAGAAGATGTCTATCTAATACTGCTTGAGTTTGGATGCGAAGATGAAAACAGAGCTGCTGGAGATCGAACCTCAAGAACTTCGAATTATATGTAAGCCCGTTGTTCTATTTGATTTGTTTGATTGCATGCTGATTGTCGCTAAATGTAAATTTGATGTCATGAAACTCAATCTGCTGGGATTTAACCTCCAATGCTTCAGGTTAAGTACTTTAGGAAGTTTTGATGGATCAATCATATAGATGTCATGTTAGTGACGAGATTAATAGCAGTTACTAGTAGCATAAATTAGGTTTTGTCATGTAAATTTGCATGCTGTTAAAGAAACATGATAGTCTTATCGTAATTCATAACTTTGATTGATGTTGAAAGTGATGACTAACAAATTTATATAAGTTGTTCCACTATAAGGGGTCACATCGTATATTCATGGACTGAATCAATGTACTCATAGCTCTAAATGACATAATGATAATCCATTCAATCAGGTATGTAGGATCAATTAAATTCAATTAGTGATGATTATAACCATGTTCTCATGCTACACATTGATCACTTTAACATAATACATTGGATCATAATTTCATCGTGCCTTATTACCACATTGCTAGGAATATACAAGTTTAGATTTACAACTCATTTTATCACAGGATTGGGCTAACTCTTCATTCCTTTATTCTATTCCAATTAGTTGAACTGAAGAAACAAAGTTCATGTTCTATTCGGCTGGTCAATAAGTCTGATCACCATGTTGCTTTTAAGGTTCTGACCTTGTTTTTGATACTTCATTCGATTTTATCTCGAAAGAATTGATGGAGGAGAAGTTATCCACATGAATTAATTCTTTGGCAGGTTAAAACAACCGCTTCATCTAAATACTGTGTCAGACCAAATACTGGAGTTATTAAGCCAGATTTAACATGTGGTCTTACAGGTATAAGTCTCTTCTTATTGAAAATTTTACTGTAAGGTGGGTCCTTGCTGATTTGCTATCAAGTAAAGTCATCCATATATTTTGTTTAGTATGATGAATATTAGGTCGTATCTGTATTATTCTTAATTTGCAGACATTGTCTTGCTACAGTCTCTTGAAACTTGAGAATGCAACTTATGGAAATTTTTGTTGTGGAATCACAACCACTTAATTGTAATTCTTAGTGTACTACTTGTACCTTTTGAATTTAATCACTCATATTTTACTTCTCATTCTTTCTATTTGACATCAAGGAAGAATGATGTTTGACATCTAGAGAGACCAAGAAAATAAGGAACCCTAGATGTTAGACATGAAGTTGTGTGCATTTGCTTATTTTGTTATGTCATGTGGAACATATACATTGCACTTCAATATCTTTTTACATCTCACATTTTAAAAGAGGCCGTATAGTTAAAAATAGTATTATTTATTATTTTTCTTACATGTTATCATTTTCTTCGTTTCGACCCACAAGTTCATGTTTAAAATTATGTTTTGTGCATTTGGAATCATGATTTGTCCCTTTTATCTATGACAGTATTTACTAAAATTTTTTTATTCAAGTAGCTGATATACCAATTATATGAACCCATAATCACTGTATTAACAATTAAGTCATTGATGGATCTCACTTCTAGAAAAGCTCATGTTCTAAATGCTAAGATATTTGTTGGACATGTAGCACAGTTACTATGCAAGCACAACAAGTAGCACCTCCTGATTTGATATGCAGTGACAAGTTCTTAATTCAAAGTACAATTGTCCCCAATGGCACTACAGAGGATCATATTATGACTACCACGGTTGGTATCATGAAATGCTGGTTGGTTTTATAGTGAATTATAGAGGTGGCAAATGGGCCTGGTTGGGTGGCCAGGCCAACCCACATACAATTTTGTATACAATTTTTTAAAATTTTAAAATCATCAATGTATTAAAAAGCTATATTCTTAAAAAAATAATTTATCTTTTTTCAAATAAAATGATTTAGGAGGTCTCTGTTAATTTAAATACACTTCAGATGAATCTCAAGTTCTCAACCAGTTTACCCGTATTATGTTTAGTTAAATCCTTTAGCTTAACCATTTTGACCTGCTCTAGAAATTAGGCATAACCCAAATGGACTAATTTGTAAAAAAATTGACAAGTCTAGTGAATTTATTTAGCTGATTCATCACTATTTCAGTTTGCTAAGGAGGATGGTAAGCACATTGAGGAAAAGAAGCTTAAAGTGATCCTGGTCAGTCCACCCCACTCACCAATATTGTCACCAATGATTGGGATATCAAGAATGAGACCATATAACACAGCCACTGAATCAAATGATGATTTGGTTCAAAACAATAGCTCTCATGCCAAGGTAAGAGCTTATTTGATGGGAGGTATTGGTGTGGATTAGTAGATTACGGCTAAATGTATGTCTTACATATCATCTTAATTAGAGGCGGAAGGATGGACGATTCGTGTATAACGAAACGCTTATGGGTGGAAACTAGCGGGTTGGGCTGGATTCACCAGCAAACACATTCTCGTGTGTTTTCTTAAGAGTTCTATTATATAAATTATTGTACTAATTCGTATTACAAACCAGTGAACCCCTATTGAAATATTAGTTTAAATTTTCAGTTAGACATGATTAAAAGGCTGTATGTTTCAAAACAGACTTGGGC
Organism: Flaveria ramosissima; assembly: GCA_025215565.1. Lineage (NCBI taxonomy): Eukaryota > Viridiplantae > Streptophyta > Magnoliopsida > Asterales > Asteraceae > Flaveria > Flaveria ramosissima. The sequence continues at coordinate 18,129,292 of CM046040.1, forward strand.
GATTTTCAACCTGTTTGACGCTTTCCCCTGCTAGCTGAACTTTTTGATTTTGCCTGGTTGACTCGTTTCAGAAAAAAAAACCAATCCAAATTGGGATGGACTACACCTATCATCAAAAGTATCTCTTTTTTGTTGTTGACTTGTTGCCATATAACATATTTATTGTAAATATTCATATGTGATCTTTGTGCAGTTTGGTGTAAAATTGACTTTTAATATTAGAGTTTGTGACTGTCCAAGTTTGGTTACATATTTTATCTATTTTGGAAATAGCTCAGTTGTGTTCCTGATTTCTATTTGATGAAAGCGGGCTACTTTATTTCTATTTTCAAACTTATGCAAGGGTGATGAGGTGTACAGAGATGATGCAGAGGTAATGCAGAATGAACAATCTATAAACAGGAAGCATACAGTAGAATTGCGATTAAGCAATGATGTGGAAGAGATGAAGTCAAAACTGAGAGATTTCGAGTCAATACTTAGACAGGTCAGCCATGAGTTTACTTTTGGTTTATGCTTGTAATCTTGTATTACAAGTAAATATATTTTGTTCACTAACAGTCCATGAAAAAGCAGTTGGTTTAAAGGTTTTTTACATCTACCATGAACCTTTACTACATAGAGTATATAGGTGCAAAGAGACCAATAAGATCAGTAGAACACCATAATTTATAATAAGAATCGAAAAATCAAATTCCAAAAATGCCCCTAAACTTTATGGTATATAGTTGTTGGGAGGACAGATTATGTCATTTGGCATGTTTGGCAAAGCTGAAAGAATATAAAAAGATAAAACAATGAAAACGCGGTCATAGTAGTCTTAGTTGCAACTTCTATACTAACTTTTTTTTTTCAAAATTTAGTATAAGTTGACTTTTGACTCGGATATATTTGATTCACAGGACAATCTGAGAACCAATCAAAACACAAGAGCAAGAGAGATCGGTTTACAGGTGCTCTTTGTATCTGTGGTGGCACTTGTTAGCGCGTACCTTGGTTACTTGTTGCATGGCTGATGAGCAAATTTTGGCAGGTTGAGACTGTTATTACATTAATGAGGTGAGATGTAAGGGTGCATATGACCAGGTTAGTGTGTATATGTTCAACTTTTTGTTCAGATACAACCACATACAAAGCTAGTTATGGTATGAAGACTTATACCATGTCAATAACATTGCAATCTTTGACTCTATGTGGACTTTGATAGAAATCTAAAGAGTGAATCACACTTGGTTACAATTGGTGATTTGATATGAGCTTTTGAATTCTCTCAAAAATGCTGTTTTGTGTATTAAAAGCATAAGGAAAGATACGTCGAGATGCATAATCTAAATCATAGAAGGTGACCAGTAGTCGAAGTCCCATGATCTAGGGATGACAATGGGATGAGTTTTGGTAATTCTCATCTCATATCTGATTGTAAACCCATACCCCATACCCATTGGGTATTGTTGATCCACGTGTAGTGGGTGTACATGTTTATGATCGTATGTGGTTAAAGTATACGTGTTCTGATCCTCATTACTAGAAACTTGATCTTAAAACCATCCCAAAACTGACTTGAAATGTTTACTACTTAACCACATTTTTATCTTTATAAATTTTCAATAGCTTCAAAATTTTACAACTTCAAACTACTATTTATCAAATCCTTTAAGATTATATAACATATTAGTACATTCGTTTTAGTGCGTTTAAGATATTGGCTTCAGATGTGTATCACCTAATACCATACACATCTTAAACTCGTGAAAAAGTTTGAAGTTAAACTCAACTCGATTACTTGCCCAAATGTTTTGGCTCGTAAGGTTGACATTGATAGTAGGGTTTTGGTTACTTTAACAGCTTGCAACATAAAACTTGCTCATATAATTCTCGAACTCAGGGAGCTCACTAAAGTTAAGTAGGTCATTAAAAAAACCCACTACATATCCATATGACAAGAAATATTATGTTATGTTATATAAAAACTTCAAAAAGTTTAGAAATATATGAGTAGGCTCGAGCTTTATTCCAGTCTAGTTGGAGCTAAAATTTTAATTCGTTATTAAGAGTTTTCAAGTTCAGTTGAGCTGACTCACTCATTTACTTTCAATTTCGAGTTGAAGCTAGCTTGACTCAACTCACTCGTTAAGTAGTGAAACAACGGTGACAATGCAGGAGACAATGTTGGTTGTGGCTACAGTGAAGGTTGGGTGTTGCTTTGACTTGTAAGATGATCTGTATTGTATAATTCTAATGATCTATTTGTACTCGTTTTAAATTATGTAAGTCTCTTATTGTGATTGATTTATGATATAAGTAAATTAAATCAATCCATTTAACAAATAAAAATTACTTAAATTAACCTATTTACCTAAGAAAAATATACGATAGTTGCTGTTGTGTTCATTCTAGTCACCAATAAGAATAATAAAAATCTATGTTTTAACTCTAACCCTTGATAAAACCCTAAAATAATTTTTTTAGCAACCATATTTTTAAAAGTAACTTTATAACTTATACTTATAAAGATTTAAGCTTGTATTTCTAGATAATTATAAATGTGATTAAATCGAACCTTAAAATTAATTAAGTATGATATCACTACCATGAGCCCAAAAGTTAATTAATTGAGATGTTATTCTTAGAACAAAATATCTTTCATTCATATTATTTTTTTTAGTTCAAAGGCGAACAACAACTATCTATTTTACACATACTTTATAGTTTACACATACTTTAGTATTAAATCTAGGAGATTTAAATCCACAAATATTTGATTGTAACTAAAAAAAAAGTTAATTTTAATCTTGCACCTTAAGGTTTGATAAAAATAATAATTTATTTATAAAAAATTAGAAATATCAGTTTACCTTCAAACGTTTCATAAATTGTTTCAATTTCAGTTTAAAAACTTCATTATATTGGATTTAAGTTGAAACAACTAAATAAACTTTTAGACTTAAATTAAAATAAATTATAAAACTTTTGGAAGTAACTTCATGTTTATAATCTTTAAAATAAATAAGTATTTGTATCAAAACTAAGAGAGTAAAACTAAATTTAACTATAAAAAAATACTATATTATCACTTTCAAAGTGCAGTACTGCAGTAACAAGAGTCTTCAAATGATATAGTGCATGTTTAGCAAACAACTTCTTAACCAACTTTTGACTTATTAACTTTTGAAAAATTAATAAGTTAATAAGTATGTTTGGATAAATGATTGAAAACTTGGTTTGAAAGAATTGAAAAGTTTATTTTAAGAAGTAAAATAAAATTACTTTTTAAAATTTAGTTTTTAAAATTAACTTTTGAAAAAAATAAACAATCCCAAACACCCCTGTAGTCAAACGTAAACGATTCAGATAAACACGGCATTCAAAACAGTATCAGTCAACAAAAGTGATCGTTGAGATCATTCTTCGACTATTGAGCAATGGAAGAGGGCAATCAGGCGATGAAGCTGTTTTCGCATCCGATGAGCTCATGCTCTCGTCGTGTTCGTGTCGCTCTCAACTTAAAAGGTTTATCATCCTCAATTCAATGTCTCACTATCATTCTCTACCTAATTTGATTCCAATTTCCAAATATAAGATGTTGAATTTCACTTCGGTTTACTGAAATTAGATTCTAACACCTGATACATCATACACAACTGTTGTGAATTTGAAAGGATTAGGTCTATGAGTTACTAATTTGAGCAAGTGTTTGTTTGTGGTGTTTGTTTCAGGTCTGAACTATGAATGCATTAATATTACCTCAGTTGGAGATCCAGGTTAGAATACTGAATGTTAGATGCATTTTTACATTTGAATTTACATAACTTCCAACAATATACTACTTAATAGTAAGAAATTACGTGTCGTGTAGGTGTCTCCCTCTATCCAAAACATGAAGGGTTTTAATCCTGCAAATTGCTGGTTAATAAGAGTAGATTATAATAATAAAAAGAATCTGTATGTGGAGTTTCTTTTTTCAAACTACTGTTTTTGTGAGAAATTTATTATTAAAGTTTATGCATTTTTGAGGTGGATCGTTCCATGTTAGGACAAACCTCATTAAAGACGATGAGTCCATGTGGGGGTGGTTTTAAGACCTAGACAAATCACACATTGGCCATCGACAAGAGAGATGTTGAGTTCATTAGGAATGATCCGTCTCAAACACCATTAACGTGTTTTGTGCGCATTGGCGAGAGAAGAACTTCACAATTAAGGGTGCTTGGATGGGACTCATGGGAACAATATAAGGATGGGTAACCTTCTGAGAAGTTTTCAATCAGACAACTAAAAGCAAATCCGTTTGCTTCTTGTGGCAAGATGGACAATATTGGTGCTATGAGGAGCCGGATGTTACATTAATAATTACAATGAAACATTGAATCAAGGGTTAGCAACCCTGGGTTACTGTACTTTTAAGAACAAACCAAAGTACCGTTAGTTTCAATAATTATTTCAAAAGTACAATACTTAAAAAACTATCTACATGTCAGGAAGGTATCAGACTATCAGGGTTTTTACAATTTCAGTGACAATCACATAAAGCAGTTGTTAATGCAAGACACTAACCTATTTTTAGAGACAATATTATATTTTACTATTTACTTATGATGTCTAGGCAATTGACACATCTAGTGCTTATGTGTGCAATATAAAGAGACTTATATTTGTGAATGCAAAGTGAACTTTATTTTTGTGAGCTTTGAAATACAGAACTTCTAAAGATCAACCCTATGGGTTATGTGCCTGCATTGGTGGATGGCACTACTGTAGTTTCAGATTCTTATGCCATCTTATTAGTGAGTAATTTATGTTTGGTCCTCATTTAACTTCCTTCTTATACTTGATACTTGATGGTAAGTAATTCGTATGCTGTTATGATCTTTGTCATTTACAGTATTTGGAAGAGAAATATCCTCAACATGCTTTGTTGCCTCAAGATATTTTGAAAAAATCAATAAATTACCAGGTAAATGGGTTGCATTTTATTTACTCAAAGGATCATGGAAACCTTTGTCCCAGATCACTGGCAACTTGTTTGTGGTAGGTTGCAAGTATCGTTTCTTCCAGCATTCAGCCTCTTCAAAACACGACTTTAGTTGTGAGTAGAAACTTCTGGTGATTTCTATTTATAGCATCCCATTATTTTCTCATATTCCCATCTTAACCATGTTTAAAGTTTTATAACAGCATTATATTGGGGAAATTGTTAGTCCTGATGAGAAACTTCCGTGGGCTCAATATCATATCAGGAAAGGGCTAGTAGGTAAGGATCACTATCAATGTCAGATCTATGAACTTTATACTAGTGTTTCAATCTTTGGATGTCTATCAACTTGAGAATTCTTTTTACTGTGCTGGGTCACCAAAATTAACCATATTCCAACAATAATGTACACTTTAGGATCAAGAAAAGAACCAAATCTGGTAATCACATAAACAATTTCCTGACTCAGCTTTTGTTAAAAGCCTAAAACAACTTCAAAATTCCCCACTTTTCTTTCTTTTCGGCTTACCATGTCATTGTCTGAAAATATATGGTGTCACTCTAATGTTGGATACAAATACAAGACAACTTTTTTACTGGCGTAATGTAACAACGGTTGGAATAAGCTACATCCGCACCTGATCATTATAATGGATCCATATGTTGTTCTCATGCTGAGGGTAGGTAAGGATCAAGATGACATCACTGTAATCTTATAAGAGAATCATGTATAACAAATGCCAAAAAAGAATCTTTAGGAGTTTAGGGAAGTTCAATAGTGATGTAATTGAGTTTAAAATGTTATAAATTTTCTATTTGTGATCACTTGTGCAGCTCTTGAGAAGCTATTAACGAACCATGCTGGAAACTATGCAACTGGAGATGAAATTTACCTGGTATGTTTATTCCTGGCCACTTTAATCTCTAGACTATATATGCTGAACATATTATGATGTTTGATCTTTATAAAATTGAGCTTGAATGGGCATTTTAAATCTCATTGTTAATCTTATGGTAACAACCAATTATTTATACCCCCTCCTTTCTGAATTTGAGTTCCCTTCAGATTTTTGACACTCAAACATAATAATTTCCTCGTTCAACGTTCATTTGAATTTTATACATTTCTATCGCCATTTTTATACATGTGTTGTACACATTAGTACTCCAAGGTAGAGGCGTTCATAATCTGGTGAAACCGACCGAACTGCCAAACTGAAACAAGTTGGACGGTTTGATATTTATACCGTTCAGCTTAGGGTTCGGTTTTGGTGGTTTGACGGTCAGGCAAACAATTTGGAACTTGGAATCGGTTGTATAATCGAACCGTTTGTTTAACCTCTTTTAATCTGTTTTTTTTTCTTTTTACTTTTGGAATATGTACATATGTATGTACTATTATTCATGAAACATATTTATCATATCTAAAAGTTTTATATAAATTAATGATTTTGAAAGAAAAAAAGCTGTTCAAACTATCAAACTGCCCAAACTGAACTGTCAAGCTGCTAAAACTGGCTGGTCCAACCGTCCCACCCAACATGGCCCGGCGTTCGGCCCATAATTTTTTGTCAAACCGGATCGTGAACACCTTAGTCCAAGGAGGTAGCTAAGACCTGTAATTCGAATATAAATTTACACTCTAATAACTAGAAATCCAATTTAAAACAATCATAGTGGAACTGAATAGCCAGATGCTCTATATAATCCCATATGATTTTCTGTTAAGTTTGAATATTCTTCGATGAATTTTATTATGCTCTTCATATGGTTACTTGCAGGCAGACTTGTATCTGGCACCCCAACTTGATAATGCAATCAACCGGTTCAAGCTTGACATGGTATTCTCTACTAATATGCTGACTGCTCAGTTAAATTCTTTTTAGCCTTTATTAATTTTCCTTTGGTTGCTGCAGACGGAGTTCCCACTTCTACTTAAATTGAACAAGATTTACTCTCAAACTCCATCATTCCAGCAGATTTTGGCTGAAACAGTGCAACAAGAAAAAGGTTTGATCTATACACACTAGTAGTCCATTCTTGAAAAAAGATTGTGCTAATTATGATTATAAAAAATATTAATTGAAACAATAATCTGAATCGTAGAATAAATCAATTTGGAAGTTGTACGCATGAAAAAATAATTTTTGACCTTTTGGGTTACTCACAACCTGTTTGACCAATCGACCCGTTTCTCTGTTAGCAATCTTTTCAATTTACATGTTTAAGATAAAACACAACCTGAATCATTTCATAAGTAAGCGGGTCGACATTGTCACTTATCGCTAAATCTATAGAAAGACACCAAACTCGCCATATTTTAAGAGAGAATGTGACTATCACATGGCACATGAGAAAATATGCATCAACATAATGCGCCGAACCCTTTATAAACTGTTGGACCCAGATTCTGGAGCTTAAGCCTTTAGTTTTAGTGTTTCAATCTGACTTCGGTTTAAAACTTTAAATCATAAAACATGTGAATCGTGGATGTCATATGGTTTGGTTAGCTGTCTAATTTAATTTTATTTATGTAAATTTTCTAATTTTATTTCGATTTGACATGTGTTAATGTTCATACACAGATAAGTCGTTTTTCGATTTTACCAAGTCACAAGAGGCTTAAGATGCATCATTTCAAGGCGAAATCAACATATGACTCAGAATAAAACTACGAGCTTCGCCTGTCATTAGTTTGTTATCTTTCTTAATTGCACATTTTGTAATTTTTCATCATTAACAGTACTTGATATATTCAGTCATAAAAAAGCACTATTTGATGTATATCAAATCAATTTGATTCCCCTTGAAAGCGCGATTACGTGTAAGATGACATATAAGGACACAAAATAAGGCTTAAGAGAGAAAGTAACTGAACTTCAATGGTCAATCCACAATTGTTAAAAGTTACTTTTTCATGTCAATTGCATGGTGCTTTTTTCTTGATTTCTATTGCTTTTCCTCATTCACATATATTGTCACGATAGCCGATCATCGTGAATGATGATGTAATCATAATGTGGCTATCTCCCGATTCGTACACGGCCTAATAAGTTTTTCTTTAATATATTTTTCTACCTTGTGTGTCGTCAAATTTGAAGTCAGACCCATTTTGATTTGGGTTAGATTCCCGGACCCAGTCATTTTAATACCCTACCTCTTCAAAGATCATCGTCGATGCTACCCACTTCATGTGCGAGATACCTGACTCCATGTTGAATGACCGACCCCTCTCCCCAAGGACGACCATTCACTCTCCACTCCCTCTCACAATCTGCATCAGTACCGTCCAATTCTTCTTCATCGTAAAACATATGAATCATGGATATCATAAACTCACATTTTCTTATCTATCTAATTTTAATTCAATTTTTACTCTTTAAGATTTTACATCTGTATATCACTACCTAAATATGTATGTTGTAAAGTTCAAATGTAGGAAAAAAAACAATACTACTTTCCTTTAGATTATGTGCTTCATTTTTGTGTTAGTGTTTTTGCGCAGTGAAACCTTTTAAAAAAACATTTGATCATTCTAGTTGAAAAACACAATATCAAAACCTAACCTCAAAGGCCACTGCATATGCAATTATGCATCATCTAGTTAACTTCATATTCATCAAACTCAAAGCAACCATTAAACCCTAAGAAAGCAACCCCAAATCTATATGGATGCATTTGTTAGTGACTAGAGTATTTATATAACTATGATCTCAAACATTTAAAGACTTGTCTACCATGAAGCCTTTCGGCCTAGTGGTCGGCCTTGGCTTCCTCAATGGGAGGACGTGAGTTCGAGTCTTGTTTAGGGCAATATGCTTCGAGTGAGCTGATGGGTTTTTTCCTAGGCATGGTGGGCCGGGTCACCACATTTTGTTCCGCGAACGAAACGGAGATCTGTTTACAAGAGTGATCCTGGGTGATTGGACCTTTGCTGTTCAGAAAAAGTTTAAAGACTCATCTTGATAGTTTTCATTTCACATAACAACATCGTTTGGTTTAGTAATGCATCTTTCATTCATTCTCTACCTATCTTGTCCATGACTCTCTCTCGTATGTGATAGTGTCACGTTAGATTTTCACTTTAATTCTTCTGTCCTACTCTATCATTCTCAATGTTTTTGAGTTTACTAAATTTAAAGAAAAGAAATTAAGGAGAAAAAAAAACGGAAAGGAAAATATATTATATAATTTCATGTGTAATAGTTAGAATGAAATGAAAATAAATTAAGAATTTTATGTGTTCCCGAAAAGAAAAGAAAAGAAAATTAGAATTTTTACTATTAGACCATTTGTATACATTTCATGGCTACATTAGAAAGGTAAAATAGTGAATGCTAAATCTTATAATTGTGTTTGATTATTTTCGCTCCAAATCATTCTAAGTTAGAAGGAAAGTCGAGGAAGATTAATTAAACATCTTATTTTACTTTTTTTCAATTTTCTTCTTTCTATCATAAACTCTAGACCACACATCTTTTATAGATTTCCTTCTTTTCCTACCATTTCTCCACTTAAAAAGAATCAGAGAACACAATGTTAAAGATGCATATAAATGGTTATTTTTTTCATAAAACGACATGGTTTGAGTTAGTAATGAGGCTTGAATATTTTTGAAAATTTTAGTTCCGATCCCATCTAAATTTGTATAACTTTTAGGGCGGAGAAATTGTATCTTTAACTAATTTAACCTACTGTATCTAATAAAATAAGATCTTTTTTACCACTTATCCTTCTTTTGACCCATCTTTTTGTCACGTCTTCTTCTTTCTAGACATTATCACATTATTTTCCCTTCAAAAAGTTATTATAAAAATTTAAACACTCAAACTAATTTATCTCTCTGATTAAAAATCAATTTTATTAATTGTTACATATCCCTCTCTCATCTAGATTTTTTAAAAACAAGCTATCTTTTCAGAAATAAGTTTTATTAAGAAAATTTAAAATCACGTCTTTTTATTAAAATAGAAATAATAAAAAAACAAACTTTTATATATTAAGAAGCTTTCTAAATCGCAAACCTTTTTGAAACAAAAAAAATTAAATCAGTCCTTTTTTAAAAACAAAATTTAAAAAATGTGAAAATTTCTAAAACAGTCTTACTAAAACAACCAGAATAATTATAAACCAGAATTTTTAATAAACAAGATTTTTATAATGAAAAACAAATGTTTAAAAATAAAACTATTTAGATAAGAAAGTTAAAAAATAGTATAATTGTTTTATTTCTTGAACTATTATGTATGTATAATTTTAATCATATCTTATATTATATTATCGTACTGTAACTCTTCGTATTTATTATAACACAATTGTAAGTCTCATCATACTAACTTTCTTATTTCTCTCTGTAATTAATAATAATATTGAATACTAATAATATTACTCATACCATTTTTAAATTTAAAAATATATAATTTTATAAATTAAAAACCTATTTTATTAAAAATAAACTTTTTAAAAACAAATTTTATAAAAATACAGAATACAATGAATCTTTTTTAAAAAGTTCATTTTTCTTAAAACAAATTATTTAGAAACCATAATTTTTTTATAAAACAAAAGTTTACGAAAAATATATTATTATTTATTTACTTAAACTAGCTAGTTATATGTAATTATAGTTATATTTTATCTTCAAGCATGGTTTTATAATTTATAAATTTTTATTACTAATTATTTAATATTATATTTATTCAACCAGTGTAATACATGAGATACTAACCTAGTTTATTATAAACCAATGCCAAGTATGATATTAATTTAAATCAAACAAAACTTTTTAATATATACAATAACGTAAATTGTTCAAATAAAAAATTCAATAGTTGTAAAATTTTAACAATCACTCTTTTTAATTGATGGTGATGATTGAGATCAAAGTTTGCTAGATGAATATCTTAGTCAAAGTCATTGACTTTTTTTCAAGTTTCCTTACTTTTTCTAAATGTTTATAACTTTTATATACAATGTTATTTTATAAAGAATTACAAACATTTTTAATTTTTAAAATGAGTATAATATCATCATATAGAAAGATAATAATTTTTTAACGTTTTTCAGCACATATAAAATTTGCTTATCATTGAGTCATATAGTTTATTGTATTTTTTGTTAGTTATTTTGTTTTTTTTGAATACTAATGTGTTTTTTTAAATGATGAATTCTAAAGCAATAAAATGATGAAATAACACTATTATGTAATCCTAATATGCAAAAGACAATGATATATCAACAAATCTAAAATAATACGTAATGATATTAATCGTAAAACACAATGAGTTTTGGAAAATCACTGGTGAAATAACATTATCGGATACCTCCAATTGCAACATATTGATAAGACAACAAAAAGTTTATATAATATATAAAAAATAACACGAAATTATTTAAAATGTAAAACACAATAATCATTCTACTCAAATAAAAGAGTAACAAGGGGAGACACGTGGTAGCACTACATTCCTCCTCACCTAAATTTTCTCGTCTCTCTATTCTATTTAATAATTACATAAATTACTAATAATTTTATTTATATTTTTTAGAGTAAAAATACTTTTTTATTAAATTAATGTAGATTTCTTTTTATTGATGTTATTTCTAAAGAAACATTTTTTAAAATAATTTTTTTTCTAAAACATCAAAATTTTTAAAAATACAAAATATTTTAAAATTGGTGTTGTTAAAAAAGTAATTTCTTTATAACTAAAAAGTAATTAAAATTAGAGTTAAGTTCAAATTTACTCCTCAACGTTTGTTAAAAATAAACATTTTTCTCCAAAAATTAAAAACACCAATTCATCTCCAAAAGTTTCATAAGTTGTTTTAATTTCAGTCTAAAAGTTTTATTAGTTGTTTCAACTTTATCTAAGATATTGAAACTTTTGGAGTGAAATTGAAACGACATATGAAACTTTTGAAGGTAAATTGATTTATTAATGTTTTGGAGGAAAATAGTTATTTTAGTCAAAACATATGGAGTAAAATTGAAATTAACTCTTAAAATTATAAGTTATAGTAATCAATTTTTTTAAATAGTTTGTTATGAGACAAAATGTTGAGTTTTTTTAAAAAAAATTTTAAAAAGTTGATTTCATTGTTTATTACTTAAATTCTTTAATCATACGTAACTTCAATCATATCTTATCTTAGGATATCGTTTTATAATTAATAAATTTTCATTCTATTAAATGTTTATTTATTCAACACGTCTAATACATGCGTTACTAGAGCTAGTGAACACATATAACAAATGATGAAAAATATTTAACACAATAACGTGACGTATTAAACATAACGATCAAAATACTCTCCATTTTAAAATAATAGAATGACCCATGTCAATCACATAATTCTTCTTAAACTTTTTAGATTAAATATTTTTTTACTATTATACCTACCTTAAATAACATCAACTCAAAATTTAATATATGCTAATATAATTTAGCAACCTAAGGTTTCTTAAGTTGTTGTACTATGAACATTATTTGTTGTATGTGTTTTTTGATTTTGTTTTTTTTGGTTTTTCTAAAATTTTTATTCCCCTCCCAATACATTTATATCGTTTACATTTATAAATTTTTCGTTTTATATTTCGGTCAAAAAAATTTGGGAGTTTACACATTGTAACGTGCGCATGTGGTCCAATATTGTTACGCGTATTTTTTATGGTTTAACGGCTTCGTCGTAACGTGCGGGTCCTATGTCGACTTCGTTACTTTTTAATGTTTTTATGTTTCATGTACGTGGTTCAACGATTTTACGTCTACTTTCTGTTCGATTTTATTTTTATTAAAACAAGTTTTTCCGGTGTTGACGGTCGCTAACCGTGATGTAATATTGGTGTTACTTGACATTTAAGATGAATATGCACGCGTTCTATTATAAAATAATATTTCAATAAAAAATGTGAGTAGTCGTTTAAGGTGGGTATGCATATATTGTTTTATATGATAATATTTGAATCATTTAAAAAATATAAAATAACTATTTCTTGCATCCGTACTCTTATGTTTTTTTATTTAACTAGTGTGTGAACCCGCGCTTTGCCGCGGGTTGTTGAAATTTATAACACTTGATATTATTACTTGTACATTAGTATTTAATTCGTAGTTATGGATAAAATTTATATTGACAACTATGTTTTGGGAAAAAAATCATTTCGAAACGTTGATATAATTTAGCACATCATAACGACAAATTTAGATTTTATAAACCATTATATTTTTATGACTGTAGAGAAAAACGATATAAGATTCAGAAACTTAAATATTATTATTATTATTATTATTATTATTATTATTATTTATTATTATATTATTATTATTATTATTATTATTATTATTATTATTATTATTATTATTATTATTATTATTATTATTATTATTATTATTATCAAGTTCAATGAATTCATATGAATTAAAAGAATTAAATTAAAATCCATCATAATATTACCATACTAACCCTAAATTGTCTTAAGGATAATATGAAATTATTATCTTGACATCCTAAAACGCTTTATAAATATTATAGATAATATAAATATTAATAATTGCTTTCTATATGTTATGTACAAAGAATTGGCTAGCATGATGCGCGGGTGCTACCGAGTTTCTTTTACGACGAACCTTAAATACTGATTATATTATTATTATTATTACTTTTAATATTATAATTATAACTATGTACATATTTGGTAAATAGTATTTAGTTAATAATATAGTATTTGATTTAAATAGTAAAAAAATAAATATAATATTAAATTAAATTATTATAAATAAAGTAATACTTAATATAGTGAATTAAATCATATATATTAACTCATGTACCATATGCTTAAATAGTTGTTCTAGGCAATTTAAGAACGCTTGCATAAAACACTTGTACCATATGATTAAATAGTTTTGCAGGATCGTTTAAGGGATGACCACTTACAACACAACATACAATGAGGAAAGTGTATAGAGTACTTAACAGATCAAATAAAGAACTAGGAACTATATGGTTTGATACTTAGAACACAAGCAAATATGAGATAGAACAAGAACAAACAACACAAGGATAATGGTTTTCAAGAATGCTGTATATTGCTCTCAAGTTCTTTACAATGTTACAAAGCATAAAGAAAGATACAAAGACCTGAGATACTTTATACTACATCCTACAGCCATCCATACTTAGAAATCCAGTTGAAAACATTTGATCTAGACAACAACAAAATCAAATGTAGAGTCAAAAGGCAGATTGCCTTTTGACTAGTGACTATGACATGCCATAGCTCACATCCTAATATATCACAAAAAGGATAAAAGTACACAAAGTAGAAAGCAACAGACTCAAGACCTCAATGTACAGTTACCAAAAGCATGGACCTTTTCACCAACTTGTATAAGTTGGTGAGTCTTCAGAGTTGCAACGGAAAGTGATCCAGCTTTATGGAAAAGTACATCAGATAAAACATGTGTTAAAAGTCTTCGGAAGAAATCAGTCTTCACTTATTGGCTTCGAAAGACTTTGTCTTTGAAGCTTCGGAAGACTTCACTTTTGGCTTCGGAAGATGTTGGTCTTGGCTTCGGAAGATTTTACACTTGAAATAATTCTAATGCAGGATGTAAAACTTCCGAAGCATTTCTACTCTACACTTAAGTGCATGCATGCAGGAGAGACTTAGGATATTTTAAGTGCATCAACCTTACATTAAACCTTACAAGTTGTTCTAGGCGTCTTACAAAAAATAAAAAATTACCAATCTATCCATAAGTTTTATATTATATAATAGTAAAGATTAATCTGCAAAGACCAATTTATATCTATACTTTTTAACATTAAAACCTCACGCTTGTATTTGTTAAACCTTACCACGTTTGTATTAATGGTAATATGAATTTTTAGAATATTTTTTAATCCTATTAATTACATATTTTCTCAACCAAAAAATCAATAAATATCTTCTCTTGCTAAAACATATATTCATATTCATTTATTTCATTAAATTTAACTTACAACAGGTGAATGGGTTCTAGGATAATCTAAATAATAATAACAATAACAATAACAATAATAATATAACATTAATTGTGGTTAGGCGTGGTATGAGATCAGGAATGGCTCAATGAATTTCAAAGAATTATTTCCTTGCCAAGGGTGATGGACCACTATTCCTGTTGGACTAACACCCCGCACCTCATCTTGAATCGACGCTCCAAATAAAACTTACCCATTTAAGACATGGGGTTTTCTTATCAATAAGTTTTCATCTAAGAGGGTTAGAGGTACGGTCGCAACTGGAAAACGAATAAATAGGCTCGACTCTTAAGCAATGTCGCACATTTACTGTTAAAAAAATAAATGAATAAAAAATAAAACTTACCCAGTAACATTATCAAAAAGAAAACTATTCACCAAAACTATCTTGAAAGATTTTTAAGTTTTAACCCAAAAGAAAAAAACCATCACCTCAGAAAAAGGTGAACCGCCAAAATAAGATAATTCTAATGCTAGAAAACATACAAAATTCAGTGACCAATATAAACACAACACTGCATCAACCACAAAGTCCGTCAACTAAAGTGATCGTTGAGCTTCATCATCGTCGATCCAAATATCAATCAGATCAGTAATGGAGGAAGAAGATCATGCAATGAAGCTCTATTCTCACCCATTGAGCTCTTGTGCTCGTCGTGTTCGTCTCGCTCTCAACCTTAAAGGTTCATCATCCTCCATTAAACTTCTCAATATGTTTCTGAATTTGATAAACAACATCTACTGTTTGATACTACTTCAGTACTTCCTTCACTGAAATCAAATTCAGTAACGAATTCAGTGTATGGAAGGGATTATCAACTGCTAATGATCATCTGATGATCTGAGTGTGTGGATTGTGATGCAGGGGTGAAATATGAATGCGTAAATGTTAATCCTCCCGAAGATCCGGGTGAGAATACTTGTTGTTACGTGCGTTTTGGTATTTGAATATCAAATTGGTACTTTTCATGGTTCGATTTGATGTTGAAATTGTTGAGGTGGTTTGAGATCATTTAGGGGGATAATTGATAACTCTCTACGATCATAAATTTGTTAGTATGAAAGTATGCATCAACTGTGTCATGATGGTATTAGGGTTTTTTACAGTTTCAATGACAATCACATAAAGCATTTGTATGCAAGAAACTTAGGAAGCGTTTGGTCAGATGGAATGAAATAGAATGAAATGGAATGGAATTGAGAAACTAGTATAATTTTCAAATAAAAATAATATTTGAGTGGGTAATGAAATGTAAAACCTAAGGGAATATTTCACCTCTAATTCCTATGGTTGTGAGATTTCAAATTCCCTCTCTAGATGGAAGGATTTTGAAATCCCACAACCAAGAAAATTTGAGGTGAAACATTCCATTGGGTTTTATATTTCATTACCCACTCAAACATAATTTTACTTGAAAATTAGACTAGTTTCTTAATTCCATTCTATTCCATTCTTTCCAACCAAACGCTCCCTTAGGGTGCGTTGGTAGTAGAATTTTGTGGAATTTGAATTTGAATTTCATTTTTAACTTGTTTGGTTCACGAAATTTGTTGGAATTAAAATACGCATTCCATTCTTCACATTATGAATGAAACTGGAATTGATTTACTCAGATTAGTTAGTGTAAAGGAATTCAACAAAAGAACCACCATAGGTGGCGACGAGACGAGAGGGTGGGGATGGCGGCGACCAATAGTGGTGCTACTAGTGGTGATAGGTTCTGCTTGTTTTATGATTGCTTTGTCAGTCAAATACATCATAAATTTAGATTGCTTTGATGGATTCTAGCTTCTTTAAACTACAAATCTTTTGACAGTTTTCAATTACAAATCCAATTCTTTTGACAAATTCTAAATACTTCAAGTTCCGCGAACCAAACACACCCTTGGAGACATGTACTCGAAACTGAAAAAAGAAATATATTTCTTACATTGTGCTTTGAAATGCAGAACTTTTAAAGATCAATCCAATGGGTTATGTCCCTGCTCTGGTGGATGGCACTACTGTAATTTCAGATTCTTATGCCATCTTATTAGTGAGTGATTTTTGTTTGTTCCTTATTTAGCTTCCTTCTTATATAATTATACTTGATGGTAAGTAATTAGTATGCTTTTATGATCTCTGTCATTTACAGTATTTGGAAGAGAAATACCCACAACATGCTTTGTTGCCTCAAGATCTTGTGAAGAAGTCAATAAATTACCAGGTAAGTGGCAAATGCAAAGTTGAATTTGAATGATTAATATGGAATTTGTTTAGGCGTGTAAACAAACTAAACGAGTAAACAACAATAAAGGAACCTAATTTATTGTTCGTATCTGTTCATTAAGTGATTGAACATGATTGTGTCCGTGTATGTTTGTTCGTAAATATCCTAAGGAACATAGAGAAACACAAACGAACACCGATTAAAAGTAAACAACAATATCCAAATAAAAATCTAAATACCATCATCAACACATCACACGATTCAACACATTTTTAAAGTAAACAACAATATCTTGATTAAAGTCTAAATACCATTAGTTATTAATAATTTGAATAAATATTAATCGAGCATAAGTGAACGACGTAAATGACATTTCACTAAACGTTCAATTTGTTTGCAAGCATAATGTTACTTGTTCATTTCTACTTCATCCATCAACTTCTTGTTTGTGGTAGGTTGCAAGTATTGTTTCTTCCAGCATTCAGCCTCTTCAGAATACAAATATAGTTGTGAGTAGAAACTTTTGATGATTGTTGTTTTTGGTATGTCATCATGCCATTACATTCTCATATTCAAATTTCTAATCATGATAATGCTTAAATGTATCAGGATTATATTGGTGAAATTATTAGTCCTGATGAGAAGGTTCCTTGGGCTCGATATCATATCAGGAATGGGTTTGTAGGTAAGGATCAAACTGACATATCAACTAAATATATTGAAGAAAAAAACTTGGCAACCGAATATTCGTGTCGAATCTGTTCGAAATCACAAATTCGATTTTGATTTAAAAACCAAATTCGGATTTCAATTCAGATGCTAACCTGGTTCGAAAATTCGAATTTGTAATTTTTAAATTTTGGGTTTTCATGTCATTCGAATAGTGAACATCCCGAATTCTCGGCCCCAAGGTTAAATAAAAATTCTAGAATTAGTAATAAAATTTATATGGTGTGAAGTTATTAAGTTACACTGAATGCAAGAAAATTACCAAAGTTTGTAATTCTGTGATCATTTCTGCAGCTCTTGAGAAGCTATTAGTGAACTATGCTGCAAAATATGCTACTGGAGATGAAATTTACCTGGTATGTTCATCCTTGGCCCCTGTAATCTAAATACACAACATTTATGAATTACAAATGTTATTTTTTGACTCCTAAAAGTCATATAATACTTAATTTTGGGATTGAGGTAGTATATATTATGAGGTTTTATTGGGATGTTTCAGAGAATAGTTAAACTACATGTTAACAAGTTGATTGTATTAAATATTTAAATGGGACTGAATTTTTTTTATCAAGCTGTTTTCTTTTTCCTGACCTGACTACATGGATGTGGATTTCTAGAAAGTTCAAAACAAGATTGACAATTAAAGAATCAAAGTTTTAACATGCAAATACTTCTATTATCACCAGCAAATCCTTTTATATCAAGAATTTACTTGACTTGGAGCTGGTAAAAGTGCAATACATGTCGTATTGTGTTAAAAGGGTGGTGTTCACATGACACATTTCACCACCTATTTAACACGACTAATGAACTAAGACACAACACATTTAATTAAACGTGCCATTTTTTTAAAAACTAACACGGACATGTTTAATAAGTGGGTTACATGACACCACTTGATTACAACAATAAAATGTAACCATTACAATAACACGAATGACACAATTAAATATGAACAGTTCAATAACAAGAACGACATGACACATTTAACACGTTTATTGACATGACTCAATAAACACAGTTAAGAAATAATAAGACACAAATAAAAGTTACCAAAAAAATTATAATACATATTTAATAATTTATAAAACTCTATTATTTTGATAAACAGGTCATAAGTGTGTTGTGTCGACATGTCACATGTTAACCTACTTAACATGATAAGTTAAACATGTTATGTGTGTCATAAACTAGTTAATCGGATTGAACCCATCTAGACATGTTTTGAATCGTGTCACTAACATGTCGATTCGTTTATGACCCCAACCCGTTTAACTTTATGTCGTTTAGTCGTGTCCACAGGTCATGTGATAAATTATGAGCTTTATAATATCTTTTTGTTTGCCTGCAGGCTGACTTGTATCTGGCACCTCAAATTTATAATGCAATCTATCTCTACGAGCTTGATATGGTAGTACCTGCTCACCAGTTAGTAATATGCAAAGTTTATTTTGTATTATTTATAAATTTTATATAACTTTCAGAATTTTATAATGTCAGAAAAAAAGGCTCCATTTTTAAATCGAAATTTAAACCAACACAATTTGGGTTTATATATATACACATGGTTCCAAATCAGTTTAGAGTGTTTATATCTATGTAAATATGAGTCGATTTGGGTTGTATTATAGATTTATTGGGTAATATAATAATTAATAATAGTAAAAAACTTGTTTAAAAAATGAAATAGGTCAACAGGCTCAAACGTGTTGAAACTCTCCCAAAGGTAGGGATGAGATCGATACCGGTACCGAAAAATACCGATACTGAAAAATGGTAAAAGTGTGAACCCAATACCGTACCGATTTTGTCGGTTCGGTACCGATCGGTACCGGTACCATTAAATACCGAACATACTAAAACCGAAGGTACCAAATACTGAAAACCTAAAAAATGAATACTGGTACCACTATCGGTTATGTTTATTCGGTACCAGTTCGATACAACACTAGTATTCGGTAAATTTGATCATCCCTACCCAAAGGTGTATCACAAAGCCGGCTATTTGTTTTAACTTCTTTTTTATTGTTTCTAGCAGTATAATTATTTGTAACTATATTTATTAATAAGTTATTTAGTTAAGAAAAATTTGGTTAAGAGAATTGTTAATGGGATGTCCCAACCCAATCTAACTCGTACTTAAATTATTATATGTCCCTTTATCTTCTTTTGTGTAGATTTTATTACTTATTCATTGTTTTTCTTCTCTTCATAATGTCATATTTTTAACCAGCAAAATATTCTCCTTTGATTGGTGCAGACCGAGTTCCCGATCTTACTTAAATTGAACAAGACTTACAACGAAACACCATCTTTTCAACAGATTATGGTTGAAACACCGTAACACGCAGGTTAAGTGAAGTAGATGGGGCGTTAATATGTGCATAGACTCCTTTTGGAGATCACTTGTGAACATTGGGTGTGGGTTTGGACGATCCGCAAACAATTTTTCCATTTACACGCTTTACATAAATACTTGATGCCTATTATGATTACAGTTACAATAAAAATATTATTATTAAGGTAATAATGCAAGCATTTTTAAAAAAATATTCATGAGGTTGCATGTGTTAATAACATACACTACATGTTTAAGTAAAATACGATAAATTGTTTAATGTGTATCTAGGTTTACAGATAAATCATATATTCTTTTTCTCTTATTTTGTAATAAATCGTCAATGTTTTCACCTTCAATGTTTTCACCAAAATGATGACATTGATGTGATGAAGAATTACAAATGTTCTAACAAAACTTTAATGTCCAATCAACATGGTTAAGGAAGCTAAAAGATGATCTCGATCCATGCAAAATGAACTTAAAGAGTTCTTAGACTAAAGAATACTCGTTTGTGATTGAGTTTATAAACATAACATAAACATGATGACTCGGTAAGTTAAGATCTCTTAACGTGGTTATTCAACCTCGCAAATTTACGAAGCTTTAATTTATAGGCATAAACCAAGAATCGACAAGACATAGTTCATAAACCAAACTTATTAACGATTTAAATTCCTTCAATCTTTTGCTAGTACGTTAGCGTATACTAGATGTTTTGTTTAATGAAAATTGTGGATCTCGAGCAATAACAGTTGTCTTTGGTATGTCAAAGATCAACAGGGGTGGATTTGAAGAGTTGGTCTGGTCCATCAATTTGTTTGAATTATTTCTTACATCATCGAAACATTAGATGCTCGTGCCAAGGATCTTGATTGCCAACAATTTTATGTAATCGTCCACATGTTAACGAAACAAGGGAGTACAATTGTTTCTCTTTATAAAATGGTTCAGATGAGTTCACGATCTATCAAACCATTACAATGGCACGTCTTTCCCTTGAACGGTTATATCTATAGGAAGACATGTCGCAAGGACATGAACGAGTGTACTGTAGATACTATGAGAGAAAGGATAATTGTTTTAGAATGAAAAAGCTTAATTGAGGCCGCCTTGTGTTCTCGATGTCTAGAATCTCCACTCATCACCCTTATCACTCGAGAACCCAACATTTTTATTGCAATAATGTGATTTCATGTCTCTGATGATTCGACAGAAGGAAAGAGGGAAGGCTTTGATAGATCGGTTGAAGAAGCCTCGGGGTTCAATCTGAAGCTTGTCAAAAGCCTTTTAACAATTTGAAGATATCCATGGTGATGGAACCGGTGTTGCAGTTGCCTGAGTTTGATAAGCCATTTCGGTAACCATTAAGTTATGGTCCCGTTCCAAGGAAAGTATATGGCACCTCACCCTAGGACGTTATGAATTAACTTTAAACATTCATGTGAAATTGGGTGGCAAACAATGTATGTGTGACGTATGCAATTGAAGGATCAGCTGATGCATGCTAGTCATTATGTTGATTATATCAGTTTTACATGTATAAAAAATATATTAGTGAAAATTGATCTTCTATTTGTAATTAGAATGTGGTGGTTTTACTAGAAAAGGTTATGGGTTTTTATTTTAAATATAACTGAAAAATAATATACGACTTGTATTGTTATATGTATGACCTCTGTACGGTTTGTATGCACTGGTCAATGACAATGATATGAGGTCACTGATAGATGATACCAGGTGTATGGTCTTTGCGGCTCGCATAAGGAAAAATCATGATAATAATCACTTGACCGACCGAAAAAAATCAAAATGAACTTTTGACTTTTAGCACATTTGTATTCACTTCAGCCACTAAAAAATTGTCAGATACCTTACTCTCTGCTAACCGAGCTACTCTATCGCCGACCAATCATTGTTTTGAACCCACACGAGATGGATGAGAGTTGACACCTATCTCGGCTATACCAAAGCCGTCAAGTGACCTCCCAGCTAACCCTTAGCCGGCTTCACCCAACTATCCCTTAATCGACCTTCTCATTTCCACTTTAAACACACATGTTACCCGACTAAAAGCAGTTAAATAGACAATAAACTAAACACTGGGTCAATATCCACCTTTCATTTTTTTATCTACTATTTATTGTAATGATTTTTCAATGTATTCTTGGTGTATGAATATAGTGTATTTACGAGTGACTCAATTATTAGCATAGTTTAATAGTGACTGAAAAAGCAATCAATCAATCTCTGAGAGGCGGATCTCCCAATGTGAAAACGAACCTAACACTTCACCTATAAATAACCACCTAACAATCTTACACTTTCATCGTCTCCTCCGCCGATTCTTCTAGAACCTCATCGGATCCATCAATGGCGTCCTTCACCGGATCATCCTCCACCTCTCTAATCTCTCATCCACACCTTCAACGCCAATCTCTGGTATGTATTCACTTCATTTCTCCATCTATACACACCGATCTCTCTGCAATAACACATCTGCGGTTGTTTATTGTTGATCGATCATCATTCCAATCTTCTGTTGATTCGACTGATGATAATCGAAGATGTGACTTGTTTTTGTTCGGTGATCGTTGTTTTATGTTCGTGTTTGTGTTTTGTACTTTTGTTTATGTTCCGATCGTTTGTAGTTGTTGAATCGTACTCGCTAAACCCTAGAATACAGTACAATTAGGATATTTTGCATTGAAATGAGTGTGGAGTTTAAGTGTCGGAAGATGTTTGATGACTAGATTGAGCTGTATAAAAATGAAGAATTAAAGATTTCTGATTTTAAGTGTTGAACATACTGGTGAGATGCATTATGACACAATATTTTCAATTTTCATATCAGTTGGGGGGTTTTTGGTATTTAATTATTTGTAAAAATATCGTTAAATATTGTATCAATTTTATGTTTTGTTTGTGTTCTGATTGAGAAGCTCTGTGTATAGCTTGTGAGGTATTATCAACATCAGTTTCATATATATTAATAATGAAGTAAAACTTAGTGCTACTGATTAATTCAGATGTATGTATATGTACACTAACAATTCTGTTTAAAATATCTTGTTCAGGCGTCAACAAGGATCTCTGGTGTGAAGATGGTTTCTTTTTCCAGTTTGGGAGGAAACAATCTTCCATTGTCGTTTCGCCGCCTTCAAATTTCATGTGCTGTAAGTGATCTACCTTTTTGTTGTAATTCTATGTTGGCTTGCATGATGCATATGAATTTGCATGTACATTACCATTGTCTTTAGTGCCTCATGCATCTCTATTTTTGTATTATCAAACAAATCAGGATCAAAACTGGTTGGTCAGGCCGGTTGTGTAACATATCAAAATGGGTTTGGATTAAAATATGTCTTTTCATTGTGCGTGCTAAAACAAGCTTGGTTGATCTGCAAACTCATGTTTGTCCACTCTATTAATAGTCAATATAATAATGAGGGTTACAATACAATACTATTACAATAGTAACCTAAATATTTGAATTAACAATTTATGAGGATGCATGCACTCAACTCGTTTGACTGGTTCCACTTTTAGCTAACTTTTTGTATTTGACCTGTTTGAGATTAAACAAAACCCAATTACCCAAATCTATTCATTATGAATTATAATGCCAATGTATATTCATTTAGGTTTCTTCTCTTAGAACTAGAAACTCATTCCACACACTTTTTGCAGGCCAAACCAGAGACTGTGGACAAGGTTTGCAACATTGTGAGAAAACAGCTGGCTCTAAAAGATGATATATCAGTTACTGGTGAATCAAAATTTGCTTCACTCGGAGCTGATTCACTTGACACGGTACTCTAAACTAATAAATGAAAAAAACTTTATATTATAGTTTCCAAATAGCTATAAACTAGCATAAATCTGTTGTTCCTTCTATTTTTTGGTGAATTTCTTTTCATCTTGATTTTTGTTATCTGGTTTCTAATTCTCACTTGATTTCTGTTTGCAGGTTGAGATTGTGATGGGGCTTGAGGAAGAGTTTGGTATCACTGTGGAAGAAGAGAGTGCCCAGACTATTGCCACAGTTCAAGATGCTGCAGATCTTATTGAGAAGCTAGTTGAAAAAAACAATGCATAATCGGCGGATAGAAAGCTTCTGTCATTTCATGTCTTTGTTGATTTCTGCTGTTCCTAGTGTGTGTGGGTGGGGGTGGGGTTTTATGGTTCAGGATCGTTGGTAGTTATTGTTCGGTTTTTGGTTGGTACGTTGGTAATAGGATTAGGATGGCGTTCTTAAAGAATTTGTTTGCTGTTACAGACCGTTAATGTATTAAGACTATGTTTTCGAACAACACATCACTAACACCATAAATCCCACACCTGCTCGTCAAGTGAGATGTTGGTTTTGAATTGCGCGTGTTATGCTGTGTTTTCATGACGCGCCAATGTGTAATATGTGTCATGATGAGCACATTATGATCCCACACTGCTTTGTTTTTTCTTCAAGTATGGACCTTGGTTGGATCTTTTTAACATGAGTATGGGTCTACCTTCTCAACATTTGAGTGTGTTGTTTTAATATTTGTGTTCATGCTAGCCAATGTGCAATATCTGCTCTGATGTGAGCATTATGCTCTGCTCTGCTTTTTCTTTAATTCTGAATCCTACTCGGATCTTTACAACATAAGTACGGGTCTAACCTCTTAATATTAAGGTGTGTTATTTCAATATTTGTGTTTATGCTATATGTTTGATTGTGTTTGAATGTTGTTCCATTGGTGTGTACATAATGCAGTGGTAGTAAATTTGTGTTTTTATACTAAAGTATGTTTTATGAGTCTGTTTATAAGGTTTTTTTTATGTTGAAGTATTAGTAATATAAAAATTGTTTTGTATAGTAAATTTATGGTACCCGTAAATAACTAAGGGGCTGTTTGGCAGCCTCTTAATCAACCTCTTAATGGTTCAGATGTCTGAATGGTTCAGCACTTAATGGTTCAGACTGTTTGTTTCGCGAGCACATGTCTGAATGGTTAAGACATTTACCTCTGAATGGTTAAGCATTATAATGATGCTGAATGGTTAATAGGTCTAATGCTGAATGGTTAAGACATATTATCTGAATTGGTCAGACATTTGCCTTTGAATAGTTAAACGATATACTAGCTCTTAATGGTTCAAACCTCTTAATGGTTCAGCACTTAATGGTTCAGACCTCTTATTGGTTCAACACTTAATCATTCAGAAGTTGCCAAACAACCCCTAAGAGGGAATCACACATAGAGATTTGGGACCAAAATGTATCGGAATACATCACGCAATTTAAAACCTAAAGTGAGGCTTGTGTAGATTTTGTGATTTGTGAAAACTTAGATATCTCTAAAGATCATGTAAACGCTTTAGATTGAATATCTCTAAAGATCATGTAAACGCTTTAGATTGAATTGATACTCACAAATATTTAATCTGATAATGCTTAGTATGAAATCTATTAAGGATTTTTGTATCAAAATCTGATCAAATTTAATCTTTATAACAAAGATTAAAACGGTGAAGGAATCATCGGAACTATTCATAAAACGACATTATTATTGGCAGTTATATCCACCATAACCACTAACAGTTATATCGGTAGAATCAATTGTGACTACTGAAGACTTGTCTGTCGATAGTTGTTGGTGCTAATCATTTTTGCTACCGAAGACTAAGTTCCTACCTTTCTCGAGTCACTATCTATGTTCATTTTTGCTCCCGATGATTGAAGTTGACACCAATTATCAAATTCAAAGTAAAAATTCAAAACGAATTGATACCGAAGCAACTTCCGTCTTCCGATGCTTATAAAGCATCTGAAAATAAAATTTCTTTTCCTGTTAGATAAAGTAAAAGATATTATCAAGCGGGGAAGCATTTTAATTAAATTTTCATTATGCAAAATACTTTCAGTTAAAACTCATATAAATAAAACTTGATTATTTTAATGAAAATTGTATTCCTTTAAAACATTTGGCAAAATCTTTATCCAATAGAAAATCACCGGACAAAATCGCACCACGCGACGGCATTATATTCCACATGTGCACCTTACGATTTA
The DNA here is from genome assembly GCA_025215565.1 of Flaveria ramosissima. Classification (NCBI taxonomy): domain Eukaryota; kingdom Viridiplantae; phylum Streptophyta; class Magnoliopsida; order Asterales; family Asteraceae; genus Flaveria; species Flaveria ramosissima. The sequence continues at coordinate 18,155,622 of CM046040.1, forward strand.
TTATATTATTATTATTATTATATGATGATTGATGAGAGAACACATGGGTGACGAGTTAGATAATTAAATGGCCCCGAAAAACGGGTTAAAAACATGCCCATTTAATAAGTATTAAAGGGGGGGCTACCCCTTCTTTCCTATGTAGTATGTTCAGTGTATGATTGTAGTCCTTCTGATATGCAAATATGTATGTATTTACACGTTTTACTTAGATTTAAGGTTTTTCATAGATAAGTCGTATTAAAAAAATTAATCGTCTTTAAGTAACTGTTCCAAGTGTTTGAGCCAAAAGCTAAGATACTGAGACATGTTATGATGACTTAGACATAATACGTAGAATTATTTCACCAATTTAAACTTGAATTATTATTTTGTTATTTAACGAATACTATAAGTAAGGCATCATTAAATTAGGGTCTTATAGTGTCAAACATCGAGAAACTAGGGTTTGATAATGCTATAGATTGAGAATGTAGGGAGTGACTATGCTAGAGAACACTCCAAAGTGTTCGGTGAAAGGAAAGTACGGCTAGTCGGTCTACTTGCAAGAATAAGGGGCTGTTTAACAATTTTTAAATGATTAAGTGTTAAACCAATAAAAAGTCTGAACCTTTAAATGTTAAACTATTAAGAGGTCTGAACCATTAAGAGCTAGTATTTCGCTTAATTATTCAAAGACAAATGTCTAACCAATTCAGATAAAAGGTCTTAACCATTCAGCATTAGACCTCTTAACCATTCAGTATTAGTATAATGTTTAACCATTCAGAGACAAATATCTGAATCATTCAGACATTTGTTCACGAAACAAACAATCTGAACCATTAAATGTTGAACCATTCAGACATCTGAACCATTAAAAGGCTGATACAGATACTACCAAACAGTCTCTAAAAGACTATTCAGAGAAGACTATTAAATCCTGGTAACATTCATGAGTTCGAAACAATGGTGAAAAAGTCTTCGGCTGGTGAATATCAAGACGTTTCTGATGATGATGCGGTGAACTTATGCAAATATGTAATCCACGCATACACAGAGGGCGGAGTGGGGTTGTGGCATGTTCCTTTAGTTGAGATTCATGAGAAACTAATAAACATGTATAAATCCGTATTTTAATTATTGAAGTATTTTAATTACGGAGAGCAATTCTCTTAATAGATGAGAAACTAAGTAAGCATGTATAAATCCTTTTTTTTTAATTAAAATGACAAAATAATAATGTATTTTCTTACATACTCCCAATCAATTAGAAGGCGTATACTATCATACTGTAAGTGGGCATATATATGTTGTCAAACAAGAGTCAGCTCATCAACTCCAACAGAGTCTATGGATTGAATGGCAGCAAGTTGTTTCCTTAAAGCTGCAAGTTCTTCACCAGCATCACATATAAATGCAGAAGCCTGCCTGCCTGATAATGTTGCACCTTCCATGCTATCTATATAATCCTGAACCGATAAAAAAAAATACGCGTTAGTAATCCTCCACGGCCAGCAATCAAAACGGATAACATTTTTGGGCATTGTCGGAGCGGGTCGGGTTGAATTAGGTTAATATTACATATTGGCTACATTCTTCTCGTTTCTTTTTCATGTAACTTTTTGCTTTTTTAACCTCTTAGACCCGTTGGCGATAAAAAAATCAGTAATGACCCAAAACTAGCGCCCATTAAGATATTTCAAGCTTGAGGTCGCTCATTAATTATTTAATTATTTAATTATTTATTTATATACATATATATTAGTTTATACTTATAATTAAATTTTATATAAAACAAAGTACATATTTAGTTTTTATAAACAATTAAGCATAACAATAACTATTGTGTAATGGCTTATAAAAAATAGGCATTATTTTTATATATATAGGGGGTTTGTTTAGGCTCTCAAGCTCGACACATAAAGCTCAAACTCGTTAATTAAATGAGCACTTATATATGCTCGAGCTCGCTTAAGCTCAATTCAATTCAAACTTTTAGCAATGCGATCTCAAGTAGCTCACGAGCATCTTTTACGCCCCTACTAAGTACTATCACATCTAGCTGAAAGCACAAAAACATTTAAACACAATTGAAATTGGTGATACCTGTTTTGTGTATGAACCAGCCAGGAAAAAGTTCTTCACTGGTGTCTTCTGATCAGGTCTAAATGGATCTTTACCGGGTCCCTCTCGATACAAAGATTGACCGATTTTGACAACAGATGACCAGGTAACTTCCAGACCTTGGGAAGACGGGAATAAAGCCAAGACCTAGTCCATTGAATAAGAATCGTACAAATAATTAGATATGAACATAAAAGCAGGACTTTAATAACAAAGAGTCAACGTGTCAAAGACTTCTACGCAACCTGTTTAGAAACCCGACTTATAATTTCTTCATTTGGTAAAGGCATGTATGGGTCTCCTGGCGTCAGCACACATCTGCATGGTAAAAATAATACTCCATGAGTTACAAAAGCAACTGCCAAACAATCAACAATTGCAGCATTGATAAGTCCTTACTGGAGCAATGAGCCTTGTCCCTCAATATAATAATCTTCTGGTGAAGCCAGTGCCAGGTCAGCAAAACAGGAAAAATCTGCATCCGGGGTATAAAGGAGATTGTCCAACCCTGCAGCTTGCCTCAATTGCCTAGAAATTAAGAATTCAAAAGTTTATTCAGACAAAATAACTGAAAAGATCCTGAAGGTTGGAAAATTATATATATATAGAAGCAGATCTGTTCTGGAGCAAATTAGGTTTGGACAGATAAGCTCACCTAGATCGTTCTAGATCCTGCAATTCTGTTACCCAGCCATTATATCGAAGTTGCACAGTCACAACAGGAACACCAACTAATTTGTAGATATTATCAAAGAATTCCCATTCCCTCCAATTGGAAGGCAAAAGTCTCTTGATGCCAGGGACATCACATGCTGCCGTTTAGGTGAAATACTGTTAATTACTTATACATGTTGAATACACAAGCGCGCGTGCACACATATAGTGGAGGGTTTTATTACAAAACCACAAATACAGGGAGAACCAATTAAAACCATTTAATTTATCATTAAAAGTTAAATGAAAAGGGTATAGTTTTAGAAGATTAGATGATTTCTCTCTCTAATTAATTAACTTTCCTACTTTCTTTCCTCCATGTTCCTCTTAACAAGTTTTGTACACATGTGATAATCACAGAATCATAATCCCAATCTAAACGTGTGCTGATGTTTATAATATATAAATACATATAAATTTATATGCACATGATATATTTTAATAGCCATGTTAGAATCTTAAAAAAGTACACAAGTAAATGAATATTCTAGATTGATTCTGGCAGTTCTCATATTATTTATGGCTCTGCATTGAACCCTCCCATATATATTATTTATTTATTAATATTTCGGAGGGTGGGGGTTGGGTGTTGAGGGGTTAAATATAGAAACAAACCTGCTATATATGCATCTGCCTTCACAATTTTCTTTTGAGTAGCCTGGAAAAGTTCAATAATTATCAGAAAGAATGGAACTTATGAATAGTAAAAATGATTTTCAATATTTTCTTAGTGAAAGTGGGTTCTCAACATGGTCAATTTAATGATCTTCTGACGGGGAATAAGTAAGATACAAGTTAAAAAACATGTATATCTATTGTTCCTGTTTCTACTTTGGTCATTGAACTAAAGCAAGATACCAAGCTCCCTCTAACTCCTTGAACAATGAGTTGATTGCATAAAAACCATCAAGATATCTTCTGACTTTCATTTAGATTATTGCATTTGAAATGTCTTTACAAATAAAACTGAACTTTGAGAGACAGATTTTTTGCAACTTAACCTTAAAGCAGAGTTGCTTATTAACCTATGGAGTTCTCTAAAATCCATCATAAGAAAACGTTTGTTGACTTCAAAAAAATATATATTTTTTAAACAAAATCAAACTGTTTGCTACAGAACAGAGTGTGTGTGCGTGTGTATTAGAAGTTCCAAAATAAAATAAAAAAAAAACTTGGGCAAACTTTTATGGTTTATGTGATGAACTTATTTTTTTAGTTTAAGCTGCAAAACATTAAATACATATAACTCATGAAAGTTGAAACACCTCACAGGGATTTCTCAAGTTTGAGGACTAAACAGAAACTCCAAAAAATTAACACTATAAATAATACTATATGAATTGCACTTGCTAGACTAAAAAAAGCCCTTTCATAGTGGAAGTTCAAGCCATTTATTTTTTATTCTTTTAATCCTCTACTGATGTGTTTCATTCTCATTGATAGATTTTATTATATTTAATAAAAGCTAGTGGTGCGCTGGTGCTAGACATGTCATGCATTAACTATTGAAAGCCACCACCGTTGTGCCAAATTAGAGATGCTAGTAATAATTAGATAGGCCATCAAACGCGAATAAAATAACAAAATAATATTCAGCCATTAGCAGATTGGAAAGGTAGCTTAGACCACATATCATCATTTTGTTAATTGACAAGAGGTCTCATTTACTACAAGCACTTAGACATGCCACCTTTTTATGTGATCTTATTTCTAAAAATATTATAATCCCTGTAACCAATCATCCTTATACCAAGTCCCTAGGCATCTATTATAAATAAGCATAAAAACATTTTGTACCTTAGACATTGCAAGCCCTGTAACATATGTTTCTCCATTAGCTGATTTCTCATAAAGAATCTCCCGGCACCCCCATCTGAGATGGAACCTGCACTAGCATAACCAGAATATTAGTTGCAATAAATAAATTTTTTCCAAAACAACATAACTGCATTTTGATTTCTTTCTATCAGCACACAGAAATTAAAGAAGTCAACACCAGCTCTGATTTATATTAATACTTAGGGTCCAACAAAATGCATCTTGTGGGGGAAAACCTAGAACATATATAGTACAAAAGACAGCCCATGGTTATGAATATAAGAAACCGTAACAAACCCTAAATTCTGATTTCATGTCCTAAGTTCAACCACTATTTGTTAAACATTAGTCATCCTGCCAAGCTCCATTGCATACTAAATGGACTTTGACTTTTTTGTAGAATGATTCTTTTCAACACATTTTTACTCTGTCTTGAACATTAGCAACCCTAGAGATACCTCTTATAATGTGGAATAGCTTCAAAATATTGCTTAAAACCTACTTTAATATTATACAGGGAGCACATATTTACCACCAAAATACATTCCTATTGGTTAATGTCAGAGGAGTAATATAATAAATAATATTTTACATCCACACAAAAAATTTTCTGGATCTACTTGCACGAACCACACAAGTTTCTTGATATCCTTTCTACATAAGTTTCCGTTGAATATGATATGTATTGTATAAGGAAACAATGGATCAGATGCTGGTTAGATGATTTATACAAGGTCATATGATCGATGTCTATTTGGTCAGAAGTGGTTAAGACTGAAGAAAGTCTTATAGGGTCAGATTTTACAGGAAGACTAAGGTCAAGTAGTTTGGGTATAATTAGCATAATTCTCATAGTTTGAGGGGACTAATTGTAAAGAGAGGTCTGAAGGTAAATTCAGTGCTCTCTGGTAATCTTGCAATGATAATTGTTCATTTCCTGTTCAATACTAAAATCGTTCGTTTGTTTTTCAATTCTCATTTTCTTTTGTGTTGATTAGCAGGGTTTGACTTGATATAAGGTCTTCATTGTACATATACTAATCATCCCATGTTATTTGTGATTAAACTAATTAACTTAGTATAATCTTACCTTCCTCCTTTTTCTATAATATAATCTCTGATAGGACCACTTAGGTAGACATCAGGAGAACCCTTAAGCATGCGCAACAATGAGGCCTCTGTCTTGGTGGCAAATAATGAAAAAATGGTGAGCATACACCGTGCACTGATGTTGTCACAGTCAATAAATCCAAGAGCATATGCAACAGGGTCCCACATTCTCTGAATACTTGTACGTGTCCCGCCTTTAGACATAAACCATTCAGAGAAGCTAATCTGTTGATATATATAAAGATATTCAAAGGCAGTGTAACTTTATAAATTATTAGCCCTTTAGAAACTTACACGAAAAAATAATATTAAACTTATGCCCATGGTTCTTAGTTTCTTACATTATCCAGGTTCCTTATTTGTGTCATTGCTCCATCTGGGTCAACAAGTGCCCTCACAACTGGACTTAGAGCAAGGGCAACAGCATTCCTGGCTTTATCATATGTCTGTATATAATGATACGATAAATGCATAAGCTAATACTAGTACAGAAAGACTATATATCCATGAATATGATGCTACCTTAAGCTGATTTGTAGTTAAAAATGCGTTAATCCCATGTAATGGCGCTCCAACAGGAAAGCGGAAATCAAGTTCTACAGTGAGTGCATAAAATTAGGATTATAATGAGTATTTAACATAAACATGTTCTTTCCACCCTAAGAACTTCTGAAAACTTCAAAATTACCTCCAAGTTCTCCTCCTCTGTTCACAAAAGTGTGAGTATGGTCCTTGACTAGAAGGTTCTTCTCAGCACCAACCTATGTTACAAACAATCCCCATGACACTTATCAAAGATCCTTACAGATAGACAATTTCATCTCAGTTGTGAGTTTGCTAAATTCAGAATATGCAAATAGATTTCACCTTTTTCAGAAGACGGAAAAGATTATTGTAACAACCAAAGAAAACATGAAGTCCCATTTCAATGTGGTTTCCTTGTTTATCAACAAACGAACCGACTTTTCCACCAATAAAGGTCCTTGACTCGTATATATCCACCTGCAGAATTAGAAAAGGATCAAGTGTGGTGACAAGAAGAAGTGAATCCATGTGTGCAAACCTAGTAAAGCATTGTGAAAACAATTTACTCTGCTTTGTTAAGAAGTATATTTGCAATAGAGAACATCATAAGACGTGTAAATCGATGCTATAAACAACATATTTTCATATTTTTTGTCAATCAAAATGTTAAAAGCAAAGTAGTTAAGAAGGAATGTTAGCAATGTCAAAGGTGGTAAGAAAGAAACTTTTCATAAACCTCATGCCCTTGATCTAAAAGCTCCACCGCGGTTGACATGCCAGCAAGGCCAGCACCTATGATAGCCACTTTCAATTTGGGTCCCCGATAATGTTCAGGTTCTGGTGGAAATAGTCCCTTTGGAGCTGATTATTTAGTAATACAACAAGCGAATCTGAACTCAGTACGATGTCAAGTTACTAATCAAAAGATGATAAACTGATAAAGTTAACACCAAAACAACTTACACCTGTGCATTAGGCACTACCACAATATAACACAGTATTTCCAAAAGTCGAAACCAACGAGTAAAATGAAGCAGAAGTGAAATCAGTGTATATATCTAATCACCATTATTGTCTCACTGAAATAGCATGACCAAATAAGGCAATAATTATATGCTTGAATCAAAATTCAAAAGCTGGAATAAGAATTATTAGGCTAAGTTTGTCAAGAAACGTCCCACGTTGCTGTGTCAGTTTAAGATAATTGTGAAAAGCCATAAGTACGAAACTGACCATCACATGATCAGATTAATTAAAAAGCCGCACTCCCTCAGTTCCAAAAAGAATGGAATCAGAACTCTTTAATAAGGAGCTAGGTAATCACATAAAAATTTCTAACAAGTGTGCAATTCAGAAAATATGCTAATATCTTACTATCTTAGTAACAAATTCGTAAGCAATTCTGGAAGAAATCAACAATATCATCTACTACAAAATAACTAAAGAGTAATCAACAACCTAACACCATAAGCACAATTCCAGACTACTTACACCACTATCAATCAACCAAACAACAATCGAACAACAGACAAACATCACAATAACAAATTATATGCTCATGTTTGAAATTCGTAAGCAATTGCGGAAGAAATCAACAAAAACATCAACTACAAAATAACTAACGATTAATCAACAACCTAATACCAAAAACACAACTCCAGACTACTCACACCACCATCAATCAACCAAACAACAGTCAAACAACAAACAAAACACCACAACAATCCCAAATTACCATTCGTCCTCATATCCGAAACATCTCTATCCAAATCCGACCTAACCACCGACTTCCGAACCTTCAACCGATTCAACTGCCGACTCCGGCGACACCGTAGGAATGCGCCGGTAGTATGAAGCGAATTACGAGCTCCGGCGGCAGAAGTGGCCGGAAAACACAGAGAAGCGGTGGAAGACGTTGATGAAGTAGCCATGAGACTAACTTAACATGCACGAAAACACTGTGTTCGTAATCTGTATCTGAAAAGATGGATAATCGAACAGAAATTGAGTGATTGTGTGGGATTTGAAGGTCTAAAATTGGGTGAAATGTAGAGAGAGAATCTGAAAATGAGGAGATGCTAGTGGTGAAGGTTTTGTCACGGTGTTGGAAGTTGGAACTAACGCACCATAAACGGCAGGTGACGTGATACCGTCTATCTGTTGGACAAAAATGAATATTAATTAACCGAATTAGTTGATCAATTTGTTTATTTAAGTTGGGGACTAAATTGCATCACGTAGGCATAAGCGGTACGTACGTGTGGTATGTAAAGACTAATAAGTTAGTATGTGTGAAAATAAAACGTTACCAAAAAGTAATTTTTTGGGCTTCAAATTGACATTTAATGTAAGCATTGTCACGCCCGCCTCCCTAGAGCATACCCCCGGGAACGTTACGCATCGGATATATAAAACACGTAGTAATCAGAGTATACATAACGGAAGTCAAACTATAATTATACATTAAACGTATTATGTATTAGTATTCTAATACAATACGAATATTACATCAGTTTAACTATATAAAAAATTTAAATCCTTAGCAACACTTTAGTCATTTATCTCTTTATAAGCTTAGTCCATAATCTCTTATTTATGTAATCACCTGGCATCTAGGATGTGTATCCATAAAATAAAAATATTTGAAACTCAGCATAAAGTTTGTGAGTTCATGAACATAACATTTTTCAAAATTCAAAACATATTAATATTGACTATTACATCAAGCAGATGCAACCATGACAAACATATAGGAACAGAGTAAGCACGATATAAATTTACATAACCAGGCAATGTATACAAACTCCACTAGAAAAAGCAGAATCATACAAGCAACCTCAAGCATCCTATCAAGCATTGTCACATATCACAGATGTTATTGATAGTCAATTATTCAATTATTACTAGTTATCAAAACATCACATCCTGTTTTAGAAAACAATTCAGAGGAACTCACCTTAACTAATTCGATCGGTGATATGTCTGCTCGGGTTCACTGCTATCAAGTATTATCTTATACACAAAATAACATTATTTAAGCTACATTCTAGCTAGCAACTATCTCTGGGATAATTCGTTATCATTTTCTATTTGTTGGTATTATTTGGCACTTTTCTTTTATCTATGCCAAAAATTTGGTACAACTCTTACTAGTTGGCATGTCTCAAATATTTCCATCATGCATGTGCCAACCCTCGGGGCTACCCAATACATTCCCCATTAATAATCCTAACGCCTAGTAATAATAACGCCACCCAATACCGGCGGCGACGGCGACGACGGCGGCGGCGGCGAACGACGACGACGACGAGGAGGACGACGACGAGGACGACGACGAGGAGGAGGACGACGACGAGGACGACGACGACGAGGACGACGACGAAGACGACGACGACGACGACGACGAGGAGGAGGACGACGACGACGACGAGGACGACGACGACGACGACGACGAGGACGAGGACGACGACGACGACGAAGACGACGACGAAGACGACGACGACGACGACGACGATAGGTCAAAATTGCGTAATAAAATACAAGTTATCGACTACGAACATACAATTGGTCAAAATTGCTTTAAAGTTTTGATTTTTTTTACTATTTTTCTCCTCTTACAACTCTTAAAATATTTTTAAATTTAGGCTATGTGTAATAACGTACTGAATACGAGTAAAAAGTGTAGTCATATAGGTGTCACGTATGCAATGGGTGTGATCACACAAAATCAATTATAAAATGGTTTTCACTTAAAACACTAAATCACACATGTAATAGGCAATTGTACGTATCAAATAGGAATATAGCTAAATGTAAGAACCGAATGGCTTTTGCTATTAAACTTTTGTTAATGTCTAACCGATCAAACAAAGAGCTGAGTTTTTTAATGATATTAAGTAAGAAATAATAACTAAGTAAAATGATAACAATTAAATATAAAAATCTTATATGGACTTAGAATCCACTTAGCCAAAATAATGCTATTAATAATGACAATAGCATGAAATAATGTTGAGATCAAGTATCATAGACTTATAACTAGATTCTAATCAAAGATATCTTACTTAATATGATTTTACAAAAAATCACAATGATAACCACATCCTAATCATATCGAATCATACAATTAAGCACCCTTGATAATTTTCATGTCAAATTTGAAACAAAGATTATTCATCCATCAATAATTCTATCATAAAATCAATAAAGTCATAAATCATCCCAACTTACTGTTATTATTGAACATAATAATGTAAACAAGATGTTTGTAGCCACAAATCCAAATCTACAATCCAGGCATGCTTAAGAAATCATAACAACATAATTGTTTTTCCAAACTATTCAAAGAATAAAGCTTACTTGTCCAATTTTTCATCAAGCTAAGATTCCATTTATCATTTCTAATCTCATGGCATAAATCATACAACAAAGACATAAGATTTACAAATAAATGCTCAAAATTTATGGGTTTTTTTAACATATCATGCTCAAAACATCCATCAATTTTCAATGAAACATCAAATTAGATAAGTATACAACATCATAAGAATAATTTTATATTTTTATAACTTTTTTATAAACCTCGACATAAAACATCATCATCAAATCTTACACTCATCATAATAGCATAAGTTATAACTATCATCATAATATAGACAACATAAGTGTTAAGCCCATGCTCAAAAAGAACTACAAACATGTCTGCAACACTAACAAATTTCATGGCTAAAAACTAAGTTGTTCAAACCACTAGCAAGCAATGAAGAAACATGGTTGGTGGGAATTCTTTTGTTCTTTAATTATTTTAAAATACTTCTTATAAACCTAGAAAATGGCTAGTAAGAAGTAAAAAATGGCTCCCAAAGACTAACGACTGTAATGGTTGAAATAGTGTGTATTTATACTGATCAGGAGGCCCATATGGTCGAGCAAGGTGATCACACGATCGTGCGGAGTACCTACAGTACTTGCTTTTACTTCTGAAACTTCGGTCAAAGGTCTCATTTTCAGATAAGTCTCATGTCCAGTCCCAAGGTAGACCCACAGCCGTGCGAGGGTCATGCACAATCATGTGTGGGTCTTTATGGTCGGCTCTACCTTATGATTCACGACCTTGTATGTGTTGTTATAAAACACAATCATATGTACAGTCGTGCAGGTTTAAGCACGGTCATGTTTAGATCGCTAATCGCTGCACTGTCTTTAGCACTACTAAAGTTTATATAATATGAAATTTTCTAAAACATTAAACATTTTGTAGACAAAATATTTTAAATCGTTTTGTTTTTCAAAAAAATTATAAACAGATGAAATATTTTAAAATATTCTTATTAAAACAACCACAATAACTACAAACCAGATTTTTCTAAAAACAAGATTTTTATAAAAAAAATATTTTTTCACAAAAATCTTAAAACGAATGTTTAAAAAATGAAACCATTTATACAAGTGAGTTAAAAAATGGTATAATTGTTTTATTTTTAAACTATTACGTATATATAATTTTAATTATATTTTACATTAGAATATTATATTTAAAGTAGCCATTTATACGTAATTATAATCATATTATATCTTCAAACAGATTTTATAATACATAAGTTTTTATTAATAATTATTTAATATTTTATTTATTAAATCCGTGTATTACACGGGAACTAACCTAGTGGTCTAATAAAATGGTAACTATGGAGGACACGTGACAACACCACATTCATTCTCACAAAAATTTTCTCGTTTCTCTCTCTTATTAAATAATTACCTTAATTACAAATAATATTATTTAAGTTTTTTTAGATTAAAATGGTTTTCTAATAAATTAAGAAAGATATCATTTTATTAATGTTATACCCAAAGACACATTTTTTTATAAAATAATTTTTTTTATAAAACATCAGACTTATTTCCAAATATGAAATATTTTAAATTTAGTGTTTCTAAAAAGTAAAGTTTTTATAAACCAAAAATAATTAAAAATGAGAGTTATAATAAGGATATATATTTTTTAAACAAAATGTTTGATTTTTTTTGAATTTTTTTAAAAAATTGATATCGTTGTTTTATTACTTATAGTTTTTACTCCTACGTAATTTAATCATATTTTATCTTAGAATATCGTTTTTATAATTAAGTAAAATTTTATTATAAATAATATTTTATTTATTTAACACGTGTAATACACTAAAGCTAGTAATACATATATAAATGAGCATACCGACGAACGGTAGCCTAAACGACCACTTTTTTGGGACCCTTTTTTTCGGCGTGTTTTGGGCGTGTAACATTTTTATATCTAGGTTACACGTGGTATTTATTTGTAGAATTAAAGCTTGTAAATATTGTTGTATGATTTTGAAATGTACAAGCTTTCTCAATAGTATCGCGTGTGGCCCTTGTAACAATTTTAACGTTTTTTTTTCTTTTAACGTTTTTTTTTGTCCTTTTCAATTTTTCTTCCTCCTTTTATTATTAGTTGGTTTCTTATTTGATTTTCTATTTTATTACTTTTGTTTTTCATAGATGTCTTTTGTTATGTATATGTTTGGTAGTTATAGTTCTTTTGTCCATAAACTTTCGTATTAGTGTATAAAGTTTATCATACAAAATGGCTTATTAGTTGTGTAAATTTATTACGCAGTGATGAACTCTTTTTATATACCAAACTAGGATAAAGACCCGTGTAACACACAGGTTCAATCCAAATATATTGTTGTTGTTTAAAAAGGTTCGTAAGATATAATGTCGTTGATAATATTTTGTACATCGACTTTTATGTATAATTGTTAACATCAGCTATATCTTAATATTAGTAGGTTTTCTCTACTAATATTTATACGTATAAATAATGTGTAATATAGAATAAATAAACTTATAAATAAGAACTTTAAGTAATAAAAAAGTTAAATTGAACATAAAAAATAATATTTCAAATTCATAAACATTCGAAAATTTATTTGTATACAACATTTGATGTTTTGTTGGTGTTTTTCCATCACTATCTATATTAATAATTTTAATCTTTGTCTACTTCTAACTCGAGATAATGTAACATAAAGCTGACCATAATCCTTGTTTAAAAACAAACCAACTTTAGATAGCGATTGTCATTGGCTCTTTGTTTATTATTTTTGCAAAATACACTGCTAACGGAAACTGTCTTTTTTGAAATTCAAAAAAAATCATTTTGTCTGAAGGGATCAAAGTCATCCGTGGAAAAAAAGTATGATTTTTATTATTACTTCCAGATACATCAAAACAATTTGCATATATCAAACGAATTCTAGTTAAACATAACAATAATATGGCAGTACACATAAAAAGAAAATAAAAAAGTTTAAGAAGTAGAAGAATGTAATATCTTTTTACAGATGGATTGTTGAAGTAGATCATCTTCAAATTAAAAAATTGAAAGTAAAATAATATTAATTCAAAAACATAATTGTAGACAATCATAGGATAAGTCATAATTGCAAAGGATGAAAACTCAAATATAACAAAAATACCTTTTGTTGAAGAAAACTTGATAAAACTGAAGCAAAAATGAGAACGTTGATGAACTACGTCGAATGCGATATCATCAGACTTTATAAACACAAATCGCGAGGGTCGTAAAACTGAGATGGTTGAGAAATATTTTAAAATCGGGTATAATTTCATGTAAAAAAATACCCATGAATTCCTTAAAATTGGAGATGAGTCGATGAAAAAATCTCGTAACTTTTATCAAGAGTCAAATATAAACCGATTATTTAATGGAAACACACAATCAAGGAATCGATTTCATAGATGAAGAAAATCATAGATAATTTTTACAGTTTTTGTTGATAAATTATTTGAAGAAAGAAAAAATATCAGGTATGATTTAATTTTAGAAAAAAAATATACTCTAATTTAGGGTTAAATTTCCAAAATTTCCCTAAATACTATTGTATCACAAGTTAAGTTTTAGTCAAATAAACCTAGACTAACACTAAGAAGAGATCATAATTAGGTAGGAAATGAAAAAAATAGAGCCCTAATAGAATGTCACGTAACACCAAAGTTATTGTTTTATTAATAAGTATAGATTTGCACATATCAAACGAAACATAATAATAATATGACAATACACATAAAAAAATAAAAAAGTTTAAAAAGTAAGAGAATGTAATACTTTTTTACAGATGGATTATTGTAGTAGATTACCTTCAAATCAAAAGACTGAAAGTAAAGTAATATTAATCAAAAAACATAATTGTAGACAATGATAGGATAAATTATAATCTAAGAGGATGAAAACTCAAATATAACAAAAAATACCTTTTGTTGAAGAAAACTTGATAAAACCAAAGACAAAATGAGAACATTGATGAAGTACGTCGAAGACGATATCATCAGACTTTATAAACACAAATCGCGAGGGTCATAAAGCTGGGATGGTTGAGGAATATTTTAAAATCAGGTATGATTTCATATCCAAAAAAAGATACCCAATAATTACTTCAAATTGGAGATGAGTTGATGAAAAATTCCCGTAACTTTTATTAAGAGTCAAATATAAATCGAGTATTTAATGGAAATACACAATCAAGGAATTGATTTCATAGATGAAGAAAATCATGGATAATTTCTACAGTTTTTGTTGATGAATTATTTGAAGAAATAAGAAATATTAGGTATGATTTAATTTCCAAAAAAAATATGTGCTTTAATTTAGGGTTAAATTTTCAAATTTTCCCTAAATATCTCTTGTATCACAAGTTGACTTTTAATCAAATGAACCTAGACTAACACTAAGAACAGATACATAATTAGGCGGGAAATAAAAAAAATAGAGCCCTAATAGAATGTCGCGTGGCACCAAAGTTATTGTTTTATTAATAAGTATAGATATTGTTTTAATAATTTGGCGAGAAGACAACAATAGTAACACGTAGGTTTCAGTCCTAGTTATTTTTACTTTTTGTATTTATCTTAAATTGAATTAACGTATGTTTATTGGATAAGTTGTGATCGCGTGCTAAATTATGTTTTACATTAGCTCATTCACTACAATTTTTTGGTTTCTTTGTGTTGCTCTTTCTCATATGCATTTGTCATTCAAAGTTTGAAGAAAGAGCATGCACATAGTTTACCCACTTTGAGAAACAATCCATAGATTTCTTAGTATTTTTAATTTTACTTTTACTTTTATTATTCAATATATTAGAATAATAAAAACCATAAAGTTGTTGTATTAGTAGATAACTCTATTCTTCATGAACAAAAGAAATAAAAGTAAAAAGTAAATGTTTACGAGTATGGTTCGTCTAAATGTGTATTTTCTTTTTCAACAACACTTGCAATTCTTTAAATAAAATCATAACATTTTACATGATTAAAATCTACAAACTCTTGGTCGTATAGTTCACCACCTACCACCAAGATGTCTATTTGAGGACGTTGGGTTTGGGTTTGGCCATCAAATGAATATAAGAACATAAAATAAAATAGAGAACCATAGAGGTTGTGAATCACTAATATCAAAATGTTAGAACATTCATATCAGTTTTTTTATTTTTAATCATAGAATTATCTAAAAAATACTTTTTTTCATTCTCAATTAAATCAATTATTTGTATATCTTTATCATTATTTTTTTTTTTTACTCACAACCATATTGAAAAAAATATTACAAAATCAATAAGGATGAACAGTATCTCGTCAAATATACATATGAACAACAACATATTTTATATCCTTCATTTACAACTATTTCATGTAATAAAAAACATAATCGTAAATATACAATGAACCTAATGTGAATGTTGTTAGTGGCGTTTTATGTTCAAAATAAAATCTCTTCATGATCAATAGATTTAGTGAGTTTTGAGTTAAGTTAAAATAAAGAGTTTGAGTTCAGTTTTACTCATAGAGTTGTGACAAAAATAAACATTTTCTTACAAAAGATTAAAAAAAGTCAATATACTTATAAAAGTTTCATAAGTTGTTTCAATTTCAGTATAAAGTTTCATAAGTTATTTCAACTTGATTTTAAAATAGTGAAATTTTATACTGAAACTAAAACAACTTATAAAACTTTTAGAAATAAATTGATATATATTTAATATTTAAAAAAATAGTCATTTTTATCAAACGTTCAATAATAAAAATAAAATTAACTTTAAAAAAATAAAGAAAAAAAAAAGAAAATTCAAAGACTAGAAAATCCAACGGACCATCGCCCGAGGAACAAGCCAACATCCTCATGTCAACATCTCAGATTCTTCGTAACTCGTAAGATCACCCCCAAATCACTTTGAATTCACCAAGATCCACATATTGCTTCCGATTTACAACTACAGATACAGATCAATGGCTACCGGTGGTGGATACAGCGATCCAAGCCAGAAGATAGACTACGTGTTCAAAGTGGTGCTAATCGGCGACTCAGCTGTCGGTAAATCACAAATACTCGCTCGATTCGCCAGAAATGAGTTCAGTTTAGACTCCAAAGCTACAATCGGTGTTGAGTTTCAGACTCGAACTCTTGTTATTCAGCATAAGTCTGTTAAAGCTCAGATCTGGGATACTGCTGGTCAGGAACGGTATGTTTATACTTTTGTTAGTGATTGTTTGTTCTTAAGTGGTGGATTTGAGGTTTAGATGTTGGTTTGTTGTTGATTTGTAGTTTAGATTGTCATTATAGGGTTTGAATGGTTTGTATGTGATGTGATGTGGATGTTGTGTGATGTAGGGGGTTTATACTTGATTAGGTGGTGTTGTTGAGATTGCTGTGTGGTTTTGTTGATGTAGATGTTTAGTTTGATTTGCAAGTAGTGGATTTTTGGTAGGTAAGATGTGTTTTACCATTATGATTTTAGAAGGTATTTTCAATTTGTATGTGTTTAACAAGGTGGATAACTAATTGTAATTAGCTCTATTGCTGCAAAAATGCCCAATTCTAAGCAAAAGAATGCAGCAGTATAGTATGGTGAGAACTGAGAAGTATTTGCTTCGGGATGGTTTTGGTGGTGTTTTGATGGAGGATTGAATGTAGGGTGGCAATCATGAAAGAATCAATTGATTTGGGTTTAAATATTTTGCATGTGGAATCATTTGGTTGACTCGAATAATAAAACGGTCAATTTAGGTCTACTGAAATGATACAACAGGTCAAAACGATCCGCGTTTATCGAACATGCTAACTCAAAATACCCATGACCATTGTTTGTCTCCGCCACCTACTCGTCGTCGCAGACATCACCGCCCAGCCTCCACTGATCAGCTTTTACCACCTGTCGTCTCGTCCACCGCCTCCGCCACTAGCACCTCCTTGCTTGTTGTTTTCGCTGCCACCACCACTCCAACGCCACCACCACCACCTTGCATTAACCTTGTCTATATCTGGAGGATTAGAACAATTAATATCACCTGTTACTGCAGAACCCACATTCAGATCTGGTGATATAGTATAGCATTTAGTGTTTGTTATTGAACTTGAATCCATACTAACACTTGGAGCGGTGTCATTGCCGCCACTAGCCAGTATTTTGATTGGGGCACCTCCACCTGGAGAGCCATTGATGGTAACACACTAACACTAAAGCTACCAACTTTAACTTCTACATTTTATTTTAACTGAAGGGTACAAACCCATCATTAATGCCACCTACTTAAACTACCGTTTCTCTATTAACAAGAGAAGACTAAATATTGTCTATTTTGATACTTTTTCATGCAACGGCTTATTTCAAGGTTTTGACCCTAAGCGAGTTAATACTTTTTCAAAATGCTTGTATTGACCCGAATTCATTTTGCTCAAAACCTTTTTAAATCATCACCCAACCCGACCTGACCGGCATGTTAGCCAAGTTTAAACGTATGTATATAATAAGAGTAATATAGAGTGAGGAGGCCAGGGAAGAACCCCCTCAAATGGGAGATCAAGTCCCTTTTTATAGGGGACAGATGGGCCAGATCCTAATTGGCTGATGAGGAATGGGATTGACTGGACCGTCCAGAATTAAGGCAGCCTCTACAAGCTCCTAAAGGAAAATATTAATTGAAGAAATTAATCTGTTTCTAATTTGGATTTTGGACCAAGCTGCTCAAAATAGCCTTTGAGTTGAACATTGTTTTGCCTAATATAAATAATCACTTTGACTACTACAACATCCTGCCTGCCTTTATTATCTATATATGGGAGTTCACATATTGGAGTAATATATTTGGAAGTTCACTTATTGGAGTACACATCTCACACTTCATGTTATCACTTATCAGAGGTTAGGAACTTATGATTTATGGAATTTATGGGCTCAAATCCTCTTTTTTGTTCTTGGAGCAACCCCTCTTTTGGATTCTGATGCTGGGTTTGAATATCTAGTTGAGATTAAAGAAAACAACCCCTAATTGGGTTTTGATATCGGAATTGAACCCTTAGATATGTAGGGAATGTGTTTATTGCATACTTGGTTCAGTTAGGTCTTTATATACTTATGGTACAAGAAATGTCATAATCAGTGGGCGCCTAGTTGGGTGTTTTATATGTTTTATTGTCTCCAAACAGGACTGTTTGTGCTTCCTTGTGATTGATTCATTGTTATTTATCGATTATAAAGGTGGGTGGGTTGGGGCTTGTAGAGTTCGAAAACTACTTGGCAAATGTCACAAAGTGACAACATACTTTCAGTTTTTCACTGATATGGTGCATGTACTTTTTTTCCGTTTTAGTTTAGTCATTAAAGTTTCTAAAAACATGTTATCATGGTCAATATGTCTAGGCGATATGTTTACACTCTAAAATTGATTATGACGTCACCTGATTTTAAGACTAATCAGACCATTGAACCAATAGAGTGGTGGTGTTTAGTTTGGTTTTCAAAACACTGCTTTTTAGAAGTAATTTGGAAGGGTACAATTTGCATTTAACATTTTAATTATTACTTACCTTATGTTAATCTGCTAAGTTAGCCAATTAGAGACTTTTTTCATTTTATAGTTTTCGGTTGAGTGGGTATAAATGAAAACAAATACATACTTAACTGACCTACAAAATGTTTTATAAATGGGTGACCTAAATGAAAATACGAGGGTGGCCTCCAGATACATGATCCCTATTAACTATACGTAAATAATTAAGGGTGATGAAGGATTTAAACCTGAGATTGTAGCCCACATAGGAGTACCAAGTACTATCATGGAAGATGCCACAATTAAATTTCTTATGAAAACCTTGAAGGGGGTGGCGTACCCTCTGGGCCTCTGGCAAGAGTCTCGGGTTTGAATCTAGCTTCCACTAGCTTATGCCATTGACCCTTTAAAGGTCTCTTGCTCGGCACAAGCCGTGTTTTATGTGGTTTTGTTTGTTAGTAGGTATTGGTGTAACACGTTCTCACAGTTGTATAAAATCTCTTATTAATAGTGAAAAAGCTTTCACAAAAGGAGTTCCATTCCTATTCTCTTCAGTTCCGTTCCTCCCAAAACGCGTCATTTTGTAATAATTCTTGGTTTGTTAATGAACAAGCAGGTACAGAGCAGTGACAAGTGCATACTACAGGGGTGCAGTAGGAGCCATGTTGGTTTATGACATAACCAAACGCCAGACGTTTGACCACATACCAAGGTGGCTAGAAGAGTTACGCAACCATGCAGACAAAAACATTGTCATCATTCTAATCGGAAACAAATGTGATCTGGAAGACCAACGGGTGGTCCCCACAGAGGACGCCAAGGAATTTGCTGAAAAGGAAGGATTATTCTTTCTAGAAACATCAGCACTCGAATCAACAAACGTAGAAGATGCATTCTTGACTGTTTTGACCGAAATCTTCCGAATAGTCAACAAGAAAAGTTTGACTGCAGATGAGGAACAAAACGAGAACCCGAGTTCTTTATCTGGCAAGAAGATTATTGTCCCAGGTCCTGGACAGGTAATTCCAGAGAAAAAGATGTGTTGTAGATCTTAAGAGACGAATCATTTACATATCCATGGAGATATCTTGTTGTTATGAAGAAAGCTATTTTCTTTTTCTTTTCTTTTTTTCTGATTTTTGTTTGTGGATGATGCTGGTATTTTTTGACCAGATTCTTCCATTGTTGTATGGTTGATTGCAGGGAACACAACATAAATGATGATAGCATTCATGTACCTTCAGCTTTATTACTCTTGTGTTACTAATTAGGTGCTTGTTTTATCATTGGTGAGTGTTTTAGATAGCTACCTGATTAAATATTAGAGTTATTTACAAAAAGTTTTAGAATCAAAATTGCATTATTTTGAGTTAGTTGAAGTATGGTTAAGACGAGGACGACGGACCTATTTCACCTAACAAGAGAAACAACAATCAGTTGTATGATAATGAACATATTTATTTAGATGGCCAAGATTACAGGTGTGAATGATTAGATTTGGTCTGTTTTTTTTTAAGTTTTTGGCCAAACTGTTAACTACAGTTGACATTTGACAGACCGAACTTGTTATGTTGGTTACTTGGTTTGGCCTGCCAAACCAGCCTTTGGTTTGTCGAACCGTCCAGTTTAAACGATTTAACAATTTAAAGTATTTTTTAACTTTTCCAAAACGATTAGTTTGTCAAGAAATCATATGATAAAAAGTTGGTTCATGAATATGACATGTATACTTAACCATATATTTTTGAAATAAACAATGTTAAATAATAATAATGATTAAACAATCAGTCTAGATTTCATGGTTTAGTGCAAGTTTAAACGATAAAATAACCCATTACACCTCCAAATTATCAAAACCAAACAGTTAAAATTTAAATGACCGACTTATTTTGGTTTGAGTAGTTCGTTGATTTTAACTTCTCATGTAAACACCCCAAGTCAAGATGATGATGTCAAAAACACAAACGAGTGTTTTAGTATGGCGTATTTGATGAAAATTATGGATTCTTTTCATAAATTTGGCCGTTTGTTCAAATGTTGTCTTTTTTCTTTTCTTTTCTTTTTTTTTTTTGATACGGTGGTGTAGTTTTTTAGGTGGTGTGTTTTTACTTTGCTTGTTCTCTTGGTCTCCATCTTTTATTCTTTCTTTTATTAAAGTTTCTAAACATTTTTCCACAATTTTACCATTTGATGTTGGGAGATGCGGAACAATAAGATCGAATTTTGAATTCGGATGTTTTTCTATTGCAAGTTACATTGTAACCGCGTTTAGCTCATTAGTTTTGTGCCAAAGTATTGATCTTGCAATACTTATCACAAAATTTACAATATATTTATATAATATTCTTTAACTATCAAAATACAACGATGAGTATCTTTGAAAAACTATACGTAAATTTATATGTATTAATTCATATGTTATAAACATCTTCTGAACGGGTAGGTTGATTATAATTAGACTTGCACAAAAAAACCGGGTACGGACCCGACCCGGTGTACCCAACCCGGACCCGGGGTCCGGGGTACAACCTGGTACCGGGTGTACCCGGTTCATACCCGGAATAAACCGGCGGTTTCAACCCGGTTTGGGATTTTTTTGAATTTCTAAAACCCGACCCTACCCGGACCCGACCCGGTCTAAACCCGAAGTGAATCCGGTATTGGACCCGATATTGAACCCGGTATTGGACATAAGAAAAAGAAAAAAAAATTAGAAAAAAATAAACTAAACCCGGTATTGGACCCGGTTCCGGATCCGACCCGGACCCGACCCGACCCTACCCGGGTATGGCGGGTAGGGTTATCCCGCAAGTGAACCCGACCCGGGGTCGTACCCGGGTTCACCAATACCCGGGTACAAAAAAACCCGACTGGACCGAACTCGGTTTGAACCCGGTTCCGGGTCCGGCCCAAACCCGATTTGTGCATGACTAATTATAAACATCCGATCTACACATTTATACGAAAGATATTACAAGTAATTGATTGATTCATGTTCAAAGTGGAAAGTCAATTTGAAAGTTAACAGAAACAACCACCCTATAAATCAACGCCAATAGGCCAGTTTTTATAAATATTATGTCAAAAGAAAAAATTTGAACGCCAAATTCACCCATCTTAATTTCGCCGACTTTATACTATCTACTCTAAACCTACTCTACTTCCTAAAAATAATACACCAACACTCTACAAACTTCTAACCCACAACCTTTGAGTACAACACTTCACTCCAAAAATGATCCCTAGAAATAGATGATGTAATCAATAACTTAAAGTTTAAAACAATATATAAATTAATCCAAGAGAAAATACAAAACTATTTTATCTTTGTTATATGTAACGATAGTAAACAAAATACTTGGATTCATAGGTTCAACTAGTCCAACTAGTTCAAACAAGGTTCCCCAGTTCATTTAAAGACGATTCAAATAGAGTCAACTGTACATCTAGTCGGTTCAACCATAATAAGATTGCATAAAGAAAACATAGATGACAATCAATACTTGATAAAGTCGCCTCAATTTGATAAACCTGATCTACCTTCTTTAGTAAGCATGTAAAACATAACAGAATAAAATTGCAATAAAACAGATAATCATAATCCAAAAAACTTGTGTGCGATAATCAGTCAAATAAACTTATAACAAAAAGGTATCAAAACCAAGGTCTCACTCATTATCAGCAATAGCATTAAGACTAACACCCTGAAACAGAGCTCAAACCTCTAGCAGCAGCCTAAGCGGCAATAGATGGTTTAGAAGCAGCCGACAGCCTTGACCTTTTCTTAGCCAAGCTCTCGCTTCGCCTTTCCCTTTGCTCCTTCAACCTTGAAGCTAGAAGCTTCTGGTACTCTGCAGCCTCGGCTTTAGCCTTTGCGATCCTCTTCTTCTTGTCAGCAATTCTAGCCCTCTTCCTTTGCAGGGTCAATGGTGTCACCAACCTCTGGATCTTGGGAGCTTTGCTCACTTCCTTTCCTGTATAGAAAAGTTTAATATTGACCCAATTAAAACAACCCACTTCACCTTTGACCCGACCTATCAGGCCTACATTGAAAAAAATGAGTGATGATGATTAACTAACCAGCTTTGTTTGTGAAAGTGCGTCTGTAGGTATTCACGTACTTCCTGACATCATCTTCCTTGGAGAGGTTGAAAAGCTTACGGATCTTTGAGGCTCTCTTGGGACCTCTCATTCTTGGTTTCTCAACATCCGTTAACCCAGGGAGGTCGTTTTCACCCTTTTTGACAATGACAAGGTTCAAGACAGAAAGATCTTGGCTCACAATGCACCCACGAACAGATTTTCTTCTACGTTCACCGTTACGCCTGCCAAATCCTCTGAAGCATGGGGTACCTGAAAAACAAAATGAAAAAAAGTCTTAATAAGATCCATATGGCGAAGTATGGTTGCTATCAACAACCACTGATGAAGTATTTAAAGTCAAGTTAAAGGTTGTTGTTAACCAACCTCGAACCAGTAAAAGACGAACACGTCCTGGGGTCAACACTCCCTGCTTCATTGGAAAACCTTGTTTATCACATCCTCCCATGATCTTGAACACGTAGCCCTTGAATTCCTGTTATCAAAACAAGCAAGTCGCATTTTGAGATATAAATTCTGGATTTAAGAACAACAAAAATAGGCGTCACAATCACAATGTCAAAACTACCTCTCCAAGCGCATCTCCACTGACTTCTTGAGAAATCCTCTTGTCAAAGAAAGCACGACTGTACAAATTATATGAAAAACCAGGGTTAGCTTCCCAGTTTGCTTTAATCCCCAAAACAAAGTAAGAGTGAACAGACTTAATAAAGACGAACGAAGAGAAATATGTACAGATTTCGGGATCAACAAAACCATAGAAAGAAAGACAAAACAAACCTATAACTAGAAATGTAGTTCCACAAAACCATGAAGAAGCAACTTAAATAAATTGTACAAGATATCACCAGGCAAACTAATAATTCAAGAAAAACATCCGAATGTATATATATCTGTATCGATTGAAAACTAAACAAACAGCAAATCCACAATTGCATGAAAAAAAAGAAAAAGAAAACATATGTTTTTTAACTTCTATAAAGCTAATTACCAAGGCATAGAAGCCAAAAAGTGACTTTCGTCCCGGTAAAAATAATACTCATATGTGTAATGGTTATTTGCTACTAACAATACTGCAGCAAGCACAAGTTCTTAGGTATCACATAAAACAATGTACTCAACAACTACAAACAATTCCAACTCTTCAGCTCAATATAAAGACAACAACACTGTAATTAGCATAAGTATTAAGTAATCATCATAGAAAGCCACCAGAACGATATGTCTGACTGTTTTCACTTATCATTTATTGTAGATGGTAAAATTTACTCATGTTTACAATCAATAACTGTTAAACATGTTATACGAAACTTATTAACAAGCCGAAATAAACATATATCTATACCTAAAGCTTCAAATCAAACAAAAAAACTTCGTCTAACTACATCACATAACAAAACGAATAACAGTAAACACTACACAAACGCTAGCTAACAAAACAAATCAAAGTCATGTAAATTTAACGATGTGGTACAGTAAAACACTAAAACGTGATAATTGTCTCAAAAACAAACTAAAAACAAGATCGAGAGCTTACAGCTTTTGATCATCGTCAATTTCGAGCTTTTTCTGGCATCCAGTAGTCGGATTTGCAATGTTGAACTACAAATTTCACAAATAGAACAATGAATTTACGAACACATGATTATGCATTTGATTAACATAGGATTAAAGAGATGAATACCTTCATCTTCAGGCACGAAGTAGGCCGCCGCGAAGACGATTGTAAATGAGCTTATTGGAGATTTAGGGTTTTTTGAACGTAAATTGTTTAGTTATATATCCAGAAGGTGATTGATTCGTTTGTTTGGGCCATTGGGCTTTTTGCAACTTATGGGAAAATCATGGATCGAACATTAAACCCAATTTTTTAATGGGCTTCATGATTTCTTTTGGGTACTTACGTAGAGTAAAAAGTTTATTGTGATTAACTATTGGGCCTTTAATTCAATGTATGTATCTATCTTCTTTTCCTTTTTAGACGGCTCATATCTATCGTTGGATGTACATATTTTTTTTTTCAAAAACCGGTTTGGGTTTTAAAATAAAACGGTTTGGTAAAAGGTAGTCAAAATAGGTTTAGATTCAAAACGGATCGGGTTCTAAACCGGTTTGAAGGCATGTAATCCAAAACCTATCCCAACTGGTCTGGGTTGATTTCCAACCGATCAAAAACACGAGTTTTTATTTAATTTAATTTTATTTTTTAATTTTTTTTGTTTATGAAAAAATACAATTAAATAAAACAATATAAAAAATATTTACTTATTTTATTAGACTTACAAACTTAATTAATTAAAAAAATTGCAAGTCCTGATGTTATATTTATGTATAGATTATTTTATTATATTGTTGGCTTGCCTAATGGTTTTTTTTTCATCTCCGAAGCCTGAATTATTACGTAAGTATTTATTAATCGCGACTTCATCGTCGGTCATTCTTGGTGTCAATTCACCTCCTATCTCGTCCTCTGCATATTCTAATTCACCTTCGAGTGTGGTTTTATCTTGGACTTTCGGTCGCTTCCGGATAATCTTTCAAGCAAATGGACATCTCGACCTCAGAAGAAGTGAGTCTTGTTCTTCGTATGGATATTATAATGCCGCTAATAGAAAAAAAATATTTTGAAACTACATGGTAAATTATTTTTTCTTTGTTAAATTTAGATTTTACGGTTTGAATTTAAAATGGATCGTTATCCAATAAATCTAAATGGTAAATTATTTTTTCCAATAAAGTTTCACCTCCACTATATTTAAGTAAGAGTTTAACATGGGGGAACAAGTAATAACCACGAACATTTTCTTTAAAATATTGGGTTATTGGAATTTTAATAATCTCAAGTTTCATTTATTGGTCGGGATTAATCCTAACTCAATAAATGTTTACAAATACTCCTAACTTTGAGTTTATTTTCCTCTAACAATCTCTTACTAACTGAGAGTTAACCCCGTTAGTTTATTGATGATGTGGACCGTTTTTGTGGCCAAAACACTAAACAAAAAGTTGAAATATATCATTAGGTCCGTCAATTTAAAACTTCCGCACCAAAAAACCCGTCAATCTCCACCTCCTGATTTGAACCACCGAACTCGTTAGAGGTAAATTTCAGGTGATTATGAAGGTTAGACAATAGAAAACAGACCTAACTGAGAATAGACGATGATGGAGTTGAAAATGACTCAAAGTTTGCTTCATTTCATAAAAAAAAAAAACTAACGATGGTTAACTATCAGTTAATAAGGGATCATTGGAGGAAAATAAGTTCAAAGTTAGAAGTGCTTGTAAACATTTTCTAAGTTGGGATTAATCCCGGCCAATAAATCAAAGTTGGTATTATTAAAATCCAATAACCCTAAAACATTTTATAAGTTTTTCTTTTATTGGTGGGATCACATCGAAAAAAAGTGGGGCTTTAAACAATAATTCATTTAGTTTTGTAGTCATTAATTTTATTTGGTTAAGTACTAACGGACTCGTAGGATAATACTCTCGATAAGTAGATGTAGTTTTAAAAATACGAAGCATTTTTGTTATTTCCTCAATAGTAACTTAATCCGATGGAGGAAACGGTGCAACCAAACCGTCGTTCACTCATTCACAAGAATATCAAGAAACATTATTAGACTATATTTTTGTTCGATAGTCTTTTCAAACATGTTACAAGTCGAATACATTGCAATTCAAACCTAAACGTTTGGAATTTGCCTTTTTACAAAACTTTTGATATCAAGAATATGTTTTGTTGGAGCTAAACATATCACGTAATGTTTAGTTAAAACCTTTTTTTGTTGGTTCAATCATTTTTAAACCGTATTGAACAGTTAAATTTATAATGTGTGCTACACATCTATTATAGAAAAAACACCGTTACAAATAGGTTTGTATTTTAATTTTAATTGTTTGATTGCACGCATATTATTTGATGCGTTATCAAAAGATATTAAAAAATATTTAGTTTTTGAATTTATATATTTTAATAACTTTGTCTAAAATATAAAATAAATATTACTAGTGCGAGAATAATCTAATAATTCAAATGCAATCGTACATTTCATCATTTGCCACGAATCAGATTGTACCCAATGGGCGGTGACATAAATATACGAGTCCGGTGAACCATATGAAGTAGATCAAACATCACAAGTAAAGTTAACACCACTATCTAAGTTTTCAAAATAATAAATTAATTCATTTATAGTTTTTTTCATATTTTTAAACAATCTTTTCTATGAGCAGCACAACTTACAGTGGTATAATGCGGTTAAAGAGTTCGTTGAATGAGTCAAGTCAAACGTTCATCGTCGAAGTGATTGAATGACAAGCTTTCTTGAATTACAAAATGCGCTATTTGCTTCCTAACCACATCAGCATTATAATCTCACAAATTTCCTTCGTTTGTTATTGAAGCTTAACCTCGAAACGGTTCATATTTCAGCGCCTTGTAATATTTTATTGTAATGTGGTTTTTCAAAGTCGTGTTTGCATCTTTTGAAAAAACAGTTTTATAAACTTACAATAAGCCTTGTTCGGACTGTTCGACATTTCATGTAAATCTTAGTTGCACTAAATTTATTGGTTTTCTTCGTATGAAGGATTCTAACCACCATGTTGCTTGAAGATGAATCACAACCAACGAAAGATTACTGAGCATTTGATGAAGTCATTTTAGAGTTTTTTTAACGTACGAGAGTATTTAACGTTTTAAAGATTTTGGAGAACAGATAGCATTATAAGTTGTTGTCGTGCAACCAAGACACCCTCTACAAATTTATACTAACTTAAGAGGTTATAATTATGAGAAAAAAACACTAAAAGGGGTCTTAATGGGTCCAGACGGTCAAAAACGACTATATATACATTAGGTAACGACTATATTTTTTAAACCTATCTTGAAACCAGTTTGATGACTTTGAGTGAGGAACCGCTATAAAAACTAACGGTTTGGGTACGTTTGAAACCGGTTTGGACAAAACAGGTTTGTAATGTTCTATTGGGACGGGTGATGGTACCAAACCGATTTTTTAGCCATCTCTTTCATTATGGGTCGCATGGTATCACTATTTAAAATGTTGAGGTTACTAAGTTTCGTTATAAACAGGTCGTACTAATTCAGATTTATGTATAAAGGGTATGAGTTTGCTATTAAAAGTTTAATGGAAATCTTGATCGAGCCGACAACACCTTTCACAAAAATCATTTACTACATAATTTAAGTATTTAACCCACAATATCTCACGTCACTTGACCACTTAAAATTAGAGGGTATTAATTCACTTATTGGGGAGGTTAACTCTTTTCTTGAATTTTTATTTTTTATCATGTACTTGATATTTAATTTGGTTTTACTTTTTAATCGTGTGATAAGAGCCGACCAAATATAACTACTAATAATTAATAACTAACAATAGAAAACCGACCCTAACATTAAAAATTACTAGGGAAAAAGTTTGTAGGACCAACAATTGATTCCAACTATGTCATAACTCATGTATTGCTAAGGGTGGTATGACACATCCTCTCAACCTCTTGAACCCTCATCGACACGCAACTAAAAGTTATCATCTCGTTTGAACCTTAAACTCAAGGATCGCGACATCGTCTTTTGAACTAATACCCTAACATTTCTAAAATAAAAACTAAATTATACATTTGAAAACATAAAAACATTATAATTAAAAAAACATAAGTGTCACTAGTAAATACATAATTAATAAAAAAAGGTTAGAATATTAAAAATTCAACTACTTGTCGTCCGAATCCATACTAAATGTTGAATTATAACCCATAAATTCACGCTCGAGTAGAAGAGCAGAATAAGCCTTAACTTTTCGGTGTAAAAAACCAATAGACTAACAGTTTAGCTATAATGTAAAAAAGTGTGCTTTATATTATTATTTAGTGCTCTAACAGTGATATTAACGTTTCACGACGACTTTAAATAGGGCTGCAAACGAACCAAACGAACACGAACAGAGTCTTGGTTGTGTTTGTTCATTAACAAAAAAATTATTCGTTAACTGTTCACGAATAGTTATAAAACGAGATTTTATATTTGTGTTCGTTGATTAAAAAATGAACATGTTCATGAACTGTTCACGAACATTACGAACGTAAACAAACACAAACAAATTTTCAAAAACATGACGAACACAAAGAAGTTCATGAACACAAACGAGTACAAATGATCATATATTTATTTTAGAATAAAATTTGCATTTTATCACAAAATTCACTAAAAATAAATCAGTACTTAACATAAATATAAAAAACAATTCATATAATTGTTATAATAAAAACTAACACAAAAAATCAATAGCATAAAATAACACATTAACGAATATAAACGAACACATAATCGAATTTTCACGAACGGACATTAACAAACGTAAACAAACACATATCGAACGCTCATTAACATAAACTAACAAACACTGCTTGTGTTCATGTTCGTTCATAGAACTAAACGAATAATTTTTTTTGTCCGTGTTCGTTCATTTACTAAACGAACGAACATAAACGAACTTTCCGCCGAACTGTTCACGGACTGTTTGCTGATCGTTCGGTTCGTTTGCAGCCATAACTTCAGGCACATGTTTATGAACTCGATTATCAAGCCGCTCGTCGAAGCGACTTGACTTGCAACGGTGTTCTCATCGAACCCGCTCAAGCCGGTCATCGAATCCGGCTGCGCTCAGACCCATCGTAGCTTTTTAGTCGGTGACATGAGTCACATGGGCCGGTCGTACACAAGTCACAATGAGGATTTGGTTGTCAAGGGACCCAACCAATAAAATGCTTTATGGCCGTCACTTTCTAATTCAGCAATTCCGTGCGACTTCTCACACTGGATCCCACCCTTCTTTAATCAGATAAAGTCAAACTAATCATCATGTATTCATGTGGCTGGAATAATTTCACCCTCTACAAATTAAAAGAAAGAAATAGGGTGTGTGCATAAATGATAAATGTACACTTTTTGTAAATTTTCCTCCATTTTTATTTGATTTATTAGAGTATTTTTCTTATTATAAGTATGATTTTTATATTATATAAAATTGTAGTAAGTGGTTGTTAATGGATTAGAGATAAAATGTTCTGTTCATCTCTATATTTAGTAATACATTGTTCAACATCAATAAATTTTTTAATATTTTGAAGAGTGATTGTGAGTGAAGTAGAGAGATTATATAATGATAAATGTATAAAATTGTATTATTTAATTGAAAAAATATATAAAAATAATGATTTTTAATGTAATTATAAAGATAAGGGTAAACAATAAAATGTGAATGCTCTTAGTAGCTTTTCTTAATGTACTATACTTTAACTTGTTACACATATGGACACCGTTTAGTTAAAATTTTACTTTCCTGCCAATTGATTAGTAGCATAAAAGTATATTAATAGAAGTTTTACTTTCCTGTCAATTGATATTTTAGATATTTATTTAATAATAAATGTTGGTCGTGTTTGTAACAAACCAATTGTTGCATGTTATATGTTTAATTGTACTACAAAGCTATTCAATGACTTGTTGACCATGACTATTTATACTTAGGATTGAAAAATCGTACTTAGTTGTCATAGTCTTTTTAATGTCTTTCTTTTTTTCATTACAAACATTCAAATTTTAAAATTTATATAACTTAAATATGATAACAGTAATGTCAACTATGATTCACAGTGATATAAAGTATTAAAGTACAAAACTATATCATCAGTTATTTAGATTCTCTAGTGTTTGTTTGGCGTCTGATAGATCTTCATGATGATAAAGTTCATCAGGAAGTCAAATTGGTTAAATTGGACGGTTGAATGTCAAGCAAAATGTACAACCGACATGTAACTATTGACGGCCATGAAAGTGCATATGTAATGTACCACGTATCGATCTTAAAATAATTAGAAACATATAATACAACCTTTATGATGCCATGAACATGAAAGAAACTTCTCAAAAGATATTGTAGTTAGTAAATGTACCATGACATGCAACTATTGATGACCATGAGGGTGCATGTGAAATGTACCACGTATCAATCTTCAAGTATTTGAGATGCCATGATCATGAAGGAAACTTCTCAAAAGTATAATGTAGTTAGTAAAACACCAAAGTTCCACTAATTTAACACACACAATCACTACATGATGACCATCAATGAGTGCACGAGGTCTGTAAAAGGGTGAAAGTTTATAAAGCGAGACACGTCACTGCTCACATTAGTAATTGTTTCAGACGTTAAGAGCCAAACATACCATGACTGAGAAGACAACTGATACTGTTTCAGTGCTTCAAGTTTGAATCATCATTCGTGCTGACCAACATTTAATACATTCCTTTGTTTAATGAATTTGTTTGGATACTTAAGTGAATGAGATTTAATCATTGAATAGCATATACAAATTAAATGATAAAAACAAGACACATAACTTAAGTTTAGAATATTCTATGGATTTATCCTAAATTATATCCGTAAATAAGTTTGATAACCCATAAAAGTGTGTTTTCATTTTAGTATGGTAGACGAAAAAAGGTGGATGACACATGATAATATTTAATGTATAGTAGAAATTCAACGATGATACATGAGTGTAACTTCATTTTAATGGAAGATAAGCCAATACGCGTATTAAAATGTAGGGACCCTAAAATGTATACACGAGCTTTAGTCTCGTATTTTATAATATTTTGAAACTACATGAAAAGGTATATTTTAAGGCATATTGGTAAAAATACTATCTTCTCTCACACAATTGATGGTTCTTTTTATTTGGTGTTATATGTAAACTTGTGATAATTTTGTGTGAATTTAAGAAATTTAAGGTTTAAACCCCACTCCACTTACGGAACCATCCTACGTGACACTGTAGGATGGAAGTTGATGTTTAGGGATCGAAGACCAAATAGACATGTGACAACTTCTAAAATAAGTTCTGTAAACACGATTCACAAAACACCCACAAACATTAAATTTCTAAAAATCACACTAAAAACTTTATACAAACAACACTAAATAAAAAAAATCCCACACTTAATCCTTTATTAACAGATAATACTCTTTTAACAAGATCATACGTTCAGTACATGAGCACATTTAGCTCTTCTCTATTTTTACTTTCTGTTTTCCAACAACTAAATGTCACGCTAATCATCTTACTCCATCCAATATACATCACAACTAATTTATATCATCTCATCCAATCATATAAACCCTTATTCTTTAAAAAAAATACCACTTTACTTTTACCTAATGAATAATAATACATTAGTGGCCCCATAAGAGCACTCACATTAGGCCCGTCGATTTTATCTATACCCGATTAACCCTCCCAACCCGATATCACCCGTACCCGAAGAAACCCGACCCGAACAACCCGAAAACCGATTAAACCGATTCTTATTCGGGTCGGGTTTCGGATAAACTTTCAAACCTCAAAAACCCGAATAACTCAAACCGATTAACCCGAAATTCGAATAACCCGATCAACCCATATTATTATTAAGTAAATTATATGTATACACTTGTTTAGATTGTCCAAATTGATGAAATTTTTTCTATATAAATATATATTTAAGCACATTTATAAATTATAAATGTAAACTAATTTAAGTCCACTAGTATTATAAGATTTCAAATGACAACTCACTAAAATATACTAAATTGAGTCTATTGTTTAATAACCAAAACCCGACCCGAGCAACCCGAAACCGATTAAACCGATTGTTATTCGGGTCGGGCTTCGGGTAGATTTTCAACACTAAAAAACCCGAATAACCCGAACCGATTAACCCGAAACCCGATTAACTTACACGATCAACACCCCTAACCCACATCCTATTTTTTATTTTCATCCTTATAATTACATTAAAAATCACTACTTCTTCTCTCTCCTTTCAATTAAATAATATATTTTTATACATTTTTTATTATATTTTTTCTCTCTTTCACTCACAACCACTTTTAAAAATATTAAAAAATTTGTAAGAGTTAAATAGTTAATCCTTAAATATACAGATGAACAGTAATATCTTTTATTTCCACCACTCACAACCACTTAAACCATTTCACGTAATTTAAAAACTCTTAATTCATAATGAAAAAAAGTCCACCGCAGATTCGCCAGCTATTTGAGTGTCTGTTTACTGATACGAGTCCACCTGCGGACCCAACTAATCCAACTAACCCCATCACAACTAATCATATCATATCATATCATGTAAAATGCACACAACGACACACTCTTCTTCTCCGATACGTCACCGTCGTCGGTGACCGTTTTCCGGCAGCCGTTCACGGCGGAGCCAATGGCGGACGACGTCGTTCCGAACACCTTCAAAGCACTCGTCAAGAAATCCGACAGAAAATTCGCAAAAATCCGCGATATTCCGCCGTACGGCCGTGTTCCAAATCACTTCTTCTCGAACGTGTTCAAGGCGTACACGAAGCTGTGGAAGTACCAGCAGCAACACCGTGTGAGATTGATGGAGTCGGGGCTCCAGCGGTGGGAAATCGGTGAGATCGCTTCGCGGATTGGTCAGCTTTACTTTATGCAGTATATGAGGACGAGTGAGGCGAGGTTTTTGATCGAATCGTGTGTTTTCTATGAAGCTGTGTTGAACAGAGGTTATTTTGATGGAGCGCGTTCTGAAGGTGTGAATGATCGAGGGCTTAGGTTTAAGGAACTGAGGTTTTACGCTAGGTTTTTGCAGGTTTCGTTGATTTTGAACCGGTGGGAGATGGTTCAGCTTCTGTTGGATCGGTTTAAGGGGCTTGTTGATGATTGCAATGACAAATTTGGGGTAAATTATGTGTCCTGTGGATTTATTGTTTTATTCTCCGATGCTTTGAGGATTATTGTTATTTTGATGGTTTAGGGGGTGTTTGGCATTGGTATTTGAAAGTCTAGTTGTTGATTTTCAACATAATGATGGATCAGTTTCTGATGTTTTGTGTATAGTGAGATTGGATATGATTATCTGAATTATTAGCTTAAGAGTAGCTACAACAAGTTCTGAGTTTGATTATTTACTGGCGTGTAAGCCCTTAAATTGTTAGAATTTGACAAACAAATGATTATGTGATTGTTGCTACTTCAACTAGAGCCAAACACTGTTACCTGCAGCCTGTTGAGTTCCAATATATTATCTGATTGTGGTTCTTTTTTATGATATGATGACTTTCAGAACTCAAATGGCAAACACCACCTTATTTATTCTCATTCCTCGTGCAATTGAGGTGTTCGTATGCTTCGTTTGTTTTTTAGATCTGGTGTGGTTCATTGGTATATGTCATCTTATAATAGTTTCTTTAGAGTTTTATTTCTTTTCATGGCTGTGTTTGGTTGCAATTTGACCTTGCCTCCTGGACGCCTAAATTATAGAACTTTATTTGCAGAAAACTAACTTCAAAGAATGGAACATAGTTATGCAAGAAATGGTCCGGTTTATGAAACTTGATGCAGCCATTACAAAAATGAGGCCTTTACGTTACTGTTTAACATTTGATACCTATCCGAATTCGCGGCAATATGTGGCACGTTTTCATGCAAAGAAGGTTCTGAAGTTGCGAGATGCATTGCTGATGAGTTATCATCATAATGAGGTAATTAATGGCAAAATGGACCTCTAGTGAGGGTTTAATAAGGGGGCAAAACAGGAAATTTATAGATGCAGGTCGGGTTGTGTTGGCGCAAATAAATTTTTGTTAATATTTTTAGTTTTACTATTAAATCATTAGGGTGTCAAATATGTTTACAGAGATTATAGCATTTCAATGATAATCTAGTTGCTTGAATTGAACAATTAGGAGGTTTTATGCATTATAATACGCGTTGGTCGACTTTCGACCTACTCAACCCCTTTGACCCATTTACACTTTTAAGCTAATATTTGGGTGCAACCTCTTTAGTCTTTACCCCCTGGGATAGAGGCATATCTTCTTCCCAGGAATCTACTGCATGAGTTAGATTTTTGCTGATTATGTTTGTTTGTTTACCTTTTTAAGCTAAATTATTTGACATTACCTGTTTTACCATACATAAGTAAATGTCTCTGAGTTGTCGCCTCTGGTATACGTGGATACCTGATATGTGATTTGTATGTTAGACCGGGTTTCATGTTAATCATTCAGTTAATCTTTTTCAGCCTATTTATCATTTCAGGCTAAGTTTGGAGAACTTACAATAGATACATTCAGAATGCTGCAGTGCTTAGAGTGGGAACCAAGTGAAGATTTTTACCAGAAACAACGTGTTGAATCTCATGGGAATACTGGTTTGACTAATCAGTCTTATTCCTCAGGATTAATTGATATAAAATTGGTGGCAGATATGATGGATCCATCTTTGCCTCCAAATCCTAAAAAAGCTGTTCTTTATCGACCATCAGTGACACAACTAGTATCTGTGAGTATAAAATTCTTAACACCGCTTTAGCTATAGATTATGGGAGGGATTAGAAAATTCATTCGGAATATTGTTAGAAGTTATTCTATTGGATTTAATGAAGGTTACTGGATGATATGAACTTTTCAATATAGATAAAGAACTTACAATTTATGTGACAATTTATTGAAAGACAATTCCTTTTTTTTCTGGATCTGCAGGTTATGGCTACAATGTGTGACGAGCTCTCCCCAGATAGTGTTATGCTTATATACATAGCAGCCTCAGGTTATTTTTTCTTTTTGTTATCCAGTGTAATTGTAGTCAATGTCTAAAAACAGATCTGGTAAAATGGTCTTGGGTAAAAGGTACAAACAGGGCAGGGTGGGCATCTCACCACATTTCTGACAAAGTTCTTTTTATCTATCTAGTATCTATAAGCAATTAGGGTCCCAATTTGATTAACAAAGTTATATAATTTCTACAACTATGACATATACATATTTTTTGTAATAAAGTATCTATGAGCTTTTTACATTAGAATAACATTTTGCTTGGTGGTTGATCAGGTTGACCTGTTCAGCACCTTTGTGATGAGTGCACTGTCCACGTCACTGCCTTGTATTCTCACTTATGCATGCATCCAGTGGGTTATTTTCCATTTTAGTCTAATGCTTTATTAATTCAATTAAGGATGAAGTGGGGTGGGTTAATTGTGCCCCATGTTCAATAATGTTTAGTTAGTGGTATTAGTCATTTGTAATCCTTATTTAAGGTTTTTTTTTGTTTTTTATTTTTTAATAAGGACATCGAGAATTGTTCAAGAAATCTGCTTCATTCTATATTCTTCAAGCTTCATTTTATTTCTTTTGGCCGAGGATTACTGTTGGAACCACTTCACTTAGACACGAAACTTTTTTTAGCTAGCTTTGTTTCTTTTACCTGTTTGACTCGCTAGATATTTAACACACCCCGAATCTACCCAGTCATGATTAAATGGGTGAAATTGCTATTAGTAACTGATAATAACAGTGGCCCCCATGCAGGGAATTCTGGTCTAACTAGTATTCAGCAGAAGCATAAATATCGAAGTGTAAGGACATCTAATGTTAGTGAGAGGAATAATATGATCCCTCAAAATGAATTTAGTGAAAAGGAAAGCTCCAGTCATCCCTTTGAAAGCTCTCTGTGGTTAGGTCCTTCAAGAGCCGTTGGTAAGTAGGATTGTTTTTCTTTTCAAATTCGTAGTTATTTGGAGAACAGGTTAAAACAGGTAAATTTTAGTGCTGGTCAAAATGGTTGGGATGGATCAACCCAACACTTATTCTCTTTTTCAACCTTCAGTTTTGTATATAATTAAGATGTTAAGTATGATTAAAAAACTATATTATAACATTTGATACCCTCTATTCTGAAATAGAAAGATTTTACATGCTTTATGCATCTTGAATACCCTTTGAGTGATTTTCTATCCATTCATCTTGTTTCTGTTTCAGCCAGTTTATTATAACTTTCTCTTTTCACCCGTTAATAAAAAGTATATATAAATTATTATTGTGTGTTTGTTTCTCATTCCTTTAAATGTCATTTGCAGGATCAAACGTCCTCTATCCAGGAGATTTAATCCCTTTCACTAGAAGACCTGCATTTTTTGTTATTGATAGCAACAACAGCCATGCATTCAAGGCAGGTTTGTCAAAACTTGTGTATGACCTGTTAAACAATTTTGATGCCAATTTATATTTTAAGTGGCTTATGTGCTTTTAAATCTTTTATTACTTCCCAGGTTTTACATGGTGCCGAAAGGGGCGAACCAGCTGCTTTGTTTCTTTCTCCTTCAAGACCAACATTCAAGAGTCAGTTTGGTGATGTCACTGAAAATGGAAGTCAATTCACCTTGTTTCTTACCGCTCCATTACTCGCATGCTGCCAAATGCTTGGACTTCCATTTCCTGATGAAGTTGTATGTTGATTGGAAATTTAATTAAATAGCTTTTTTATTACAATATTGAAAAAGTTCATCTCCCATTTTTTTGTTTCTCTGCTTCTAGGGTGCCATGGAAGATGCTGAGAGATATGTTTCAACTGCTTTCTCAGAGTGGGAAGTGATCCTTTGTACATCAACCACCCTTGATCTAGTGTGGGCCCAAGTTTTATCTGAACCTTTGTTACGTCGGCTTATTCTCAGGTATATTATCTTTGCATGATATGTAGCTTTATGATTGGGAGTTGTAGTGAAGTGTGGTCGCAATCCAAACAGAAATTGTCACTGATGGGGTCGTATAGGATGGTTTTTTATTTGGGTTGTGCTAAACGTGCACCCTTCCCACCTTATTGCATCCCCTCCTTTAACTTGTCACATTAATAATATTTAGCCCTTTTAACTCTAGAACTAAAATAGCTTCCATTGATTTGATGTTTTCGGGGTGATTACAATGAAAATTTAGGTAGAGGGATATGTTTAGCCAACCCCTTTTTATTTATATGAGACTGGATCCTGCTAAAGGATTTAATCTCTTGTGGATCTCTAGTCATTAACATTTCTCCAGAATTTATCAATTTCATACCAATATTAAAGTTTTAGTTACTACATTGACCTCTAAAGTGAAGTGTATGCCATTATTTAAAACAACAAAAACATCAAAATTGAATTTCACAAATATAATTTTATATTTCCTACTAATATAACACTATGCTCTTCTGGATTTTGTCTCCAGATTTATATTTTGCCGGTCTCTGCTTACACTTTACCACCATCATGAAGAAAACCCCGATCTTGATCTTTATGTGCCCGTTTGTCTACCTAAGCTTCCAGATTCTGTCTCTCCACTCTCGAGAGTCATACAGTCGGCTATCTTTGCATTAACAAACCATCTAGAGGTTTCACATTGTTTTCGGTTTGACAACTTATAAGTAGGACCAGAATGTAAATGCTTTTTTGAATTTGGTTTGCTTTGTTACATCTCAGGCTTATTACCATTTTTTTATTTTTTATTTTAAATTGGGGTGAGATTGTGACAGGGTTGGACAGAGTTACTTGGTTCATTAGTAGTTTATGATGTAAGGTGTGTAAATGTTTGGTAGTGACAAATAAGCAAAGCTATGGTTTATATTACATAGCATATGCAATAGGAAATTGGGTATTTGAGTATTGTACATCATGGTATGTGAATTATTTGAATATTGTTTATGGTATGTGAACCCTAAATACTGAATGCAATGGGTTCAAAAGTATGCATTTAAGTTAATGCAATGTTGTTATTGTAGTAGTTTTATGCATCCTATAATGTTTCTATAAAGGCATATCTAATGTGCAGTTGCAAAACAAACACTTGCAAAACAACAAAACACGCTTATCTCTTATCTACTCCATTGAATTAGTAATGCTTAATACTTAATGTAAAATAACTCTAGATTGTTAAAAATTTATATCAAAGTTAAAGGTTTTAGTTATAACTTTACTTAAATTTAAAGGATGAATGTGAAATTCGCATATAAAAACTTATGCAAGTGGGGCCTATCGGGGGACAGAACGGATCCGTGATATAGCCGGGGATATCTGGGAAAAACTAGGGCCGACCGGGAATACCACGCCCCCGGGTCCGTGGTGTCACGACCTGGTGAATTTTCACAGGGATCCACCGGTACCACCACCCACTTTTTTAGAAAAGGGAAATGGGGAAACTAGGACGACATAATGTAAAATGGGAAAACATTATGAAAAACTAGAGAAAATGAGAAAAACTGATGTGATGCTGAGGTGCACTCATTAAATACAAGACGGTTGCATTGCCCTTAAAGACAAAGGTGCCCCTCAATTATCTAAGTGCCATTCAAATTCTTCATATTCAAGTTAAAAGTAGGGATATTATCTAATATATGAAAGTATCGTGGGTAGTAGGGGGGGGCTGATAGCGGATGCGATGATCAGTTGGGGATGATGGGATCGACAACTCAGAGCGGGCAACAAGATTAATATTCAAAGCCCTCGCTCTTATGAAGAAACATGCATATCAAAACATTGTTATCTAAAACACTGTACCTTAATCCAATCGCCCTCAAAGGTAGCCTTGCTACCAACCCTCATGGGGATTAAGGGTCAACTGCTTCTCAACCAGAGGACAAACGACCAAGAAGTGACCAAAAACCTTACAAGCTTTTCTTTATAGTTCTATACGTGGGAGACCTTCCAGGAGTCACATTCATGGACGAGAGATTGAAATGAAGAGAAAGCTATAATAAAGAATAGATTCCCACTTTGGACCCAATTTAAATGCACTAATTCAACAAGATTGGTGTTTTTGAGCTTATTGTGTAATATGAGTAGAACTAATCTTACATTCGTCCCTATGTCCTCTTGGTAAATATCTATTCACTCACCAATTGGTGAGGGTTCGAGCTACACAGTATACAAGTTTGATTATATAAGGGGCAATTAATATAAGAGTTGTCGTTCAAAAGAAAATAAGATTAAATTAAGTGTGTGTAAAAAAACAAATTTACCCTCATTTAAGGAAAAAAATATCTAAACAACCCATATTTAAAGAAGGACAATATGCATAATTAAAAACTAGATCAAATATGGTGAATTAAAAATAAAGGCGTTACATTTACACGTTCCATCGGTTCAACAAAAGGTAGATTCTTAAAATATGCCGGTTTAACTTGTTTATTTTACTTGAGCTTTTGTTTGGTAGCTGTTTATAACCTTACATGTTTAATTTTGTGTATCCAATAGGGATTGAAAAGACATATATACACTAATAATAAGTGTAGAAGATTGAGATTGGGGTCTATGAACATCGGCCATCGACATAACATTGTCATTCAACCCTAAATAAATGTATACCTACTAGAAGCTCTTTGTGTGACTAGTTAAGCAATTTGTAGTCATCTTGTTTTCCTCGGATGCAATATCGATGACACAAACATTTTTTTTTTCATTTTCTTCGTTCTTACCATTTCATTTGTAACCGTTCCTTATTTTCCCTATTCTTCCCATAATATAATATAACAATGAATGTTTGTATTTGGCAGGAAGAGTCGGTGATAAGCGGTGAAAAGTCGCCGATATTGGTGCAAAATCTCTCCGGATGGCCGGAAATGTGGGGACTGATGTTACCGGCCAGAAACTTCTTTTAGCGACCCGGGAAGGCCCTTTCTCAGGATGGAGTACAAATGGCTTTAGTAAACAATGTTTAAATATAGGTTGCCTAGAAAAATTAACATTATGGGTTGGCGTCTAACTTTGGATCGTCTTCCAATGCGTGTCAATCTTGACAAATTTAATTTCGTATATACATCAAAACAAACCAAATGCCATTAGTATTTTCCTTTTTTTCATGGCCTCATGATATTCTTTAAATAATATTGAGATTATACAAAGAAAAAAACATTTTATTATTTTATTTACTTTTGAAAAAGAAAATAAAAAATCAATTTCTTTGACTAGAAACCCAAAAGCCCAAATTGATGAGTGAGCCCAAGTTAATGACGGGTTGACCAAGTCATATTTTACCAAGACCATGTAGGCCGGCCATTAGACACGGTCACACGCGTGTTGCTTAGGGCAACTCATTTCTATTGTTAAATGTTGATATAAACCATTAACACCCTCAAATTACTCAAACATGTCATAATCACCCTTGAAGTTACCCAAACATGTCAAAATCAACCCCTAACATTACTCAAACGTGTCACAATCACCCCTCATTTCATGCTTTTAATATCTGTATATGAAAACACAACGTCTTTTAGGCACGAGCAACTACAAATGTCGGTTCTCTAATATCTTGATGCATTATTTCCGTTTGTGTAAAGTCATTGGGAGGATGGATTAAGTTAGCGGCTCTGATCAAGTCAATGCCAAAAAAATAATATTGTCCTGAATTCTCCATATTGTCCACCAAGTAGAGACATACTACTTTTTTAACACTTTTTTATTTAGAATAATACGATTTTCGGCTTCGCTAGAATCAAGAAACTAATCACTAACCATACTGTTATCAATCTCCAAGTCTTCTTCACAACGTGACAACCAAGAACATGATTAACATTTCTGAGATGAGACATACAAATTGGACACACGATATAAGAGAAGTCAAACTCAAAACGACTTAAATTATAACGTGTAGGTAGCCTATCCAAAAGAACACGCCAAACAAGAATGCTAACTCTTTTAGAAATGAACATGTTTCACCTCGTAGCGATTTCAGTTTTAGGAAGAGTAGATCGATTAACAATTTTCCTGACATCTTTAAACAATAAATCCAATTACCTATTTAAATTTCAAGACTAGAAATCTGGACTAGCCGAATGAGAAATTCCCTACAAAAGATAACCTAAGGACGAAAATATTGGAGGTTGAGGAATCATTTTTTGGTTGTCTTAAAAAGCTAGTTGAATATTGGGCGACGTCGTACTTCGCTAGATGCGTGGGTTTATAATATTTTTCTTTTATAATCAACAATCTTTTTACTCCTATTTACCACTTATCTGAATACTTTTACGTACTTAAATGTGTATCATTTACGTGAAAGACAATCTTTTATATGACTAGACATTAAAAGTTTTAATTCTTTTATCATCTACATTATAAATTACAACTAATATAAAAAGTGTTTTAGGGGGGAGGGAGCGCCCACGCCGTGAGGCATGGCAGGCCTCGGCGTGGCCCCTCTACACCACCACTAGTCACTAACACACGCAAGGCGTTATCTCTTAGCGAGTTCTCGCCGTGGTCTACCTTCCAAAATCTGACCGTTGTGGCTCACATCTCCCCCCTTTCGACGGCTAGTTTTTCATTTATTAAGACAAAAGAATTTTCCATATAAATATCATATTAACACATCATTTTCTACACCACTATAATGCTAAATCTTTTAAATATTCTTTCTTATATTTCCTACATTCATACTATACCAAAATGTCCTACGAATATTGTATTTCCTCTTCATTTTCATATAGTTCAAAAGCCGGCGAGTTGGAAGTTTATAACCTTCTAGTTGAACACTTTGACGAGGCTGAAAAAACTGAAAGTTTAAGAAAACGGATTTTTAAACGTGACCGTGTTACAGTTAATAACGTTCTTATGAAAGATTATTTTGGAGAGGATCCAAAATACAAAGGCAAGATGTTTAGAGATAGGTTTTGGTTGCCTTGGGATTTATTTTGTTACGAATTGTTGAAGATACATGCAACAATTTTGAATGGTTTCGAGAAGAGTTTAATGGGAGGTGAAAAGAAAGTTTCAAGTCAATACAAAAATATACATCGGCAATTGTCAACTCACTACAGGTAATACATCCGACACATATGATGAATATTTAGCTGTGTTTGCTAGGACATCACATAAGTCTCTTGAATATTTCTTTATCGCTATTGTTATTTTATACGATTGCGAACTTTTACGAAGACCCACTAGCTATGACATTGCATTATTGTACGATGAGCATCAATATAGACATGGCATTCCAGGAATGCTCGGTAGCATTGATTGCACTCGTTGGGCTTGGAGAAAATTTCCTATGCGTTTGCGAGGGCAATATCATCAAGATGATCATGATGGCCCAATTGTCATTTCGAAGTCGTGGCGTCATAAAGTTTATGGTTTTGGCATGCGTATTTTGGTGCAGTCAGTTCTAACAACGATATCAATATTCTCTATCAATCTCCACTCTTCACGATGAATTGAATAGGACCGCTCCTAGTTGTACGTTTCATGTTAATGGACATCAATATAAGCATGATTACTACCTAGCTGATTGTATATATATCCTTTTTGATAAACTTTTGTGAAACCATTCTTATCCTATTGAGTACAAAGAAAAAAATCTAAAAAAGTGCCAGTCCACGATAAAAAACAACGAACGAGCTTTTGGTGTTTTAAAAGCGAAATGGAAAATACTTGCACTACCGATAAGTGCGGTGAAGTTAGAAAAAAAATGAGAAATTAAATTGATATCGTGAAACATCGATAACACTATTTCTCCAATGCACATTCAAGACCCACCTACTAATCCAGTTGAAAACCTAAATACAATGTTGAAAGAACACATAATTTAGACTTAAATCTGATATTGTGAAACACGTGGCAGAAAAAGTGGATATTAAGGTTCGGATGACAAAGATTAGTTTATTATTTTAATTTTTTTTTATTTTTAAGTTATTTATTTTGTAACCTTTTAATTTAGTGGAAAATGTGGAAATTTTGTTTTAATTTTATTATATGGCATGAAGTGGCATAAATGCTTCTTTTAAAATTTGAGTGTGTGGTGTAATGTAACATAGTTTGACATGACATATTATGGTCGGTGATTTCATGGTGTAGTGAGGTTTCATGACATAAATGGCCCCCTCATTCTTAGAACGCGATAAAGAGCTACATATAAAAATCAACTTGTTATTATGTGGTTTATTGTTACCATAGACTAAAGTTGTAGATTTAACATTTAAATATTAAAAGTGTAAATTTAAAATCATTCTTTTTATACTGCTAATTTGTTATCGGAAGCACAATTTTGTTAGTCATGTTTTTGAAACTATTTTATTTACCATCAAACAATAAAATTTTACTTATATAATATTAGTTATTGATAATGATATATTTTTGGCGTAGTATTGATGTTTTACGT
Source organism: Flaveria ramosissima (assembly GCA_025215565.1). Taxonomy (NCBI): domain Eukaryota; kingdom Viridiplantae; phylum Streptophyta; class Magnoliopsida; order Asterales; family Asteraceae; genus Flaveria; species Flaveria ramosissima. The sequence goes on from CM046040.1 coordinate 18,199,889, forward strand.
AGAAGTTAGAATATAAAACAACATATTTCTTTAATCTTTTGACACATAAAGTTAAATGAAAAACTACAACGCAGGACACGCAACAGCTTTTTAGAAGAATTAACTAATCAAGGAAAAACATAAGAAAGATTTTGTCTTAGCCTCCAGATTTTTTCAAAATTATACGTTATAAAGAGGAAAATTACCTAGTTCACTTGAATTATAAGATGATATTGACTCTAATGATCCATTGACTTTTGTCATTTATGATATCTGATACAACTCATTATTAAAAACAGAGGTCATCTGTGTTGGTAGACTAATGATAAGAGTCAAAGGTTTTTTGAAAATCATCTAGATTCAAATCTAATTAAAAAAATTAGGACTCAAAATCACGTGTGGTTGATAAAAAAAGTAGAATACAAAGAAATAAAGTTATGTATGCTCCGGGCAAAAATAAGCGAAAGTCAAAAGATGTTCCATGAGGACAATTAGACGTCTCCGAGGCATCTAAAGGATTGACAATACTATCCAAAAGGTCCTCAATTTCCGGGGCAAAACAACTATGAAATCTAAGACAAGACCAATGTTTAGATGGTGTTGCTCTACACATGTAAATGAATTGAGTTGCTTTTGAGATACCCGAGACTGGTTCGTTATAATTTTATTTTTTGAATCGGATTTAAATGAGCTCAGGAAGATCTCAAGCATGAATTAGAGCTTCTTTAGTAGACAAACTTCGGTTTCATACGTTGAGATGACATGCGCGCCAATCTACACTTTATATAAGTATTATAATATTTGTATAATATAAAAATAAAATTAAAATTACAAGATAAATAATGTTACATAAATACCTAATTCAGTCTATAAATACATAAAAGTATAGATGCATATATACATATAAGTAGTTAAACAAATAAACGGAACCCGGTGTATTTTTAACATTATTTTCATGTCAAGATGGAGTTTAGAGTTTTAGACATAAAGCACGCAGCGAAATAAACTCAAACTCGTAGCTCTTCTTGAGAACCAATTGGCGTGCATGTTTCACCCCTTTTGGGTAGGTTAATGACTTCCTTAAATGATTGTTAACATAATTAAAAAAATAAAATGACCATCAAATATTAGTTAAATTCTTAGTTGTTGGATTAAAATCATTTAATACTTTTTCCAATTTAAAAAATCATTCAAGATTCAATGTTATTGTAAAAATTTTTATAACTTGATACTTAAAAGATTTCTTTTTATCTAATAGTCATTTTTTCTCTATTTTCCACTAAAATGTTAGAGGAAAGATTGATCTGAAATACTCAACTCATTCACTTCATGTAGGCATCATATAATTTTTTTTCATCGCTTACAAGCTCTCATTTAAGGTTGGAAATGTCACTCATTCAACTCTCATAGTCTCACTAGGGTGACCACACTCTCATAACATACAAGATTTAATGTTTTGATTACACGTGTATGTGTTTACCTTATTTCTATCGCAAGAATAAGTTGGCTCACCACCCTCACTTGCCGCTTCACTCCTTCAAGAGAGTGGGGTGGCGGTCATTGAATGATCAGACTCGTTCCATTGTCCACCTCATCCGTCCCGTCTCTCTCATCCATCCACTCCCCCCCCCTTATGGGTCATGCTAAATCTGCCCATTTGTTTTTACTTGTTACATCCTCTTTAGATTTTTACATAAATAAAATTTATTTTTTTCCATAATTAATTCATTGATTTAATTTTCTCATAACATTAGAAAAATCAAAATGGTGTATTTAGCATATGTCAAGCGTTAAACGTTAGGCTAGGGGAATAAACACATCACAATATCAGCAATATGAGGTGAAACCTCTTTGACGAGCGTGAACACCGCTCACATCTAAAGGGCATTCGAGTACAACTACACTAATTCCATATACAATTAAAAAAATCGAGATACATATGAGATAACAAACATGATCATGTTCATGGTGTAAGGATTATGTAAGATAAATTGAGAAAACTAACATGAACTTACTACAAAAGAAACTAAGGGCGTGTTTGGTTGAAAGGAATGGAATGGAATGGAATGAAATTGAGAAACTAGTATAATTAAGTAAAATTATGTTTGAGTGAGTTGAAATGTAAAACCAAAGGGAATGTTTCACCTTAAGTTCCATTGGTTGTGGGATTTCAAGTTCCCTCTCTAGGTAGAAGGATTTTGAAATCTCACAACCAAGGGAATTTGTGATGACACATTCCCTTGAGTTTTACATTCTATTATCCACTCAAACATAATTTTACTTGAAATTTACATTAGTTTCTTAATTCAATTCCATTCCATTCAATTCCTTTCAACCAAACGCCCCCTAAGGGAGCGTTTGATTGGAATGAATGGAACAGAATGAAATTGAAAAACTAGTATAATTTCAAGTAAAATTATGTTTGAGTGGGCAATTAAAAGTAAACCCAAGGGAATGTTTCAGCTCAAATTTCTTTGGTTGTGGGATTTTAAAATTCTTCCATCTAGAGAGGGAATTTGAAATCTCACAACTAAAGGAATTTGAGGAGAAACATTCCTTAGGTTTACATTTCATTATCCACTCAAAGATAATTTTACTTGAAAATTATACTAGTCACTCAATTCCATTCTATTTTATTTCATTTCTTCCAACCAAACGCTCGTTAAAATAGTGTTAAAAGGAAAGATATGAAAGATGCCACCCCACCCTTACTATAATTTATTTCCATGTAACGTTAAAACTTAAATGCTTGACATTTCTCCATTTGTCAATTTCCCCTTAATCCATTTATTTATTTATTTATAAACATAAACATTTTGTTCAAAGTCTGCACCCGCCAACGTCGGACCCCTTCAAACCTTGTGGTCGATTTCAACGTTTTTGATAACCATTTTTTCTCCGATTTCTTCTCACTTTCCAGAATTAGCCCAATTTTCACACCCTCAACATTCCACAATGTTACGTTCCAAATCAAGGTGCTAACTTATTATTATTATTATTATTCTTTTCTCTCTATATCCATCTATCTATCTATTTATCTATATTCATTTCATCCTATATATAATAATCACATCAAATTCATACGTTACATCTGAGATTTGATGGTTCAATTCTGATTATTCACGAGTGTTTGTTGATTCTAGATCTGGTTATTTTGATTTCGGACAAAAGAAGCATACGTCGTTTCTTGTTAGAAGCATTTCTGGCTCCAAGATTTGTAGAGGCGATGGGCTTACGTCGCAAATTGATCAACAAGCTGTAGTTTCCGTTGATCGCCATTCGATTAGTTTATCTGAGGTATTTCATCTAATTTGCTTGATAAATCGTGAATTTGGATTGTTTTTTTGTGAATTTTATTGGAATATATTATTAGGATTTAGTATCGATTATTGTTAAGGTTGAACATTTGTATGTGACGCAATAGAGATGGTAGAGAACTTAAAACCAGCTCTGATACCATACAAGATGTTAAATAAGTTGATTGGCGATCACAATATAGAATGAAATTCTAAATACCTGCAAGTGACTTGGCTCTAATGATAATTTGTACTAAATCTTAATAATATATTCCAATAAATTTTTGTGTATTAGGTTGAGAATTTGAGAATGATTGTGTGCATCTGTTTGTTTTTTTGTTTGTGTTGTGTAGAATCGGATAGTAAAGGCTGCAATGATGCAGAAACAGATGAGTGATTTAGAAGAGGAGTTGAAGAACACGAAAGCGAAATTAGATGAAGCAGAAACCGAAAAAAACCGAGTGGTTGAAGAGCTTCGAGAAGCTAAAGAGCAGGCAAATGCAGGATTATCGCGTGAAAAAGCTGAACAAATGTGTTCAGAGCTCAAAAGTTTACAAGATTTATTGTCGAGATCGAAAGAAGAGATCAAGTCAAGAGATGAAGAGATTAATTCGTTGAGCAAACGGCTTGAATCCGCGAAGGTGTTTGAGGTTAAGTTAGCCGAAAGGGACGCATCTTTAGATCAGTTTAAGAAACAGATACGCGAATTGGAAGAAGAACTGGAGAAAACAAAGCAATCTGAGTCACATATGTTTGAATCATTGATGCTGCAAACGCGGCAATTCGAGCAGACTAAAATGGACTTAGAAGAATCAAAGCTTGATGTCATGACCCTGCAAGAAAAGATCAATCATAGCAAAAACGGATTCGATTTAAAGAGTAATCTTGATTCATCTTTGAACACCAGAACCCTAAGAGACGAGATCGCGATGCTGAAAAATGAAGTGAAGTTAGCAACAGAAGCCGAGGAAAAGAGCAAGAAAGCCATGGATGATCTAGCAACAGCTTTGAGTGAAGTAGCAATGGATGCCAGTGCAGCAAACGAAAAGCTGCGGTTATCAGAAGAACAAGTGGCACATTTGAAGAAAGAAGTTGAACGATTGCACGAAGAACTGGAGTTACAAACAGAAACATCTGAGCGACTCAGGGTTGAATCTGAAGAATCTGTTCTTGCGTGGACCGCAAAAGAGATGGGATTCATAGGATGTATAAAGAAAGCGGATGAAGACATTGCATCACTTAAACATGAAAACCATAAGTTAAATGAAGCTTTAGTAGCAGCAGAGAACACCACAAGAATTACAAGAGAAGAAGGTTTCAAGCTAAGGGATATTCTCAAACAAGCTTTAAACGAGTCGTCGGTTGCTAAAGAAGCTGCAAACATCGCTCGGGCGGAGAATGCAGAGCTCAAAGACTTACTAGCTGAAAAGGAAGAATCTGTACACTTTCTCACGAAAGAAAACGAGCGGTTAAGGATCAATGAAGTTGCAGCTCGCGAAAACGTTAAGGAGTTCAAAAGATTACTAGCTGCAAAAGCCGAAGCTAATAAGCTATACGAAGATAAAGAACATACTGAAGTCTTCAACTCTCCTGATTCTTCGCTATACGAAGATCATTTAGATGGAAGAACAACACCTAGACAAATCTTTAGCTTCGACTTTGATGAGTTTAAGGCGTTTAACAAAGAAGAAGAAGACGACAGCATCTTTTACCACGAAGACGATAACATAGCAGACATTGTGGTGGATGATGATCCTGAGAAAGCTGAGGCGCTTAAAGGGTCGATTTTTGACACGAATGCATCACCTAGATCAGAACCACAGACGCCAAAGTCAAAGGGGCAGCATCGTAGGGCTGCAACGAGTGGTTTCATTGATTCGGTTGGGTCGGGCCAGTTTGAAGAAGTGGAGAATAGTGTGCATGGTGGTGCTAACAATCACCATCATCATCATCACCATCATCATCATCATCATGGGGAAGATGGTGATGATAAGGGGTCTTATATGTATGGGCTTTATAACAAGAAGAAATTGTTTAGGAAGATTGGAGAGCTTATAATTGGGAAAAATAATAACAATAAGAAAGAAGGGTCAACAGACCAAGGTAAAGAACAGAGCAAAGAACATGGTAAAGAACAAGGTGGTAAAGAACAGGGTAAAGAACTAGGTAAAGAACAAGGTGGTAAAGATCAAGGTAAAGAACAAGGTAAAGAACAGGTAAATTGATGATGGATCTTCTTATAGTAAGTTTATACATGGATATGAAGGTATGATTATATGTTTTTGTAACATAATTCTTATAATTGGTTTATTTATTTTCTTTTTGATATTAATCACTGATCTTGATCAAAGTTGCAACCCAGAGATTCTAGTATTTGTTTCTACCGTGTCATGGTAAAAACTGTTGAAACCGACTCAAACCATTCAAAGCGAGCGAATCAGCAGGGTTAGCTAGTTTTCTTTGTTGTTTCTCGAAACGATAGTTAGTTGTTAGGACAAAAAGTTCGTTAAAACTAGTCAAACCAAAGTGTGAACACTTTGGACTGTGGAAGCTGATTACTAGAAATTGGTGTTGTTACACACAAACCACTTAGGGAGAGAACTTTAATCCCAAGTTTCTAACCATCAACCAACTTGAAGTATCATTACATAAAATCTAATGATTGATAGTGTCTCTAGATTTCGAACCCAGGAAATCTGGAGTCCTCTGGTCTGACCAAATCAGACCATAAACAAGCGGCTCCAGCGAGTCCTTGAAAAAGGGAAAACCCATGGTCAAGTCCATGAGAAATTGTGCTAGTTATAAGCTTCCTAGCATTGGCATACAAGAACCCACCAAATGCCTTGGCTCTGTCCACATAAATAGTGTCTCCTGTTAGACGATAGAGCGCGAGGAAAACATAAGCGTTCCCAGAAGCGCCATCCGCGAGCCCTGCTTTTTCGACTAACCCGCTCTTCCATACCACTTCCCCTGCTTCAATTGCCGCGTCACGAAACTCTCTATCATGTGGAAACACCTGCGTGAAGCAATACCGATTTGGTTTTTGAATATTAGTTAGAGGTGTCAACTTCAGTTTGAACAAGATAAAGGGTCAGAATGGGTTGAATATGTCAACAAGGTTGAAACTTGAAAGTACCCAAAATGCACCTCCTAGTTAGATTTTCATTGTACTATATGACCAACTGAAAAGATTAACCATTTACATTGTTTTATTATAAGATCAGATTATTACTGTTATAATATTTGAAAAAAAAGGTGTCCCATGCAGATCAGACCGAACCCATTGACCGGTTACCCAATATGCTAGATCGCCCAATTTTGGGCCTCTGGTTTTCGAAATTCATGTGTTGTAAACAGTTAAAACCGTTACTAATGTAGGCAGTTGTACAAACCTGAGACGCCTTGCAGAGTGTTAAAGCCATGCCACCTGCACCATGAGACCACAGCACCAAGTTATCCCTTGCATTGCCTTCACTGGATGGGTAGTTACCAGTATGAGGGAACCTCTTGCTCATCATGTATTTTAAAGTCTTCTTTACATCCTCTGCATCTTCTTCATCTAAAGGGAAATGAAGCAACACATGCAATATACCAGCAAGTCCGTGGGCTGCACCCCAGTATCTGGTCCCATGCCATCTGTACATTAACGGGCACATGGTGTGGTCAGGTGCACCTGCCCTTCCTCCAGCTATCACTGCTTTGACTATTGGATTAAGGATATCAGATGGCACTGTTTCTTGACCAATATGTTTGTTTATGAATAGAGCAGCCCATAAGAAACCTGCACGTCCATGTAGAAGATCATACGACATTCCAAAACCACCTTCCTCAGGTCCTGCAGGGAGGGCTTGCTCTTGTGCCAGCTGAAGATAATCAATTCAAACCACGAAAAACATAAGCCATCTCTAGCTTTACACGTACATAACATGTAAATGTACTCGTATAAAAGTGATTTTTTTGGTTGAAAGCAGAATCAGTATTTAAGCGTTCACCTTCAATTATAAATATTTCTTTTCCGTTGGTTAAACTAAAGATTTCTGATGTATACTAAATCAGTATTTAAGCATTCACCTTCAATTAGAATATTTCTTTTCTGCTGTTTAAACTATATTTCTGATGTATACTAAACCATCTGGCTAGCTGTATCAAACTAAGTCCAGTCTGATTTACAAGTCAAGTTGAGATGTCATAGGTACATTGTCTTATTTTATTTTATTATTATTTTTTTAAACACGAGAACCTGTTGTCTATAAAGTTATGGGACTTGTCAATACTCTAGTAAACATCGTTATCAGGTAGATTGGGTGGCCTTTAGGAGGTTATGAAGGTAAGTCAGTGGAAGCAAGATTCAAACATGAGATCTACTAGAAGAAATAACGTGCTTACTACTACACCTCTGACCTCTTTTATCACCACATGGATTTGTAGTTTGTTAAAATGGTTATACGTTGTCAATCGTTTGATAAATATACACAGACGGAGTTTAGGACCATATTAGTAATCTAAAATATCTAAACATGACCCGCCACCGCATTATTATCATTTAAGAATGGACCATCTATGATTCGAATAAAATGAATCTCACAAGCGTTTGCTGAAAGTATGGAACACCTACAGGCACATGCTTTATAATAAGACAGATTCTAGACCACAATCAAAGATTGTGAATACAACAAAATATCTTTTTTTCCCACTTGCATTACAATGTCCTTATTCACTATCTCAGTGAATGAACGAATAAGAACCATAACAAATACACACACGTGTATATTGTATGTATACAAACACATACATTAATTCATTTAGGTTTAGACTTTGGGCCATGAAGATAATTAGATGACAGTGATAGGGTATTGATAAATAAGTTTCAAATCTGCTATGGACAATGATCTGTGTTCCTTAGATATGCAATGATGCCCTCTTCAATTTTTTATATGCGCATTTGAATGTATTCCATCACTTTATATAAACCCATCACTAATTTCTACAAATAGTTAAAGAGTTTTTTTAAATAAAATAAGTTATTGTTATTCATTTGTACCATTTGTCCAATTTCATAAAATTCCTAGGCCAATATCGGATAAGAAAGAGTCTATCCATGATCCAATCTACCAAATCCAACCACTTTTACCACCTACAAGGCTACAACTAAAATGGCTAAACCTTCAATGGATGGTGTCGTGGTGAACACCTATTTACTTGAAATGGAGGCCACAATTTTGAATCCTTAATTGGGTCCCGTGAGTTCGGATTATCATGGACGCAGAAAATAAATTAATCTAAGGTCCTAGCTAAGTAGAGCCAATTGTTAATAACCTAACCATGGTTTTAAGCTTGAAAAGGACCTGTTCAATATACTATGCAACTATTACATCTAGTGAACACATAGAAACTACACTATATCCAATATCCATACATATAATATCTTGAATCCAAGTCAAACGAAGTACTACACTTCAACTATTAAAACAATTACTACGGTCTGAATATTATTGTTCTAGAATCCTCCACGTCAGATAACAATTTAACAGAACCCTTGAATAAAACATTAGACCATAGCATACATAACCACCCAAATACCTTAAAACATACCTCCATAAATTCAGCAAGATAAAAATCGCGCTTGTGATGATCTCCACAGTGATTCGCGATCACTGCACCCAAAGCATATATGCCTCCTCTTCCACACAAAAACGTCAAATACCTGTTTTTTTAAGTAAAAACGGAAAAATTTCGTCACAATTGTAACATAAATTATATTCAAGTGTCACTAAAAGTCCTACAAGAATACCAATTAACAATCATTGATGAAGACAGTACCTAGTGGAAGTATTACTGACGACGTTAGCACAAGCGTCAACGATATCAGCACCCAATCGTAGATCCCGGTGACTACCAGTAGCTTCATAGAACCGCAAGCAGGTGAACGCCGTCCCTAACAGACCTGTGTACACCGTCGGGTCCATAATTTCACCACCACCGGCACACACCTCCGTCCACGTCGCTTCCACCACCTGCAAATCAATCGCACGTACACAAAACAGAAGCATCAGTGCTAACGTGCACCGCGGATCGACGTAACGCCTAACCTACACCACCGTTACAGCAACAACCGTCGCACGTACAGAAAACAGAAAGCATCAGCGGTAACGTGCACCGCCGATCGACGTAACGCCTATCCTACACCACCGTTACAACAACAACCGTCGCACGTACAGAAAACAGAACAGATCAGCGCTAACGTGCTCCGGCGATCTACGTAACAATTAACCTACAGGCTACACCACCGTACAACAACAATCGTACGGCACAAGCCTCAAATCGTAGAGATTCCAGATCTCAAACTTCAAATATCATCGACGTTAAACACTTAAACACTTTCAACAATCAAAACTGTAGAAAACGGATCATATTCCGTGTAATTCATCCGATAATCGGAACTCAATCGGCTGTTATATTTCAAAAACTTACAATAGAATGAAGAAATCAACTGAATTACAACAAAACGCACAAATTACCTGCTGTTTGAGAGCAATAGCAGCTTCTAAAAACGTCTCCGGCGAAATCAAGAGACGATCGGCGGCATCAGCCACCGGCGAACTTGAAGTATTGCGAAAATCGAGGTGTTCACGGCTGTCGTCACGGGCGTTATCACCGGAAGAAGTAAGTTTCACCATTGATGACATTTTTGCTATGAAGATGTGTGTGTTAATTGTTAAATGCTTATGGTTTACAGAGGTTCGAATTGGGTATTTATATAGAGGAAGTGAAGAGCTCGGTGGAAGAAGATGATTGATGGAAGATGAAGGTAATGACAGAGGACGTAGGGTTTACACGTGCCACTTTAGTCATTGACACCGTGTGTGTCCCCAAGGAGATATCAGATATATATCACGTGGTTTATTTTTTGAAATATTTTTATTGATTTCGGATGTTACCTGAAGGCATGAATCATGATAACAGCCTTTAAATTTTTTAGGCCAAGTGATGTATCAACGGAAACGTGGTCTTTTCGAGATTAAAATATAATTATACGCGTTTAGTTATTAATGATAATGATCTTTGTCACATTGATTAACATAAGGTATCATAAGACTATATTAAAGTAAAAAAAATTTTTTAGATTTAAGTTTAACATGTGATATAAAAGATATTTTAGATTAGGCTAGAGGGTTTTCATTAACCTATTATGAGTTTCTGATGATGATTTCAGGTTACATACTCGAGTAATGGAGATGAACGGGTGTTAATGCCCGTCGGTGATCCAGTTAGTCGTTAAAAGAAAAATATTTTAGTGGTTAAAAAGTTTATCATCAGCTTATCTTTTTAAGATTAAGATGTATTTTAGTACTCAAAATTTGTAAGATTAGATATATTGAATTGATTAGATGAACTTTGTTAAAAAGTTGTTGTGTGTGTTGTCATTTGGATTTGTTATTTGTGTCTTATTTTGAATCATTTTAAGTATATCATCTTTTGGTCCATTTCGTATGGAATGCAAAACCTACTTTGGTTTAGTAATTTATGGCACTTTTTAACTCCTTTTTAATGACTCTTTTAGGAGGTTTTAACTTTTAGTACATATTTGTAACTTCTTTTTTGTGTTTTTGTTTTAGCAATTGTTATTAAATTTAACCCATTTATGTGTATTATCATTTTACATGGAATCAATTATGTATACATTAAATAAATTTCAGTTTGAGGTATATTTAATACTGCTTTTCTTGTATAATTATGAACTCTTGATATGGAAAACATGCTATATGTAAGACCGTTTGGTATTTTATAGGTTGGATGTGAAAACATCATTAAATATGAGCACTATGAAAAACATAATGGAAATGACCCATTGTAATTAGAGGCTCTAACCACACATTACACCAATGGATGTCAAGACAAAAAGTAAGAAAAATATATTTAGATACGGTACCTAACATAACATATGAGATTATCTTAGTACCGCATAATCGCCTCAATTCTTACCAAGGCTTTTGTAAATCAAATTCTTTGTTCTGAAAACACTTTCTAGCCTGTATGTAAGCACCAATAGATGAATCCCAAACATCTCTAAAAGCATCTACATCAAGGGGGTTTTCTTTCGTCCAGTCTGAGGTGGAAAAAGCAAACGAACATCACACCATTGGAGATGAGTATTGCTTCTGTAATTTGCTTTTCATGTCCAGAATTCCAAACCCAAGCAAACATGGGAGTGTGGAACCCACCACTATAAAACATATGTAATTTAATGTTTTAGAATTAAAAATAAGTGATGATTTGGAAATGGAGGCGTGTTTGAAACTGGACATATTATTGGAGGAAATACAAGAGCTTTTAGTGTTTGAAAGTGGACGAGTGAAAAGTTGATGTGACAGCTGATGTGTCACGTTTGGTTTTAAAATAGAGGTTTGTTGTTGTAGATGCTCTAACACCTCTTTGATTATAAACCTTTACATTTTAAACCAATATTTCTTATTTTGAATAAAAAAATTGTTGCACAAAATATAATATATACAAAACACATAAGAAATTTGTAGGGATACATACACTTGTTTATGGTTGAATGTCTCATGAGATGGATGATTTTTAGTTAAAACGAGTAACAACAAAAATATATATAGAATATATGAAAGTTTTATTTTGATTCGATATTTGCAATTGTAACATGATCATTTTATTTACTTGTAACACACTATTTTAATTAGGATGCACCACTTTACTTGTAAACTATAGTTTAGAATAATATAAAATACAATTTACTGACTATAAATTCAAATTTGTCTTGTTGTAAACGACAGTTTACAATGTTATTAAATATATTAATAAGTTGTGTATGAATTAAGAGAACGTTTTAACCGTTATATATTTTATTATCATGAGAAGCCTAATAATTTTATGTCTATATATAATTGATTTTTTTGTTTGTTTTGTGTTAGCATAAAGACCTATGTGTGTGTTGTGTGGATAACATAATTAGACATGTTATGTATCATAGAACATACATATATACGATTATATTAATAACTCAAATCAATTATTAATTACTTTGTTTAGTAGGTTAATGTTATATTCATTGGTTCTCTTTTTGTCGAATAGCTTCCATAACTTAAATTTGTGGTTACCTCCCCACTTGTCGGATACCTCTATGATTGTTAGAATTTCTTTATCATTAGAATCATTAAGTATATTGGAATACGTAATGTTTATCACTCATTATAATATAACTAATTATTTGTTTATTCTTAAACTAGTTTAAAGAGATGTGTAATACAGGAATAACACTAATTTTTTATATTTTATATACATTATTATATACATAGGATAAGATTAACAATTCAAACCGATTAATTATTCCTTTCCTTACCTTAGAGCATCTTCAATAGGTTATTTTTGGAGCCAATCGAGTGGCGTGGAGGAGAAGGCGATAGATGTGAAGGAGAGATTAGACATAAAAGGATCATGCCACTTAGTAGGTACGAAACACCAACAGATAGAGAATATGAGAGAGAGAGAGAGAGAGAGAAAGAGAGAGAGAGAGAGAGAGAGAGAGAGAGAGAGAGAGAGAGAGAGGGGGGGGGAGAGGGGAGAGGAGAGGAGAAAGAGGATATCCGTGTGATATTACAATCATGTCATGTAACGCGCTAATTTGTGAAGACCTTATTGGGGATGCTCGTATGGGTATATTCTTATGTAAAGTCTAATAATTTGTTGAATGTAAAGTGTCGTAATAGATCTTTTTAGACAATTTCTTGATTTGTGTGTTATTTTTTTATCATCATGGCAAAAGTCATGCTAATTTTCTCTTATCGTCCAAGTTATACGTATGTATGTTTTTAAAGTGTTATCAGATAAATGATTATATTGTTAAAATCCTAAAAAATAGTTTTTACTATAATTGATTTTCCTTTAACTTGTAGTAGTTTCTAAGACAATATTTAAGAAATTATTAATAAGGTTGTGTGTTTGTGAGGATGGGTATTATGCAGTTTTGCTCATCTTATAACAACAGTTTATGAATATTCTATTTTAATTAAATGAAATGTTGATAAATGACCTACATCTTTGCATATTAATTAAAAAAACATGTATATGCATATAAATGACAAACAAAACTAACTAGTTTTATCCCTTTCGCGTGTTGTGGCAGGGATTCGTTTCGTTGTGGAGTCATACCCTAACATATTAATAGTCTGATGAGCTACATGAGTATTAAACTACTTTATAAACGAAGGCAATGGCCTAATAGTGTTAATAAATGACACCAAAAATCCTTCAAATTTGATATTTTCCACTTTCCTACACACTAAACTTTGTTCCCAACTAAAAACCATCAATTTGCACATCGCCATTAACAACCAACAATCCGTGCAATTTCTTGTGACTAATAGATTTAATTTTTTTGTTGATTATGTTATCAATCTTGGTATATTGTCTTCTTTGTATCACCGATTCTAGTTCTTCATAATATGATCAAGGTACCAATCAACTGATAACAACCATCATATCATTTATCTACCTCCCCTCAAATCAGCCATAGTTTTAAACAAATGAACGATCTATAATTTAGTATGAATGTTTGTGAGAATATAATTTACAAATTCTAAATACATACTTATATGAGTTTAATAGTAGATTACGTAGGCTTACAACGCACCAACACATGGTTTGCCTTGCTCCGCAACAACCCCAAGATAAGCATCTTTCTATACAAACTCAACAACAAGAACATTGCTCGCTTGAATATAGATCGACTTGATAACATGCTATATATGTTCGATAAAATTTAAAAATGATTTTTAAATTTTGGATGTATCATACATTTAAGGCCATGAAAATCACATGATTCACATACACTCCTAATAAATCACTTCTCAACTCTAAAACGTCTAGGACTTCCTTGACATCAAAAGTTCAAATTGCATGAATTTCAACCTTCTCCAACTAATGGGAATCACTACAATCACAAACAAGTAATAATTAGAATGATAATATCAAGGTGTTAACTTAATTCATTAAATAAAAAAAAAGGATAGAAAACTATAGTAATAAAATTGACATAAATATGCAATCTTAAATTGAGTTTTACATTTTATCCTCTCCCATTGTTCATATCTCTAGTACCATAGTCACCCAAGAATTTTAGCTACTTGAGGAAACTTGAAAAATTAACCTTGATATCGAGTCTTGGTGTGAACCACTATCAAATACAACAACCCTAAGCAACTAATCCATTATGAGGTTTGATCAAAACCCAAAACATTGAAAGTGATGGGTTACGGCTAAAGAACAAAACAAAAACGATGATGATGATTTGCTAACGCCTTTACAACAGTACGCCAAGAACTTATCGTAAGTAAGGACTATACTAAAAACTTTGACAGGTCCAATCGCAAGAAATGACTGAGATGATGATGATGGTTCATGGCTCGTGAATAGAACACAAATAAGATTTCTAAAGATAGAACACAAAAACCTGTTTTTGTATCTTTCCCTCTCTCTAATGCACAATGTCACTAATGGTGCTTTAGGCCACGTGTAAAGCAATAAACACAAACTATCTTTAGAAGATCAATGGCTGTGATATAGATAATTAGTATTCATCATATTGAGTAATTGTTTGTGAACACATTGAAGTAAACCATAGAAAAACACGATGCAACCTACAAATTATATGGTAACTATAGCACACAATTAAGGAAACCATATAAGAATAAACCTTGAAAATCATATGACCAGAGGTTCAAGGTTGAATGAGTACAGGGGTGTTTCAACTGTACTGCAGGCCCAAGACGAAAAAAAATATGAGGTCCTCTTTTATATTTGAGGCTTGAGATTGACATCTAACAAAATCATTACTAAATATCAACTAGTAAGGTAATTAACTAAACAACTAATAAGATAACCCAAGTTTTTAATATACAAACATTTTTATAAAATATTAAAACACATCGATTATCTATTGTTGCGTATGTATATGAATCGTAATGTACGGAAAAAGTCACTTGAAATGATTAAAATTATATGCAATTAAAAGTAAATAATATTTGTTTCTTTAAAATATAATTATAATATTTGTTTCTTACCACTAACCGGCTAAGAACATAAGACCTTAAGTTTAAAAAAAGAAGCACCTAATCAAATCGTCTATATAAACTTTTTGTTTCACAATCTGAATTGATTATATATATGTAATATAGGTTATAAAATTGGAGGCCTCATAACTTCTGGGGGCCTAAGGTTCGTGCCTATTTAATTACTATATATGTAATATAGGTTAAAAATTGTAGGTTATAAAATTGTAGGTAAAAAAGTTGTAGGTTTAACTTCTGAGGGCCTAAGGCACGTATAAAGATTGTTTTTAAATCTTCATTGATGCATTGTAAATCAATTGTGTTTGCAAAATGTAGTCTTGTATGAAGTAAGTTCACTAACATAATGGGTTTTGGTGTGCCATTTCTTGTATGAAACCCTACGTGGTAAACTTAGTTTTTTATTTTTGTAAAGTGAACTTTATATAAAGATAGTTTACTTGTAAGATATGAAAACTTAACATAAGTTATTTGTTAGATGTGAAAATATGGGGAGGGTTCCTGAGAAAACCAATACTTATGTGAAAATAAAAAAAAACCACGGAAACTAATAACATAATTCATAATTTTTTTGTTATTTTAATTGTTAAAAGGTTATTTAACATGTTATTACATATATGTTGAACATAAATACGGGAATGAAGAGTTTTACTTATACGTAACACTATGTCGAATGAAAAACGATTACGTATACGTAACCTATATGTGACGTATATGTAAAACCATGCTACGGTTTTTCATTTGATCAATACCCTTATTTATATATACACATACACAAATATAAAGGGTGTTGATAAAAAATTGTAAATTATGTGGCCGGTTTCATTGGTTATCTCTAGTTTTCACATAACATTGTGGTTTTCTTAGGATCCATCATCTATAATATATATATATATATATATATATATATATATATATATATATATATATATATATATATATATATATATATATATATATATATATTATTTGTGAGATATGAAAATTTCTTGTATTTGTTGCTTCGTGTAATATAACCAACTCACTGAAACGTTACAAGGTCCAATAAAATGCTACTTATTATAAAAATATGTTCTAACATAAATGATGTCTTAATGGCCTATATGTTTGTGGATTTGTGTAACCCGAAAAGCCCCGTAGCACATTACGATAATATATATTGACATATGCATGCTCCCCGAGAGCCTCATTTTCAGTTTTTAAAACGTATCTTGCGCTATATTCAAAGAACGATGAACTTTGGTCTTCGTATTCAAGCTATTAAATGTCATTCTCTTACGACATATTATGATTCCGACTGGGGTGGATGCCTGATTTTAGACGATCCACGTCCGGGTATACTTGGGTGACAACATTATCTCTTGGTCAACCAAACGATAGAATACTGTTTCTAGGTCCAATGTCGAAGCCGTATATCAAGTTGTGGCGAATAGTGTTGCCGAAGCGAGTTGGCTGCGAAATCTATTACTCGAGTTACATGTTCCTCTCCGTTCTGCCTCGTTCATCTACCGTGACAACGTTTCTACCGTCTATTTGTCTGACAATCCGGTTCAACACTAACGGACAAAGCACGTTGAAATTGATATTCATTTTGTCTGGGAAAAGGTTCGTATTGGTCATGCTCGTGTGCTCCACGTTCCATCTGAATTTTAATATGCTGATATTTTACAAAGGGCCTTCCAAGACATCTATTTACAAGTTTTAGATCCATTTTGAGCTTCCGTTCAACTAGCGCTGAACTACGGGGCATATTAGTCATATGTATTTCATATAATAGTATAGGGTATCTATGTGTAATTTTGATTTATATATATTGCTCTCTGCATTATGTATTGGAGGGCAATGAATACAAATTGATTGATACCATAAATTGCAAGTTGCGCTTAGATCAATCTATAGGAGTTTCAAAAAAAAGGTTATTTACATCTCATCATGTCATTCCTATTGATTGTGTTATAAAACCTTAGGGTACTCCTCAACAACAACCTTACATAACAAAGGAGAACCAAAATAGATTCATAGTGGTAGTCAAAAGGGAATCGTTCTAAATTAGCACCTGGATATGTGTTTTCAAAGGGGAATTACTGAATTTTTTTAGCATCTTCTATTTGACTTGTGGGATGATGTAATCTATCAAAAGTCATATAAATCCTTTAAAATCTTTTAGACATGATGCATTATTCGAATATAACTAGGAAAGGAAGACAATAGACGGTGGAGGAGTGGGGCGAGGGGGTTGGCATCAATCGTCTGAGGTTGGTATAAATTTGGGTCTTTCTCCGATCAACGCCACTATCGTGGTTCGCTTGCTTCTTCATTCTACAACAACTTTAAGCAATCTTCTGAGGTTCAACGAAGAAGTTTACGATAAACGACCTCAATAAACATAACGAGCGTCAAAAAGAAGAAAAATGAGGGTGAGCTAGATAGGATACTAGGATAGCGGTTTTAGTTTTAACTGGATTCCATCAATTCTTTTGTTTACTTTAGTCATTACCTATAAATTAATTGAAAATTTACCTTAGCTGGTTGAAATGATGAAATTTTTTACAAATCTTAAATGTAGAGAATATTTAGTATCATTAGTGAATATAATGAAAACTGTAATTTCCAATATGGTTAAAGGACTAAAAAGGTAATTTTGTCTAAAAATAATATTATCAAATTGAAAAAGATTGACAATTTCTAACACGCACAATTCACATGACACAACATGATATGACATGACATCACATGAAATAAAATATGTTTGGATTTAAACTTAACAAGTTTCTGACATAAATAGATCGAGACGTTTCAGGTTAATCATATACTTAACCTATTTATAACATGAATAGACTTGTTTATAATTTTTATTTTTGAAGATAATAAAATATGTACTTTGGGCTTTTCCTAACCCTAGTTGCTAGCCACGACTACACAACTTGAATTTCAATTATGTTGATTTTTTTAAAAGATATTACTCTCATAAACTTTATTTTTTTAATAATCTTTATTTTGTTATTCGTTAACCATATCAACGTGACACGTCATGTTGTATCGCTAAAATTGTGATAATATTCACGCCATAACATGTCGTGTCACGTAACACATTATAACACGATTAGTTTATCGTGTCATGTTCCCGTTTCACAACTACGTTAACCATATCGTATCGTGTTTAACCTGTTTCTCGGTCATATTTGGAAAGAGAAATCAGTGCTCTGGAATAAGCAAATCTCTTTTACAAAGATCCAAACCCCACCATCTCTCTCTCCTCACAGAGCTCAGAAATCATCGAATAGGTTGCATCGATAACCACTACTCTCTTCACCGTTTCATCTCTCTTCACACCACCACCACCACCACAACAACCACCACCACAACCACCACACCACCGCCGATGGCCGCCGCATCATCCCCACGCGAAGACAATGTATACATGGCGAAACTCGCCGAACAAGCCGAACGCTACGAAGAAATGGTCGAATTCATGGAGAAAGTCGTCGCCGCCGCAGACGGTGGCGAAGAACTCACCATCGAGGAGCGCAACCTCCTCTCCGTCGCCTATAAGAACGTGATCGGAGCTCGTAGGGCTTCGTGGCGCATCATATCGTCGATCGAGCAGAAGGAGGAGAGCAGAGGTAACGAATCGCATGTTTCGACGATCCGTGATTACAGATCTAAGATCGAGTCGGAGTTGTCGTCGATCTGTGATGGTATACTCAAGCTTTTGGACTCGAAGCTCATTGGATCTGCGTCTAGCGGTGACTCGAAGGTGTTTTATTTGAAGATGAAGGGAGATTATTACAGGTATTTGGCTGAGTTTAAGACTGGATCTGAGAGGAAGGAAGCTGCTGAGAACACTCTATCTGCTTACAAAGCGGCTCAGGTTAGGGTTTCTGAGTTTGTGGTGTTAGATTTGGTTGATTTTGTTGATGATTTCAGTTTTTTATTATGTTACTTTGCTAGATTATGTTTGTGCAAGTGTTAGGGTGTAAATCGTTTCTCATATGTGAAACTGTTCATCCGTAGACTTTTAACATCGATTTTTCTTCATTTTCTGTGCCCTAATTTGAGAAAGGAGAACTAACGCTTTTGTAGGTTTTTCACATCCAACCTAGAAGTCAAATTTGAATGTTTTTATGGAGGCTAAAGTATTTTTTAAGATTCTTTGGCATATGATTGTGAATTCAAACTGGTCTAGGGTTTCTATAGCTGATTAGCTTCCAAATGAAATATGAGAGTGATATATGGTGTTATAATGTCAGGTTTCATGATTCTATAGTTGATTGATCATTGATATGTTGGCTCTTTGATTACTGAACAAAATATTTTCTAGTTTGATTCTGTTACATAGGTTTAGTGCTGTAAATTCTTAAGAATCATGGTCTAATGGTTGCAGGATATCGCAAACGCAGAACTGGCTCCCACTCATCCGATCCGTCTTGGATTGGCCCTTAACTTCTCTGTGTTCTACTATGAGATCCTGAATTCTCCTGATCGTGCATGTAATCTTGCAAAACAGGTGAGAATTGAGCTGTATATGATTAGTATTTGAAGAATCACTTTGAGATTATTGTTTCTACTCACTGTTATTATGGGTGTTTGAAGTTAGCTGATGTTTGATCTGTGATTTGCTAGGCTTTTGATGAAGCTATTGCTGAGTTGGATACCCTTGGAGAGGACTCTTACAAGGATAGCACCCTGATAATGCAACTTCTTCGTGATAACCTCACCTTGTGGACTTCGGACATGCAGGTTTGTTTTATTTTTGTTTGACCTCTAATTATAACACCCTAGGCAAATTCTACACTGGTTGTGGACAAGAGCCCTGAGTTCATAAAAAATGTCTAACTTCAAACGCTACGCATTGATTATGGATGAAAGAAGATCTCCATAGTCGAGTGTGCTTGTTAGCAAAATAGACGGTAGTAATTGGTATAAGGGCTGGATGTTACATTAATTCTCATGGTTTCTTGCTGTTTATGTATGGACTATCAAATGTAATGTTGGTTTTTTGTAGGATGACACTGCAGAGGAAATTAAAGAAGCACCCAAGGCCGACGAGTAACAAATTTCCTCTTTTTCAAGACCGTTCTATGGTTTGTAATTGTTTGCTTTTTCCGATTGAAAAAAATGCTATATGCGCGTATCTACTCTTTAGCTGTAGGAATTTCATGATTTTCTATCCTCTGAATATTATGCTTAATTGACTTAAGTTCCATCCTTGAAACACTTTCTAGGTTGTGCTTTTTATAAGTCTTAATATTTGTGGTTATACTTATAAGTATGTTTGATTCACTCGTAATTGTTTAATTTACATAATTGCTACATGGATTTCCTCCTTTATGCTGTCACATTTTCTGTCTGCTCTGTTAGATGTTTTTATTTATTTATTTATTTATTTTTTTACTTTTTTCTGCACTATATTAATTGCTCACACAGGCTGTAAAGAGGAGTGCAACTCTGTTTTGACTGCTTTTCAGGAAACTAAGAACTTAATGGTTTGCACTTTTTGTTCTTTTTTCTGCTTTACAGTTGTGTGGGGTTTGGGTAATGTTTAATGAGAGATGTTGCCACTAGGGACCTTCCTTTTTATGGCCTCATTGAGTTGTGCTCATCATGCTCTTTTTGACCAAAACTTCTTCTTGAAATAGTCAAATTATAAGGGTTTTTTTTTAAATAGACACCTCAATATTTTAAATCAACACCCAAAAAATTTCTATATGTGTCGTATAGCCCCATACGCGTCGTATAGAAGGGGGGTCGTATAAGGCTATATGTGTCGTATAGGGGGGGTCGTATAGGGCTATACGGGGCGTATAGCTCTCTGACAGCCCCCCCTGAATTTTCCCTCGTAGTCAGTGTCGAAATTCGCTATACGCGTCGTATAGCCCTATATGTGTCGTATAGGGGGGTCGTATAGGGCTATACGGGGCGTATAGCTCTCTGACACCTCCCTGAATTTTTCTCGTTTTTAGTGTACTCGACCCTATACGCCGCGTATGGACCCATACGCGGCGTATAGGTGGGTGTCAATTTATAAAGTGGGGTGTCTATTTATTAGGACCCAATTATAATCAAAACTGATTTTTCTTCATCCCAAGTAAACTATTTATTTCTCTATTTATTTGTATCAATATTGATAAAAATTGAAAACATTATTTAAATTTGGATAAGTTATGTGAGATATTACAAGCTTATTTAAAAGGTGAAAGTGCTATTTTTCCCAATGGCAAATCTAACCTACTTTTAAAGTAGTCCAAACTATGGCAAATCTAACCTACTTTTAAAAGGTGAACTCAAAACCTATCGTCTAAAAGGCAATAACCTCTACCAAGTATGTGAAAATGCTAGTAACCAATGTTTTGGCGATACCAGACAGGGAACCAAGTGCATATTCTGCATGATTATGCTTTTCTAAGCTGTGTTGAATGGGGGTAGTGGACCTGTCCAACTAGATTCTAACTTTCTATCTATTAACTTTTTATATTTTTTTCCAGATTGTTATATATTGATTAATTTGATACTTCAAGCTTGATATTTTATTTAAGTTTTTATAGTTGTAAATCGATACAAAAATCTAAGGTATTCTATAATTTGTTTTGAATTGGAAATATATATTTATTCTTATACAATATATAGGATGCTAGTAAATTTTAAATCTGGTTCGACCAAATGGCTTATAGAAAGATGACCGGTTTGATATTTGATACCGTTCTAAAACATTGCTTGTAACTTAAAGCTGCTTTCTCAAGGCTTTTGTGGACCCCGCCCCAACTCTTAGGGTAAACTAAGTGCTTCTTTCAAGCCCCCTACCCACTCGGTACCAAAGGAGTGTTGGTGGTGTTACGCTAATGTTTTCAGAACCGGATCGGACGTCGAACCGGACGCCTTACGGGTTTTGTGGTCGAACTGGATTTAAGAACCGGATGACGTCATAATTATATATATAGTATATTATATATATAGTATATATGTAATTAAATATAAGTAATTTATATATGATTTATATATGTATTTTATAGTTATATATAAAACTTAACTATATTTGTATATGCAATACACTAATTAATGGTTCAACACCCCGTTTTTACCCATTAAAAAAAAAACAAAATCCGGTCCAAACGGGTCCGGTTTCCCAGTCCGACCACCGGTTCGGGACAAACCGGCCGGTTCAACCAGACAAAAATGAACCATAGCGAACCGGATGCCTAGGGGGCCGATCCCGGTCGGACCGGCCGGTCCGATCCGGTCAGGTAAACATTGGTTACCGCCCTCCTGAGCCTTCCAACCTAGCTCTTGTACTGTCACCTCTATTGTCTTTCACTAGCTATCCCTCACATTGGTGTACATAATTCTTGTTTCACCCATCTTTATTCGATATCTACGTGGGTGGGGCAATATTCTTGTTGATATCTAGGCGGTACCCACACTCCCTGCCTCCCTTATGGATACTCTTAACCCTTCTACCCACAAAAGAGAGCTTCTGCAAAGGTGATCAGTTGTGTGTGGGCTTTTAGCTTGTTTTCAGTTGGCTGCGTGAAAAGTTATTTGCATTCTCGTTTACCCCTGTAAAGAGATAGTGGCGTATTGTGCCCTCGTGTTGCACAAAAGAGAAGAATCATAATCGGACTTGGATGTTTTTATAATCCTTCAATGGAAATTTGTTAGGTTAATTGGATTTTTTCAAAAGGACTTGAAATCTGTCAAATAAATTAAAATGTGAATTGAAGTTGAAATTATAATGGGACTTAAATACTTATTGGAAACTTTAATGTGTTTGATTGTTAAGAAAATCATATGTATTTGTCATATATTTGTTGAAGTTGAAATGAGGTGGTGGTAGTGAAGGCGGTGGTCATATAGGTGATGACTGATGGTGATGATGAGCTTCGCGATCTAGATAGCGATGGTGATATTCTAGTTTTCTTAGTTGATTGACTTTCTAGATAGCGATGGTGATATTGTTAGTTTAACAAGGATATCAAATTGATCACTCAATATCGGATGATCTTTATTAACTCATAAACATGCTATATACAGACTCCATAAATGCAAACGGTCACCTGAAATTCAGGAACAACCCATGACTCGCTAACAACCTACGAAGTCCAACATGCACATAGACACAACTTGGGCTAAAATCCATTATTAATGACCAACAAACCTTCCCTTAAACTGATAATAGGTTCACCTATCAGTTTACCCTGCAACTTCACGAACTCCCAATAAATCTCTCATTCGTTCAAAAACATCCAACTTCACCGGCTTTGTCATAACATCAGCTACCTGTTCTTTTGAAGAACAAAACACCAACTTCACTTCATCCTTAGCGACCAACTCTCTTAGATAGTGATATCTCATATCAATATGCTTGGTTCTTCGATGCGTCATCTGATTCTTTGATAAGTTGATTGTGGAGTTATTATCACACTTGATCTCTACTATAGTGAGCTCTTTTCTTGTTAACTCTCCAACAAACCTTTCAACCACATACAATGACAAGCGCAATTGGTTGCTGCGACATATTCAGCTTCAGTAAATGATAGTGTCATTATGTCTTGCTTCCTAGAACTCCAACATATTGTTGCATTACTCAGTATGCATGCATACCCAGATGTACACCTCATGTCTTCCATACCTCGAGCATAATCACTGTTGGTATGCAGTAACAATTTGCCACCCAAGTTCCTGTCATAGTGCAATCCATAATTAAAAGTACCTTTTACATACCTCAAAATTCTTTTGCCAAGCTGCATATGCTCCTCCTTTGGTCTTGACATAAAACGAGCTAGTAAACACACCACATACATAAGATCTGGCCTAATTACTGTCAGGTACATTAGACTCCCCACCAAACACTTGAAATATGTTTCATTAGCATCTTTTCCTTCACTCTCTTTTAGTATCGTGTTCCTAGGCACAATTGGATTCTTGACTGAATTTCCTTCCCACATACCAAACTTTTCTAAAATTTCCTTAGCATATTTCTGTTGACATATACTAATTCCTTCATCACTTTGGTGAATCTCAATCCCCAGGAAATACTTCATCTGTCCAAGATCAGTCATTTCAAATTCATTCTTCATAGAAACTTTGAATTCAGTAGATAACTTATCATCATTGCCAGTGTAGATCAAATCATCCATATAGAGGCTGACAATGATCACCTTGTGCTACACTTGCTTAATAAACAAAGTGTGATCATGCTTGCTCTTCTTAAATCCTTCCCTCAAAAAATAGCTTTCAATATTATGAAACCAGGCTCTTGGTGCTAGTTTTAAGCCATATAGCGCATGTTTAAGAAGATAAGCTTTGTGTTCTTCCCCTTTCTTCACATAACCTTGCGGCTGCTCAACATAAATAGTCTCCTTGAGTTCACCATGTAGGAATGCGCTTTTAACATCTAATTGGTGTACTATCCAACTGTTGTGTGCAGCAATAGCTAAAAGTGTTCTAATAGTATCCCACCTTGCCACATGGGCAAACACTTCATTATAGTCAATACCCTTTTGTTGCGTATATCCTTTAACCACCAAACGTGCCTTGTATTTATCTACATGACCTTTCTCATTCAGTTTAGTCTTGACCAACCATTTGAAACCAATAGGTTTGACTGATGCAGGTACATCGACCAATTTCCATGTATTGTTCTTCTCAATTGCTCTTATTTCATTATCCATAGCCTCCTTCTATTTAGATTCCTTACATGCTTCTTCATACTTTGTAGGATCATCTGTAGCACTAAACAATGCTAAGTTCATTTCATCTTCTGATAGGCCCTCACCTGTCTGGTAATCTTCTATCCAGATAGGAGCTCTACTGTTTCGCTTGGACGTTACTGTTGCATATGTTGTGGAGGATTTACCTGCATCAGGTGGTAATGGTTGACTGTGACTGCTACTGCTACTGCTACTGTTGCCAGGTTTTGGTGTAGCACTTACATTTTCTGCTTGATTATTGTCTGGTGAGGCTTGGGTAGTGGCTTGGCTTGAACCTTGGTTCGTGATAACAGGAGTTGTACTTTGATCTTCTATGTCAACATATTCCTCTGGTACTAACAACTCAGTTTGTCCCAACTCATCTTCTTTCCAATTCCATTTCTCACTTTCATCAAAGGTGACATCTTTACTTATTATAATCAGCCTTTGTACGGGATCATACAATCTATAGGCCTTGGACTCTGCACTGACTCCCAGCATAATGTACTTGAGACTCCTATCATCAAGCTTTGTTCTCATTTGTGAAGGTATGTGAGCATAAGCTAGACTTCCGAATACTCTGAAGTACTTAATGTTAGGTTTGACACCTGACCAGGCTTCCTTTGGAACTTTGTTCTCTAGAGCTTGAGTAACACATCTGTTCAAGACGTGACAGGCCCAATTTGCAGCTTTCGACCATAATCTTTTTTGGCATAGAAATCAATAATATAATTCATAATTTTTTTGTTCTTTTAATTTCTAAAGTGTTAATTAAGTGTTTGTTACATATATGTTGAGCATAAATACGAGAATGAAGAGTTTTACGTATACGTAACATTATATTGAATTAAAAATGGTTACGTATACGTAACGTATGTATGACGTATATGTAAAACTATGTTACGGTTTTCATTTTGACCCATACCCCTATCTATATATACACACATACATAAGGTGTAGTGATAAAAAATCTATAAATTATGTGTTCGGTTTCATTAGTTTTCTTTAGTATATACCTTTTTCCACTTGGAGAAATAGGTGAGATGGGACCACACAAATCTGTGTGAATCAACTACAACCTTTCCATAGCTCTCCATTTGCTCTTCTTTGGAATAGGTTCACGTTGTTGCTTTCCCATTGGGCAGACTTCACATACCTTAGTTTGTTCTACAACCATTGGTAAGCCATACACCAATTGCTTGTACAACATTGTTCTAATTGAATAATGGTTGACATGTCCAAGTCTCCTGTGCCACATCTGAGTTTGCCCGTCATCTTCTACTTTCATGCATTTGGATGTCATTGGTTTCTTAGTTGCTTGCACAAGAAACATTTGATTTCTGGTCATTACAGAAGTGACGATCAATCCTTTATGAGGATGATAGATTTTGCATAGGCCACCTCGTATTATGATGGTCAAGTCTTTCTCCTGCAGTGGTCTGATCGACGTCAAAGTATCAATCAAATAAGATGTAAAATGTGTGTTCCTATTCACCTTAACTAGTTAGGGTAAGTAGGGTTGTCGATCCTCGTGGAATTAGTGGTCGGTGTGTCGTACTTTGATTTGTAAGAAAATGGCTTAAACTAACGAATTATTAAACTATTGCCTCTTGGCTGTGAAAAATGAATTTTGGAATGATTATCAAATTAACTTAAGAAAATAAAGTGCAAGTAATGAAAATTAATTAGAAGATGAGTATGAAAAAGGGTAATCCACCTCGGGATTTAGGTTCAGTTTTCGGTAATTGTTTAGATCAACTTAGTGGAAAATCTTTAACGGGGATTCTATACGTGTAATAATTAAGTGATAAAGATAACCAAGACTTAACGGGTCTTAGTACACCATACCAATTGAATTAACAATCAAAACCTTGCAATCATACAACTCGCGCAAAATCATATGACATTCAAATCAAGATCTACTAAAACAATTGTTTAAATAATCAAACACAAGTTAAACTCAATAAAGAACTTAATGGGTTTCTATAGTTTAATCCCAACTCAAATTGAACATAAACGAAATACCTAATAACACGAAACCTATTACCCAAGGCAGATCACGGAAAGTTTAGCCTTGCATCTTCATGAATTCGGCAACAAAATTGGATTGGAACATGATTTGATGGATTGGAATGAGTTGGAGAAGTGGAAGAGACCTCAAGAATCGTCAAAGTTCGTCACTTTTTGCTCCCAATGCGAATTAGGGTTTTTAGAATCATTAATCCTCCTTAAATATGGTCAAAACCCGGGGAAATTAGTCAACCCTCGCAATACGACGTAAGCTACGTCCCTAAGGACGTAACTTACGTCCTATCTTCACTCATACGTCCTTGCTTACTGTCCTACGTCCTCACACCTCTGTCTTTGGGCAATGACGTAAGCTACGTTCCTAAGGACGTAACTTACGTCCTTTGATGAAATTCTATTCTTTTTCTTTGTTCTTTCATGCTCTGCACCTGCAATCCAAAGTCATACAACGTAACTACATTCGATGGTAATTATATAGTAAGAACATGTATTTAACTACCTAAAACATATGTACATCATGAATGTATCACATCCCTACACTTGTTATTTGCTTGCCCCCAAGCAAACTCACTTATGACATTACATTATCATTAAACAGATACGATCCAGCCATGTATTCACCTTCTGTTAGCTAGGGTCAAGTCATATCCACTTACAATTTCATATATGAAGCTATAACTTTGTAAGCAAAGACATTACTCGTTTGAAATATGATTTATCTAACCAAGCCCAATAGCTTTCTAGTCTTTCTTATGCATGTAATCACACCTCTCATAAGTTTCACTCCTCTCGGTTTAGTATCTGGTCTAGCACTTCACTGCTTCTAATAATATTATATCAAAAATTATATCAAACACTTCACTGCTTCTAATAATATTATTTCATATATTTCTCTTCTCTTTTTTTATTTTTATTTCAAAAATTATATCAAACACTTCACTGCTTCTAAATTATATCAAAAATATGTGAAATACAATTTCATATATTTCTCTTCTCTTTTTTTATTTTTATTTTTTATGAACAATGATTATATCGAACACTTCACTGCTTCTAATAATATTATATCAAAAATTCAAGCAATACTTATCAGATTCATCACAAGGGCTTAAAAAGTAAAAATGTTTCAAAAGACTAATGAGTTGATTCGGGTGTAAACAAATAAATAGGTTGGGTTTCAAAGTGGCGACTAGGGGGTCGTGAAGGGTAGGTTAATACAGCTGAAAAAAGGCTAATAAAACAAAGGTTCATCCTAATGCCTTAATCATATATGTGCAACAAATTGGTTCATGATCTTGAAACGTATCAATTATGCAAGTTCTAGAATAATGTAATCGTTCTGGTAAACACACATGAAAGGAAAATGAGCAAACAACATGTTGATGTTCTAAGCTCATGCATAGACTCAATCCTTACAAAAATCGATGGTGGATAGGTTAAAGATGTGAAGACATACATAGAGAATCCACTATCTAGCTAGTCACCCCGGTTAAACATCCCAATCCATTCTAAAAAATTGCTCCTTTTGTAGTAAGATAGCTATGACTAAGGACCTTTGCTTGTGCACAGGTTAATCATACTTTCATGATTTTCATTGAAAATGTACACTTTCATGCATAGATAAGTCACTTTAGGGGCATTTTGAAAAATTTTGTTCAATCAATATTTTTTTCTTAATTTTCAACCTCCTCATCCCCACACTTAAATCTTATATTGTCCTCAATGTAAATTTTAAAATTGTTAAGTGAAACAAGGGTACTATCAAACATCCCAACCTTTACCCAAGTGAAGGTACAAGGCTAACTTTCCACGCATGCACCGTGTCTACCATACAAAATCCTAATTAAACACATTCCCTTAAATAACACTTAACACACCACCAAGTACAAAGCAGCAAATAATTGTTCCTAAATTATCACACACCACCTACTAGTTAAAACATCACAAATAGTTCAACATAATTATTAAATAAGAAAGAGCACGTGGACGTGATCCTAGGATCAGCGAGTGCATCAATAACCACTAGACGGTGGCCCTGGGTATGGCTGCCCAAAAATGCTCTCGAAGATTTCTTTTCTGACATCTCCCATATTGAATGCATCTGCCCGATTTGAACTCGATCCACTTGTTTCATCAGTCGGTGGTGTAGTGGTTGGCAACCACACAGATGGTGTAGATTGCGGATAAAATGGAGCATGTTGAGCCTGACTAAAGGGCATGAGATTCGGTGACTGAACTCTATAGGAGGGGGTGTCACTGTATACGGCAGTCTTGCATATAGTCTTCTCCGTGGCGAACTTCTTCACTATACATGTAATCCTGATTCCAGTAGAACTCTTGAGAATACGTCATATGATGCATGTACAACATGTTTAATTCTATTTCCTCTATTTGTCGATTAAACATCCTCTGTTCTGGCTCCGCCACCTTGTAAACCCCACGGGATGAGCTTGCGCCACTGCAACTCTCATCCTCTGCTGATAAGGGTAATCATCCTCTTCCACTTCTTCTCTCATTGAAGTCTGCCTATGCCTTCCTTCTTCTTGTAGAGTGTTACCTTCTCACATACCTGATATCCCATCTATCACCTCTAGATATCTCCTACTTTTCCTGTCAACTAACTTATGCACTTCACCATCTCGCTCATTTGACCATCCCGATGGCAAATTGCTTATCTTGAAAGGTACATGTATTACCTTCTTTTTGGTAGCTCGACTTGGTAACACATTTTGTTTTTTAAAGAATTTAGCCAACAACCAACAATGTGGAATGAATATTTTGTCAGACTTCACTCGAGATTCCCAAACACCCCAAAGGGTTAGATGCCGTGCTGATAAGGCCGATTTTCCCGTGACTAATGCATGGAGGACCATTACTTCGTACAATCGCACTTTGGCCTTATCTCCCAACCGAGGTAACACATTTTGATTTAGGAAAATTAACAACAACTTGGGAAGAGGTTTCAGCCCCGATCAAGTGACCATCTTGCAACGTTCGTTCCTTCAGGCACATGAAACATTTCATGGATCATGATTCTCCATCCCTCTTCTTTAGCTACCTTGCAAGCTAGCATTGCATCAGCGGGATATGTGTATGGTATCCCATCGGCTGTCCCTGTGTCAAAGTTTGCAATCCGATTTAAGTTAAAGAATGACAGACTTACTGTTTTTCCATTTACCTTCCCTATGAGTTGGGTGGTAGATGGCGGGGAATGTCCTGGCTCCTTCCTCAAAGTTGACATCCACTCCAAGATAGCATTCACATAAATGTCTTCAACCCCATCATTGTTAAAGCTTAAGTGTTGTTCCCAACCCAATCATGTGAAACATTCGACTACTCCAAATTGTTCGAAATCAGATCGTAAATATGGCGCTCGCATATAATGAGTTTGTCGGTTGATACTTGACTCTTTTTCATCTTCTTTAAGTACATTTCTGCTTGAACATCTTCCCCTTGAATGATGAAAGACGTCGGTTCTTCCGCCAAATGGGAAGGCCATCATCCTCATACTCTTCCTCGTCTGGGTCCACTTCCTCCATAGGCTCAGTGTCTGACTCTCCATCAGACCCTACCTCCTCCATTGCTATATCTTCCTCTTCAGATTCTTCGTTAGAAGTTACCCTTGCTTTCTTTGATCGGGATGAGGATGCAACTTCTTTCCCTTTCTCCCTTCTTGCTGGAACCTTGGTTCGCACCATTGATCCTACAATAACACAACTCAGAATTAGCACATTATCATTGATCAACACATATGTTTTTACCATCCCACATGTCTTACGTTTGACCTCAGATTGTAATTCATTGGTAGGTTGCTAACAAAGATATCCATTACATGAATTCACTCATAGCATAACTACATTCAATCTATGTAAAGAAAATCTTTAGTTATCCCCTACATCCTTTTAGTCTAAGTCAACTTTTTCAACATACATTCTCAATTTGATGCATTCCCACCCACACCTACAATTACATGAGTAGAACCTTACACTTTAGACCCCATCACTACATCTATCCATACCATCATGTTCATACAACAAGAAACAAAGAATTAGAAGTGTACCTTAGTGCTTTAGAGTGTGTAAGAAGATAAAGGTGAGAACTTGACTCAATTTCTCCAACACTACCACAACACTTCGTAACCTTTGTCTTCTCAAAACGCACAAACCGTAGCAAATCTGACGAAATTACTCCATGGGTTTTGTAGCTCTCGAAAAACTAAACCAAACCTTTATAAGCTTGCTTGATTCGGTGAAGTATGGAAGGGGAATTGGTAGATGGTAAAACTAGGGTTTTGGTGGGTTTGGGTGGAGAAGATGAAGAATGGTGAGAGAATGGGGGAAGAGGGTGTAAGTTTTGGAAGATATAGGTGAGAAAAATCGGGATGGTTGAGTGGTTGGGGTGATTACACGACTTTTATGGTCAAAACAAGAGTTTAAATTTCCTGCGTGCGACACGACGTAAGCTACGTCCAAAGGGACGTAACTTACGTCCTTTGTGAAATAGTGATTCTCATGTTTTTTTTGGACGTAAGACAGTTGGCCGGAGCGTAAGTGGCCATGAGGACGTAAGCTTACGTCCATATGGACGTAAGCTACGTCGTTTTCAAAAAAAATATTACTTTTTTTGTGTTTTTTAATTATAAACTTTCCCCCAACCCCCTCTACAAATTAAAGTCGCCCTCAACGTTCACTTTAGTTTTAGTGTATCATGAGGGTGGGAAAAAAACATTAACTAAACGACACACGATGATGACAAGACACGATAAAAAAAGAAAATAATTACTAGACAATGGGTTGCCTCCCGCAAGCGCTATGTTTTGTAAATCGTCAGCCGGACTTCTTGAGATCCTCACGCATTCAACTCCAATTCCGATGAAGTTAGTACTAACTTCACCGCTTCCTCTAAAACCGGGTTTAGATCTGTATCTTTGAGATATGGTTTCAGACGATGACCATTCACGACTTGTCTTAAATGACCATCAAAATCCTCAATCTCAATATCACCATAGTTCCCAATGAGCTTAATCACATAAGGTCCCGTCCATTCACTTTTAAACGTAAGTAGGGTTGTCGATTCTCATGGAATTAGTGGTCGGTGTGTTGTACTTTTATTTGTAAGAAAAAGGCTTAAACTAACGAATTATTAAACTATTGCCTCTTAGCTGCGAAAAGTGAATTTTGAAATGATTATCAAATTAACTTAAGAAAATAAAGTGCAAGTAATGAAAATTAATTAGAAGACGATTATGAAAAAGGGTAATCCACCCCGGGATTCAGGTTCGGTTTTCGGTAATTGCTTAGTTCAACTTAGTGGAAAATCCTTAACGGGGATTCTATACGTGTAATGATTAAGTGATAAAGATAACAAAGACTTAACGGGTCTTAGTACACCATACCAATTGAATTAACAATCAAAACCTTGCAATCATACAACTCGCGCAAAATCATATGACATTCAAATCAAGATCTACTAAAACAATTGTTTAAATAATCAAACACAAGTTAAACTCAATAAAGAACTTAACGGGTTCTATAGTTTAATCCCAACACAAATTGAACATAAACGAAAAACCTAATAACACAAAACCTATTACACGAGGTAGATCACGAAAAGTTTAGCCTTGCATCTTTATGAATTCGGCAACAAAATTGGATTGGAACATGATTTGATGGATTGGAATGAGTTAGAGAAGTGGAAGAGACCTCAAGAATCGTCAAAGTTCGTCACTTTTTGCTCCCAATGCGAATTAGGGTTTTTAGAATCATTAATCCTCCTTAAACATGGTCAAAACCCGGGGAAATTAGTCAAGCCTCGAAATACGATGTAAGCTACGTCCTTAAGGACGTAACTTACGTCCTATCTTCACTCATACGTCCTTGCTTACTGTCCTACGTCCTCACACCTCTGTCTTTGGGAAACGACGTAAGCTACGTCCCTAAGGACGTAACTTACGTCCTTTGATGAAATTCTATTCTTTTTTTTTTGTTCTTTCATGCTCTGCACCTGCAATCCAAAGTCATACAACGCAACTACATTTGATGGTAATTATATAGTAAGAACATGTATTTAACTACCTAAAAAATATGTACATCATGAATGCATCACCAAGACTCAACAAGCTTGAAGTGAGCTCGGGCACATAATAGACGTTTGTGATCACTTGAATCACCCCTTCCACTTCAAATCGAATGTCACCAATTCCTTTAATAGACAATCGAAGATCATTTCCTAATTTGACAGTATGATTGTACGATTCATCTAATTTGATGAACCAGCCTCGAGATCCAGTCATATGATTTGAACACCCAGAGTCCAAAAACCATATACCTGAGTCACTTTCCTTGTTGATATCTGCATGAGCCATAAGTAACAGATCTTCACACTCATCGAACTCAACAAATTTCACTGCCTTTTCTCCTTTAGTGCATTCATATGCCAGGTGGCCCAATTGGTGACATCTGTAACATTCCATTGTTGACTTATCAAAGTCTGCACGCCCTCTACCACGACTCCAACCATGACCTCGAGAGGGAGACCCACGACTGCGACCTCGACCTCGGCTTCCAGCTACATCTTGATCGATCTTCATTGCTTGATCTTTAGTGGGTCTTCGACGTAATTTCTATTCATGAACCAAAAGAGAACTTTGAAGCTCATCGAGGGACAATTTATCAATGTCCTTCGATTCTTCAATAGTGCATACTATGAAGTTAAAGTTCTTAGTTAAAGATCTAAGGATCTTTTCAACTATTTTCACATTAGTCATGTCTTCTCCATACGTTCTCATATCATTTGATATGATCATGACTCGGTTGAAGTAATCCGCTACGGATTCTCCTTCTTTCATCTCCAAGGTTTCAAAGTCTCTTCTCAACCGTTGCAACTGAGCTCTCTTTACTCGA
The DNA here is from genome assembly GCA_025215565.1 of Flaveria ramosissima. NCBI lineage: Eukaryota > Viridiplantae > Streptophyta > Magnoliopsida > Asterales > Asteraceae > Flaveria > Flaveria ramosissima. The sequence continues at coordinate 18,233,863 of CM046040.1, forward strand.
ACATTGCCCTGGTACTTCGTCTTCATAACATCCCAAATTTGTTTGGCACTCTCCTTCTGAGTCATTGTGCAAATTATTTGTCTATCAATAGATTGGAACAAATAATTTTGCGCCTTAAGATCCTTTAGACGTAGTGCTTCCAAAGCAACCTTCTCAGTAGCCGTTGGTGTCACTCCTTCCCTAGGTTCCTCTATTCCAGTCTCCACTACAGACCATAATTCCTTCGAACGAAGCAGATTCTCCATGACCAAGCTCCAATGGTCATAATCGCCATCGAACCGGGGAACACTTTGATACGACACCGTCTCTTCCGCCATTGAATCCTTGCTCACTCTCTTTGATTTTAGGTATTTGCTCTGATACCGCTTGTTAGTTTAACAAGGATATCAAAGTGATCACTCAATATCGGATGATCTTTATTAACTCATAAACATGCTATATATAGCATTACAGACTCCATAAACTCAAAAGGTCACCTGAAATTCAGGAACAACCCATGACTCGCTAACAACCTACTGACTCAATCAAATTACCACGTGCTAAAGACTAATTCAAATACTACGAGTGCATGGGCCGAAGTCCAACATGCACATAGACACAACTTGGGCTAAAACCCATTATTAACGATCAACAAATATTCTAGTTTTCTTAGTTGATTTACTTCACTATTACGGAAGGAATGCTGATGAAATTTATTTCAAATTAGATATGTATTGATACAGTTAAACTTAGATATCGCAAGTTGCATAACCTAAATCTTAAAATTAAGAATCCAAAACTTTCTAGGTTGCTAATTGTCGAGTTACCAAGGTAAAAATACTAATATCTTCCAACATGCGGACTCAATTATAGCATTATGATGAAGGAACGCTGTAAAGAAGCCATGGGTTAAGTTGGATGTGTGAGTTTTTGGTGCCCATTTTTTTCAGGTTGAGAGTTTACATATCATGATAGAATATAAAATAGAATTAGAAGTAAATTAGTTAGGGGTATAATAGACATGAATGTTTCCTTCTACCGTGAAATGATTGAAAACCATTTTCGTCCCTGACGTTTTGTTGAACTTGCCATTTTAATCCGAAAATTTTTTTTTTGCCATTTCAGTCACTATAGTTTACCAAATGTTGTCATTTTTCATCCACTCCACTAACTCTGTTAAGATCTCCGTTAAATATAAGGGTATTTTAGTCCTTTTCAACACCCTAATTATCTAATTATAACAAATTAATCAATTAATATTCAATCAAAATAAAAAAAACATATGAAACGACTAGTGAGACCGGGCGCTTCCATTTAAAAGTTTCGATTAACTCTAACTCATGTTGTTCGTTTGAGATCTGCTGTGTGATTGCAATCGATTTTCACGTTTTGTTCGAACGTGCATCGTTGTTTGATTGAGATCTACTTTTGTCACATTTTGTTTGATTGAGGTCTGTTGTTGTCACGTTCAAACAAACGTGACAACAACATACATCAATCAAACAAAGCGTGACAACAACACGCCTCAATCCTACAACAACCCTTAATCGAATAAAGATTCACGTTAGAACAAAATATGAAGATTAATTGAAATCTCACAGCAGACATCAATCGAATAACATGAGTTAGAGTTAATCGAAACTTTTAAATCAAAGCGTCTGGTCTCACTAGTCACTTCATGTTTTTTTAGTTTTAATTGAATATTAATTGATTGATTTGTTTTAATTGGATAATTAGGATGTTAAAAAGACTAAAATACCCTCATATTTAACTAAGATCTTAACTGAGTTAGTGAAGTGGATGAAAATGACAACATTTGATAAACTACAATGACTGAAATGAAAAATAAAAATTTAGATTGAAATGGTAAATTCAACAAAACATCAGAGACGGAAATAACATTTTACTCTTTTTGAAATAAACGAAATTTGAGATTTGACAACCTTAAATATAATAAAAAATTGATTTATAATTACATTATTTACGTCTTAAAGTTCAGATTTAATTGCGTTTTCACAATCTGTACCAAGAAAGTGTAGGTAGGTGTTATATCCAACTCAAACATCGTTATAAATAATTTAAATTCAATGTTTCTAATGATAATCTTTAATGCATATTCCTTAGAGCATTCACATTGATTCATAAACCTATTTCTATAAATTAATTAAAAATTACTATCCATTAAATTTATACTTAATTTCTTAAAAACTTTTCGCATCTTATTTCCTATCTCTATCTTTATATTATTCGCAAACTTTTATTTTATTTTATTTTTTCTCTTTTCAAACACTCACATAAATTTAGTGGATGACTAATGGTAACCCTTTAACTTTAATGGATAACTATTGCAATTTTTTATAATTTGATGATACGGTTTAGAAATGATGAATTCAATGTAGAGGTATTTGAACCATTTCCTTAAATTTTGATAAATATGAATACAATTTATGAAATTCATTATGGGTAGGGATGAGATCGGTATCGTACCGACAAATACCATATCGAAAATATGCAAAAGTGTGAACCGAATACCGTACCGATTTTGTCTGTTTGGTATCGATTTGTACCAGTACCATTGAAAATACTGAAACCGAAGATACCGAATACCGAAAAACTAAAAAATGAATACTGGTACCGATACTGATTATGTTTGGTCAGTACCGGTATTCGGTAATTGTTAATCCCTAATTATGAGTGCTCTTAGACTCTAATTTAATTTTGCATCAATCTCTTCTTTTGCTGGGCTGTAATTATGTCAGTTAACTGCTTAAAAATACAACTCAAACAAAGACCATATAGTTATTCATATAAAATACATCATTCCTAACTAGGATATGTTTAGGATCTTGAAAACACATCCATGTAACGAGTTTATTTAAACGAGTCGCATGAGGTGACTGTTGTAATCAATGGGTTAAAAGTGTCTTGATAAGCTGACTTTATAAAATATATAATATTTACTTTAAATTAAAAAAGATTCACATTCAATTAAACAAGTTAAACATATTCGTTCATCTGAACCTATTTATAAAAAAATATTAAATATATCACCTTAAAATCCAGCCATTTTTATGTGGTGTTTGAACTCCCACGTCCCTAGGCGATCTCTCACGTCGACCGTGTGTTTCCCTCTCAGTGTAAACAATAATTTTCTTTATTATTAAAAATCAATAGCTATAAAGTACGTGAACATTATTTCTTTCAACCTCGATAGTGACATGCATGGTACATATAATATACCTTAGCATTTTTTTAGTCCAAAAAGACGTTAGCTGACCAACTAAATTTACCAGATGAAAACGATTCATAAGAACGTGAATGAGGGATGGAGAAGATAAAACGATTGACTTAATTAGGACTTGATGAGAAGAGAGGAAGGTTAATTTTGTTTACAAGGATGACCCTTGAGCCGGAAATGTGAAAGGAGAAATAGAGAGACACACACGTGTGATTAATCTTTCTGGTTTACTAGTCGTATCTGATTTAAAAACCAGATATCTTATAAATAAATAAAAAATTGAGTTTAAAGTAATAAATAGAGCATTCTAGTCAATACTTTTTTCCCAGATTTTGTATAATTAACAAAGTCTTGAGCTTTAAGTCAATACTGAGTTTAAAGTAATAAATAGAGCATTCTAGTTAAAAAAACACAAAAGAAACTATAAAAATCTTAAAGTCCGCTATGACCACTAGGTACTATTCCCAGTAGTCGACCAGTCCAAACAAAAACGCTTCAACCACACATCATATATCCAATTTTCGCTTCAGCTTGTCCGCTCCGATTCTAAAAACACGGTCCGTACGAAGGAAAGAAGGTGACACGCATCATCCCTATAGATAGGGGTGAACATAAGTCGGTTTGGTTCGGTTTTAGCCTAAAACCAAAACCAAAAACGATATGTCGGTTTCTAGGTTTTTGAAACCGTTCGGTTTTGGTTTTTTCGGTTTTTGATTTTCACTTCGGTTTCGGTTCGGTTTCGTTTTTTTTTTTTTTGTTTTTTTTTCTGTTTTATCATTTGCATTTCAAGTTTTTAAAGAAAAAATGATCCAAAGCAATGAATTCAAACTCTTACATTATTTTGTTACTATTTAAATGTAATCTATATATTCTTAAAAATTACTTCATATTAAGATAATTGCAATTCATAAAATACAATAACAAAAAATTCCAATAAAATTTTTTAATCTACTAATTCAAACAAAGAAATTTAAGGATTATTCTTCAAACCTAAATATTAAAAAAATAGATAACATAAGTTAAATAGGGGCTAGTTATGTTTATATGTGTATGAATATACCTCCAAATTTACAAGTTTAGTTTGTATGGTTTCGGTTCGGTTTTTTCGTTTTTTGTTACAGGCAAAACCAAAACCAAACCGAAAAAATCGGTTTTTAAAAACCATTAAATCAAACCGTCGGTTTCTTATCGGTTTCAGTTTTTTTGGTTTGGTTTCATCGGTTATTTTGGTTACGCTTCGGTTATTATGGTTCCTTGCACACACCTACCTATAGATACTCTAAATATAATTAGAAAAAAAATGCACCGTGGGCCATGACCACGTAAACGCGGAGACGACTCTCATCACTATCACTTGACTCCCAAAAAAATCTAAAGCAACCCATCTCATACGGTGTTATCTTGACTTCTAAAACTAACGAATCTCATACGAAACTACCACCCAAACAAAAAAAAAACTACTTCAAGAATCGAACACTTCTTTCACTTGTGGTGTGTCATTGGTCACCATGGATTCTTTACATAAAAAACTTCCTCCTAATATTAAACCTTGCATTACTGATCATGTTTCTTGTTTGCCGCCGGTGCCGCGGCATCCGCCGACGCCTCCTCCTCCACCGCCACGGGTGCCGCCTCCTCCACCGTCAACGCTATCCTTCCGCCAGTCACTCTCGCCTTTTTTGATTATTATGTTCTGTGGTCTCGCGGTTTCTTTCCTGTTCATCTGTTACCTCACATGTGCAATGAGGTGCAGAACGCGCAGGAGAAACCGCGAGACCAGAGAACTTGAGGCCCGTGAAGATCTCGTTAACGAGAATCTTTGGCCGGTTACAATTCATCCCATTTGGTTGATTAACACGATTGGCCTCGATCAGTCACAGATCGAGGCCATTCAGGTTTTTAAGTATAGGAAAGATGAGAAGGTGGTCGAAGGGACCGATTGTTCGATTTGTTTGAGTGAGTTTGAAGATGATGAAAGCCTTAGGCTTTTACCTAAGTGTAACCACGCCTTTCATGTCCCTTGTATCGATACGTGGCTTCGGTCCCATAAGAACTGCCCGTTGTGTCGCGCGCCAATCATAAAAAACAACACGAATACTCAACACGCGATAACTGAATTGAATTCGACTGAATCGTCTAGTACAAGTGAGGAAACCGAATCACCGGTTAATGATTCTGAGACTGTTGATGATCATCATGTGATTGAAGTTGAAAATAGTGAAGAAATTGTGAAAACATCTAATGTTTTAGGTGAAACAAGCAGTGGGGTGAGGGTGAATAGTGATTTGGGTGATCACCATCATACACAAAATGAAGGATTGGTAACAATGAGAAGATCATTTTCTATTGGTCAATTGGTGGGGTCAAAGAAACAGAGTAGCATGTCAAAAAGTGAACATAAGTTAAACGAGTCGAGCTCGAGCATACACATACGCCATAAAGGTACGAAGAGTTACTCGTCTGGGCATTCTATGCGAAAAGCGAGTAGTTTTACGAGCAAGTGTCGTCCCTATAACCAATCTTATTGAGTATGACGATTGAGTAAAATATACAAGATGATGCCTAGCTAGTATAAGTTGATTATAAGAACGCTACAAATCAGATGACTTTCATAGACGAACGAATCCTTTGGCAAAGGTATTACTCATCAACAATTTTTCGTCCACCAGTATATATATTCGTACACACGGACAGTCGGAGATCCTTTCAATGATCGATTCGTTGGTGATTTTCGTCGCCGAAAGTCTTATTTTGATGGTGAAGGTTTGTGATGCTCATATAGTTCAAAGTTTGAATATGTATTGCTTTGATTTTGGTTGAAGACATGGAAAATATATAGCTATGATCGATATCTTGATGTTGTCGTGAATTTCGAGTTTCAAATTGTGGTTAGGATACTTAAAATATCATGCATACACAAGATTGAAGTGACAAATGTTCTCCAATTCAACTTGTTTATTTAACACGTAAAACAAACATTAATAGCTCATTATCACTTATTTAAATAAGTTGGTGTTTAAAAAAGAACTAGTATTAAGCCCCTGCGTTGCAGCGGGAGGCGTAAAACCGTGTCAAGTAACACTAATGACACATCACCGTCATTGACCATCAGCACCAAGAAAACCATAAAAACGGAAAAAATAAATCGAATGAAAAGTAGATGACGAAAAAACGTTAAACCACAGACGCACGTTACGGCGTGTTAACTCGTAAAATTCAGACCGAGACGTAAAAATGAAAAATGTAAAATATGAGAAGTATAAGGCAACAAAGTTGAAAGTAAAAATTTATTGAGCCTAAATTGTAAAACATGTAAAAGTATTGAGTTAGAATAAAAAAAAGTTAAAGATTAAAAATGAAAATAAATTGGGTACAACCTATGGAACATAAAGTATAACTTACAATGCATAGGAAACTTGCTAATTAGTATATATATAATTGTATTTTTTTGTTTTTTTCATATAAATACGTACCCACCATAGGTCAATAGAAGTGACAGGGACTAAACACCAATATATAAAATGAGGTTGGTTATGAGTAAAACATTTTTGAGAAAAAAGAAAACAAATTTTAATCGTTTAATTTCTTTTTAGTTTATGCTTTTTAAATTTTACACTTCTTACATACGAATGATTATGTTTTTCTACATTATATACATACTATTAGCAAGGTTTGGCCTGCCCTTCGTAGAGAACATTAACTTATATAGAAACGTATATAAAATCAAACCCCTTCCAAATGCAAATAATTCTTATGCTTCGTCACGAAAGCAAATGATTTGCCTTTTATAGAGTGGGATGAAGGCGAGAAACCTTCCCTCAACTAATATGAGATGATTATACTAATGATCCGGTTTTCACTTTAGACCAAATGAGTTAATGAAAACAAAATCATTCTTTTCTTCTTTTCCTCTTGTAGAGTGAGGATGAAGGTGATAAATACTCACTCAACTAATGTGGGACTATAGATGCAAATTAATGTTTTAAAATATGATAGAGGGTAATTTTTGTATTATGGAGAGTTTTAAAAAGACATAGTATAATCATCTCATATTAGTTACAAGGTATAGATAACTTAAATTCGTGTATTATGAATAATGCAAATTTGTTCTTTAGTCTATTTGGTCTTTAAGTGTAATTTATATATTTTTTTATGTTTCCAACTTTTTTAATTTTGAAATCTTTTCTATGTAAATCTCTTTTTATTTTAGTTGTTCATTTATGTTTTACTTTTTTATTCGACACTAAAGTACATTTATCTTAAATTTAAAACATACCTTTGCAATGTGTGTATCTTTAATAACAAGTTTTTGTAATCCGGACGCTTGATGTCACATTCTGGTTTTAGGACACCCAGGGTGTGTGACTGATTGGTACACGTGTTATTTATATTGTTCATAAATTCAAAGTTTACGCATCGGAAATTCATTTTCAAATAATACATCTATCAATATTCAAAATTTCATATATTCAGAAGGATTTGATAAAAATCCTTATAGTTACATTAACATTATCTAATGATGATGTTTTATCAAATCTTCTGTTAAAAACAGATATTATAACTTTTCAAAATATAGTTACAAGATATAGTATGTGCTTAGAATTCATCGTCCATTCTAGCACATAATCTTGGCTATACTAAACATAATTACCTGAAAAATTTAGAAAATCATACATCAGCATAAAAGTAGTGAACACATTCAATAGACAAGAAAATAGTTAGGCATGAATATAGATAAACAGTTTAATCATAATTTTAGGGTAACTATACATTTAGGAGTCTGTTTCAACTATAATGTTCCCCTTCATGTATATTGGTCTCGTTGTCAGTCAGACCAATAACAAGACCTTTCTAATCATTATTACCTGTACAGTATCTGAACCAACCCTAGTATAGGATTTTCACCTATCCTAGGATATAGTTTGACCAAACTATACATATACTTCTGGTCTAAATGTTTATTTCGGTAGCACCTTTGTGCATTAAAAGTGTGTTTAACATATTAATGCCATTTGCAAAGATATAAATCACTAATTCATTTTGTAAGTATTAAACGTATCACCTTTTAGTTATGAGCCTATAACCATTTAGGTTTTAATCAACACTTTGCCTTAACGTCTTTTCGCTTCTTGTTTTGTTTTTTATTCGTTAAGTAGCACCCTGGAAAACCTAAGATTGATCTAATAAGAGAGAAGGTGCTTTTTAAAGAGAGAGTAAAAATTTGGGTGTTTTAAACCTCACTAGAATGCCTCTTTATATAAGGCTTCTGCCTGGCCGTTGCTACCCCCACTGCAAAGCCATTACAGTCTTCACTAGCTTGGTGTGCTGTGTGGTTGACACATGTTAGCACCTCATTAGTCTTGATACTCTTTAGCCATTACTCCCTGCAACATAATTCTGTTGCGGTCCGCAACGTGCCCACGTGTCAGATTTTAATGCTTAGTCACCAGCCACGTGTCATCACCCGAGTGATCCCTATCCTTTTTGGTTGCGGCATGTAATAAGATTCCGTTGCGGTCTGCTATGGCCATTGCGACCCACACCATTTCTATTGCAGTCCGCAATGGGTTAATATTCCTATTTTTTAAGTTTTTACACTCAGTTCCACTTTACCACACACTTAGTTTTATGATTTAATTACACGATTGGTCCCTGTGCTCTACGCATATTGTAATATTGGTCCCAACTTTTGAGAAATTACAGGTTTGGTCCCAACTGTTTATCAAACCGTAACACTAACTTCTGTTAAGTTTTTCAGTTAAGTGGAGGTGAAAAGTCTAAAATACCCCTAACTAAAAGAAAAAAAATATCCACCTTTACTTATAATTAGATGGGACCCACTTCTTCTACCCCACCCCACCCCATACCACTCTTCCCCTCCTATCATACTCCCCTACCACCGCTCGCCACCACTATCACCGGCTAACCACCGCCGGGATCTACCATCACCATAATTACCAACGATATCCACCTCCAAGCACAACCACCTTCCCAAACCCCCATCCCCACCGTTGATCACCCACAACCATCACCATCACCGACACCATACCCGTTATACTCCACCACCACCACAACCACCATCGTTACACTTTACCATCGTTATCGTCGCACCTTTAACACTGATGTCCATTTTGATTTGATTTTGATCGAGAGTTTCTCGTTGGTTCGATCTACGCCTGATAAGGTTGTGATTTGCGGCGGTGTTCCTCGTGCATTGAACATGAAGAACAATGATGGTGCGGTGGTGGTGAAGATCTTCTGATTGAACGTGGCAACATAGGACGATGATGAAGGTGGTGGTTGACGACAGTGGTGGGTTACGGTGATGGTTGTTTGATGGTGGGTTTGCGGAGGATGCAGAGCAGGTGGATTAAGATCGATGGTGGGTTACGGAGGCGGGTTCAAGCGGAGGATGAGGCAGTGGTGGTATGGTGGTACGACGTCCGGCAGTATTGATGTCGTGGTGTGTATGTGCAGGTTTTCTTCACTATATCTATATAAATCAAAAGAAAGGGGTTCCATATATATATATATATATATATATATATATATATATATATATATATATATATATATATATATATATATATATATATATATATATATATATATATATATATATATATATATATATATATTCTTATATACATATACATATATATATATCTATATCTATATACGTATATTATAGGTATATATATATGTATATATATACGTATATATATAGGTATATATATATATATCTATATACGTATATATATAGGTATATATATGTATATATACGTATATATAGGTATATATATGTATATCTATACGTATATATCTAGGTATATATATATATATGTGTATATATATATATATGTATATATCTATGTATATATCTATATATATCTCTATGTGTATATATATATATATATATATATATATATATATATAAAGTTAGTGTTAAGGACCAATGATGTTACGTTTTGATAAACGGTTGGGACCAAACCTGTAATTTTTCAAAAGTTGGTACCAATATTGCAATATGAGCAATACACAGGGACCAATCATGTAATTAATTCTATTTCTATCTACGAGCTTTCGTGTTTCCTTGAATGCACAGAAACATTGTCATATTCTCTAAGATTTTGAATACAATCTTGCAACGTGTTTATGGTTTTGTAAAGTCAACCAACAACAAAACATGGTTAAATACTCATTTGTAACAACCCATTAAAATAATTTGATATGTTTTGAATGGCTTAACTGTAACTACACATGTGTAAGTTATTTATAGATAACATAATCAACACACATATAGGTTATACATATTAATAAAATTTGTTTTTATGTATATTTCTTCAAATTTAAGAATAGCTAGCACTACAAGATATGTAGCCTATGGTGACAACGAAAGCTGTCGCTATAGACCCAATAAGTCACCGCCATATACTCCGTTGCCATCCCTTAGCATATGTAGGTGGTAAAATTTGTCACCATAGCTTGGCATGTATCAACGAAACGTAACAGTAGAGTCGCAGGCAAATTCATTTTACAAATATTGAAAAAAAGTCCAAATTATCTAAAACTTTATAGTAACGACATGCCATCTTGCGACTATAACATTTCGTCGTAGTCCTTGTTGCCACAGGGTCAATTTGTTGTAGTGAGACAAACATACATCATATTTTATCATTTTTATGTTTAATTTTTTTTAAAATTAAATAAATTAATTATTCATCTTGTCAACGTGTTATCATAAAAATTATTCTCTGCACAGAATCTTGCTCTGTATGTGTGTATTATATTATATACATGCATAGATTAGAATCACTAGTAAGGTTTTTGTTTTGTGACTATAAGGTCATAAGTGAAGTAATTATTCATCTTGTCAAAGTGTAAGTGAAGTAATTCAGCTCTTCACCAAACCCTACATGTATAGGAGTTATTTTTTACTTTATAATCACAAATATCACTACAAGAAATAAGGGCTATTGCGACGACATTTGTCGTCGCGATAGGTTCGGTTTGTCGTCGCCATAGGCTATGGTGACGACATGTCGTCGCCATAGACCTAGTCGTCACAGCCTTGTCGCTATAGCCTATTTTTGAGTCGTCGCCAAAACCCTTGTCGCCATAGAGGGCTATCCCGATTACATGTTTTCGCCACAAAGTTGTCGGCAAAATTTTTTCATATTATATTTTAAATTAAAAATAATTTTATTTTTCAGCCTATGGCGACGACATGTCGTCGCCATAGGTGTCGTCGCCATAGGTTAAACTAATTTTTTTTATATTTTAATAAAAAATATATAAAAATATTTTAAAAACCCTATGGCGACGACTAATTTTTTTTCATATTGTATTTTAATTGTTTTTATATTTTTCAGGTATTTTAATATTTAATTTATAAATTATTTTATATTTTCCAGGTTTTTCCTAATATTTCAGGTTTCGTGAACATATTTATAAACTAAACGAAAGCTAATATTACTAATACACAAAAGATAATCATTTTACAATGCAAGTTAAATACACGTGCTTTTAAATAAAATAACCAACGTATATATTTTTAATCTTTTACAAAATAAACAATATCTAATTTTCGTCATCTTGATCATCTTCGTCATCATTAGGATTTGACTCTTTTTTAAAATTCATTCATCCGTTCCTGCACTTCACGCATGTATTCCTAAGTGTATTCATTTCCTCATCTCATGTAATAATGACTCACCTGATTGTTCATAACAAGAGATGCTTATTAGGATTTGATCGAAAATTCGACAACATAATTGATGTAAATGAAAAAAAACATCACATCCAATTATAAATAATAAAAGATACAGTTTTAAGTTTTAATAAAGCAACAATGCACGTAATAATATTTAAATTAAGTCTATAAAAGATAACAATTTTAAATTAATTACCATTAATCCTAAAACAAGTTACAAAACATAATTCATCATATCATTTATCAACTCAAACCAATAACCAAATCAAACAATTTATATCATTCTAACAACATAAATCATCTATAACCATAATTTAACTTAATATTTTAACTAATTAACAAAAGAATGTAACATACATACCTTTAAGTTCTAACACAAAATCATCTAGCACACATATTTAATTTCATCACATGTTTATTAATTAAACTAATAACCAAATCAAACTCCAATACTTCATCACATATTATGCATACATACATACATAACTTAAAGCATATCATTAACCAAATCAAAACAAGAACAAAATCAAACCAAAAATCAAATATATCAACATATTATCATTTCATTCTACTAAACAAGAACCAAATCAAAATAATAACTAATGAAATAGACAATATACACACCTTAAAACCTTAACAAAAATGATAATAATGAGATGTTGTCGGTGACGATGGTGGTGAGATAATGATACAACAACCTAGAGAGACATGAATGGAGGTGGTGGTAGGAACAATGGTGGTGGTGCAACCAAAAGATGATTCATTCTTGGTAGGGTGCGATGGGGGGGGGGGTAAAGGGGGACAATGGAAGTGGTGGTGGTAGCGGCTAGGGACGGTGGTGGTGGCTAGAAATGGTGGTGGTGGTCGGATTTTGGTTATTTTCACCGGAGATAAAGGCTGGTGGTGGGTAGGATTTGGGTTTAGGAAAGTGAAAGTGATAATGTTGTATTCCCGATTTAAAAGATACTGCACCCTATGGCGACGACATGTCGTCGCCATAGGGTGTTTTCTGATATTTTATATTTATTTATTATTTTTAATAATGTAGCTATTAAAGATATTATATTATTATTATTATTAGTATTTTGTTATAATTATTATGATGATGGTTACTATTTATTATTATTATTATTATTATTATTATTATTATTATTATATTATTATAATTTTAATAATAATTAATGTCATTATAATTATGATTATGATTATTATTATTATTACTCTTATAAACATATTACCATATGTATAATAATACGTGTTCGTCTTACCTAATCTTTGACGCATATAATCAACCTTAATTATCATAACCGATCATGTTTGAGGTTTTTTTACACTCTTTGATGATAATTAAGAATACAAACTTAATTTACTAGGAGTATGCCTAATTTTCTATAAATTATTATCAATATGTGTAATTCAACACCAATGATCATAATCGGATCATAGCTAGCACTTGACGTATGAAATCGACCCTAATCATCATAACGGAACATATTTGACCTTTTTCACACTCATTGATGATAGCTAAGCATAAACAAACTTAAGTTACCATTACTAAGGATAATTTCCTTTGAATTACTAAGATCGTGTTAATTTAACACAAATGATCATAATTAGATCATAGCTAACTTTTGACGAATGTAATCGACCCCAACCATCATAACCTAAACTATTTGGACTTGTTTAACACTCATTGATGATAGTTAAGCGTAAATAAAAATAACTTACCATTAATAAGCATCATTTCCCGTAAATTACCATCGAATTGCATAATTTAACACTGATCATTGTAATTCAATCATAACTAACCTTTAATGTATTTGATAGACCCTAATCATCATAACTGAACATATTTGACCTTTTTTACATTGATTGATGATATCAAAGCATAAATAAACTTAATTTACCATTAACAAGCATAATTCCAGTCTCATTGCCAACATTGTATTTAATTTAACACGAATGATCATAATTGGATCATATCTAACCTTTGACATATGTAATCAGCGATAATCATGATAACCTAAAATATTTTGATGATAGTTAAGCATAAATAAAAATAACTTACCGTTAATAAGCATCATTTCCCGTAAATTATCATCGAATTGTATAATTTAACACTGATCATCGTAATTCAATCATAGCTAACCTTTAATGTATTTGATCGAACCTAATCATCATCATCGAACATATTTGACCTTTTTTTGAAATTGATTGATGATATCATAGTGTATAATTGAATACAAATGATAATAATTGGATCATAATTAATTCTATCATCGTAACCAAACATATTTCGCATTGTTTGAAATTTATTGCTGATAATTAAGCAGATAAACTTACCCTACAGTTAACAAACTAATATTCCCACAAAGTACTATCAACGTATATAATTTAACATCGATAATCATAATTGGATTTAACCTGTAACGCATTTAATCAAAACTAACTATCATAATCGAATATATTTGATTCTAACTGATATAAGTTATCTATAATTATAATTAATAAATATAAGATTTTTTAATATTATTATTATTATGACGTATAATTATAATAATACTTATAATAATAGCAATGATATGTACATAAATTATTATTAATAATGATATTAATAGTTATAAAATATATAATTCTTAAAAAATTAAACACCTTATGGCGACGACATGTCGTCGCCATAGATGTTTCATAAAAGGCGGGCTTATTTCCCTCCAATTTATTTAGAGGGAAAAAAAGAAAAAAATTGGTTTTACCTATCGCGACGACATGTCATCGCCATAGATATTTCATAAAAGGCGGGCTTATTTGCCTCTAATTTATTTAGAGGGAAAAAAAGAAAAAAATTTGTTTTTTACCTATCGCGACGACATGTCGTCGCGATAGGTAAAACAACATTTTGTGTTATTTAAAATAAATCAAAATTAAAATAAAATTATGTGTAGCGACTAAATATGGCGACGATTTTTATGTCGTCGCGATAGGTTGCACCCTAAGGCGACAAAAGGGCGTCGCTATAGCTATGCAGTAGCCAAAAATCAAATCACCCCTATGGCGACGACATGTAGTCGCGATAGGGTGACCTATAGCGACGAAACCGTGTCGTCGCCATAGGTTTAGTCGCGATAGGGTCAATTCTTGTAGTGTATTATCACAAATATTATGAGAAATCATAACAACTAGTCTAAACCATTTATTTATATGTGTAATTACTAAGAGTCATAATTAAATATTAAAATATAACACTATTATGTGAATATATTTGAATTGATATATGTGTATCTACATGTCGACATATATTATTATAAACATCAACACATGTGTAAGTTTATTATAACTTTCTGATCCACATATGTGTTTGAAACTTGTTACGAAAAAGGGGGAGCATATAATTTAACTAATCAAAGAGAACGCATATAAAAGTATGTTGAATTGGTGTCCATCCTTAGGAGATTGAACGTTCAAGTCTTATAATAGACAAAAGATGTAAATTAATAGTAGGTTTATGAAGAGTGTGAGTTTGATGTTTCAAAAAAAAACATTTAGACTATTACAATTATAAAATTCTCGCTTAATTTTTATTAATAAATGAATGATTTAGATCGACTCTCATGAGTACTACTTTCTAATACTTGTGGTCTAGATTTTGTAAACAACCTTTCCCCACACATATATTAACAATAACACAATATTTGTATTAGTGAAACCTTTGTCCCTAAAGGATCTCTTACCAGGGCAAAATTAACTTGAAGGTCATAGCACAAAGGCTTTTGATATATTTACCATAACCTTAATTTGACAACTTAAGACATAACCTTAACTTTCCAACCTAGCACATAACCATATAATTAACAAAAAGATCATATTAAGAAACGAAAAAGACATAGACAAAGTGTAAAGCAAAAGAAAACACTAAACCAAATTATAACCAAACAAAGATACGTGGGGTGTATACATTTTCATGTGTTTCACTACACAACACAAAACATAAAGTTATCTGGTCCTGTAGCGACAGGACATTGCGAATCACCAACAACTCATGCATGCACCCACTACAATTTTATATCAAATTCTTACTTTACATATTGCATAATTTGTCTCATGCTAATAAATCCTCATGAATTTCAACTTCATACACTTTCTCATCAAGAAATCACAAAACATTCTTCAAGCAACAGTGTGTGATGCAATGATGAACACCTGATTTCCTACTAATTAAAAGAATCGTTTGAATCTTGCTTCTACTAATTTTTTTCATAACCAAATGACACATGCTCAACATATACTATCGATTTACCTGATCTCATAGGTTGCCAGCATATTGATCATTTCAATAAGTTTACTGATAATAGACTCTCTCTCATGGTATTAAAAAGAAAAATATCACCATATCCATAAATTAAAAACTTAGATTGCTTGGGAAGCAAGAATGTTACAAAGAAAGCCATGCCAATATTGTTTAGCACAACTCAAAAATAAACCAACCCTATGTACCAATCCAAAGGGGAAATATAATCAACAAGAATCAAAAAACCAAATTAGTTTGGTCTGAAAAAGAATATACTAAGTTCTTGACCAATAGTACCATCAGGGTCGATCAAATGAAAAGTTTCTGATCGATTCATCGATTTACCCGAAACCCGATTAAAGTTTCCCCTTAGGTACATTATATCATCTCCTCGTTTAACATCGTTCGCCCTTACGATCCCTGCGCCAACATGCACCGTTTCCATGTGTTTCAAAACCTTGATATCGGTTGATGATGGTTGTCTCTTGAATGCAAACCCTACTTTCCTTCCATTACAATGCATGGTCCACAAAGGCATAGATAATAAAGATATATCGCTTGTAGACTCGAGTTCACTCGAGCACTCAAGCGCGATCCTTAGGTTGCCATTTTTCATCTCACGGGCTAAAAAAGTGGTGGAGATGGTGAGTTCAAGGAGGAGAATAGGGTTTTGGGATTTAGGGTTTGTTTGGATGCAAAAGTTTACTTTTCCGGTGCGCGAGCCGTAGATAGTGCCCGTGATGTTAGTGGCGGTTGTTGGGAAGATAAGCGATGATGATTTGGGGTTGTGGTAAGGGCGAATAGGATGACTTTCGTCGTTGCATATTGGTTTATCAACAAGCGTGCATGTGCACGCTTGAATGAGGAGTTCTAAGATGGACCGAAGGAGCCGCCATGATCGGACTTGTTTGTGGCATTCGACGGTGGTGAAGTTCGCCGGAGCTACCGTGGGATAGGCCATTCCGGTGACCGGAGTATGAGGTATCTTTTGGAAGAAAGATAGAAGCCTTGGGTGGAAGTAAATGGTGGTGTAGGGTTTATATAGGGAATGTTGGGTGGTCATAATGCAAAAGAAAGGTATGTTGAAAGAAATAATATTATAAGAGATGATCTTTATAGTTTAATAGTTTAATTTCCACCAGTGGTAAATTGATTTTAGGAAATTCGTCAAACCGGCGTAAAGCATATAAATATTATCCTACTAATTATATACAAAGTCGGTTGGCTCACCACCGGTCGTCACGTGTCACCATTCTATTCGTCCACTCAATTTGATTTTTTTTATTTTCCTTTTCCCAATAACTTTCAGGCATATAAGAAGTTGATTTTACGAAAATACACTCAAAAGCTATTTTTGAGTTGGTTTACGTTTCAATGTAAATTTTGTTTGTAAATGTATCGGGTCAAATATAATATGTTTTCATTTGATGAAAAAAAACTGAGTTAGTCTATGTTTTGACGTAAATTTAGTTGGGAAAAGAGTTGAAGCGATTGTATATTACTTTATAACGATGCATATGACGACGTTGCACATGTTTTTTTATATACGTTTTGAATTGATCTATGTTTCCACATAAATTTTGTTTAGAAATAAGTCAGGTCAAATATAATATATTTTCATTCAACGGAAAATAATCAAGTTACTTACATTTTTGACGTAAGTTTAGTGTGGAAATGATTCTAATCGATTGTAGCCAATACTTTATCATGTTACGTCCAATGCCGCTGCAACGCGTGGGGTTAAAAACTCGTTTTACTGTTTATATGACTGTAAGATTTGTCTATGGATTGTTTACCAAAGTGAATCAGAAGAAAGACACTCGACATAGAAGATGACTAGAAGAGATATCACTACGCTAGATTCTTAAGTTCTATTAGGTCTTGTTACCATGAATCCAAGAATACATGCAATATACTTGTCTAGTTGTTGAAGTCTACATAAATCAACCTCAACATACTTAAAACTTAAAGTATCTCCAATGCGGGCAACCTTATAGCATCATACACCAACACGGGCAGGCATGTGGCAACGTACCTCAATGTGGCTCAAACACCATGTTGGAGCCTCCATTCGGCTCGTTTCAGTCTTGCTCCCATCTGAAGTTTCAAACGAACACTAACGACCCAAAATGGGCTTCTCTTAACAGCTCTCTCACTATATGTATATATATATATATATATATATGTATTTATATATATGTATATATATGTATTTATATATATGTATAATATGTATTTATATATATGTATAATATATCTATATATGTATATATATAATATATATATGTATATATATATATATCTATAATATCTATAATGTATATGTATAGATATATATAATGTATATAATATATCTATATCTATATATAATCTTATCTATATATAATATATATATATATATTATATGTATATCTATCTATATATGTATATATATCTATATATTTGTATATATATATATCTATTATGTATATATATGTCTATATCTGTCTATATCTCTATATCTATCTATATATCTATATAATCTATCTATCTCTATCTCTCTATTGTATCTTATATCTATCTCTCTCTGTCTATAATCTATCCTATCTCATCTCTATCTATCTATATTCTCTCTCTCTCTCTTATCTCTCTATTCTGTATCTATATGTATATATAGGGGAAGGTTCCCTTGAAAACCATGTTATAAATTAAAACCGTGAAAACCAAGGGTTACATATATGTAAGTACAGGTTACAAAGTATACAACTAATAATTACGTATATGTAGGGGTTATGTATATGTACGTACATGTTAACAAGTGTACAACTAAAAGTACGTACATATAACTCATACAAGTTACGTATACATAAGTCGTTTCGTCATCATTGTCATTCCTTGGAGTTTAAACTAAATAATATATAGTGAACTCAAAAATAAAGTTGAATTTTACTCAAATATACTTTAAACAATAAAAAAGGTCGAATTAATTATAAATTATATGATTGGGAAGTGGTGGTTTTCACGGTTTTCATTTATAAACATGGTTTTCATTTGATCTCTCCCCTATGTGTATATATATGTATATATATATATATATAATATATATAATATATAATATATATATATATATAGTATATATATATATATATATGTCTATAATATATATATCTATATACTCTATCTATATAATATATATATCTATATCTCTATCTCTCTCTATCTCTATCTATCTATCTATATATATATCTCTATATATATATATATATATATATATAGGGTAAGGTTCAAATGAGACCCTACCTTATTGTAAGAACTCTTTAACTATTTTTCAACCATTGATTTAATTTGATAGAACAAGATCATGCCATGTGCATCACATATTATTAATAG
The DNA here is from genome assembly GCA_025215565.1 of Flaveria ramosissima. Lineage (NCBI taxonomy): Eukaryota > Viridiplantae > Streptophyta > Magnoliopsida > Asterales > Asteraceae > Flaveria > Flaveria ramosissima. Next base: position 18,253,447 of record CM046040.1, read on the forward strand.
AAAAGGGCATTTTAGACATTTTTCTTACCACTTAAAAATTCAAATGTTTAGATTTAATATGGTGGTGACACATGTCACCACCTACTCTATTTTAATTCATCTAGTTTTCTCTTTAAAAAAAAAAAGTTTACCCCATTTATATTTAAAGGCTATATAACTTTTTTATAAATTATTAATATTTTATAAAAAGTGCACCATTAAACTCGAATCATTTTTCTCTTTAATTCCAATATAGTCTCGAAGATTTAAAAAAAATTCCGAATATCGCTTATTACATTACTGTAACAAGAAAACAATGTATTGTATTGATGTAATTTCACGATACGGTGATGCAACACACACGTGCAACAGTTAATTACAATAATTACACCATGTTCATTTGATTACAAATCTTAATAGTTACAGTGACTTACATCATATTGTAACTCCATGCAATAAATTACATCAAAAAAACATATACATAAACCCACAAAATTAAAACCTAAAAAAATAAGTTCAAATTCTTTTCCAAATTCAGATCCAAACTTTAAATATATCTTGATCTGATGCATCATAGTTATCATCCCTCTTCATGTAAAAATACATTCCATAAACCAAAAACATTTCAGGATTATAACGATTAAACATAGTGTACTAACAACATAAATACCATGTATTAAACATAAAATACACATAAAGGTATAAACATCACAAACACAATAGTTTGTTAGAATAAAGTTCATGTAATGGAAACAATAAGTTACAAATGAATTACATTATACTGTAATCATTTACAGTAATTTACATCATTATAAATAACATTTTAAACCAATGTAAAATTAAAATAATTCTGAAAATATACTTTACATAACCTAAGTCTGTTGTAAACCAATGTAAACTAATTACATATGCACTAAGAAAACCTAAACTGTTGTAAAGTAATGTAAACTAAGAACATATGCATTAATAACATAACAATCAATAGCATAACAAATCATTACATCTTATAACAATCCAAACATCAAAAAAGTAGACAAGATTTACACTAAATTACATAATATTTGTAATACCTTACAGTGAATTACACTAGAGTAAAAAGGTGTAACATCAACGTAAAACAGATAATCATGTACAACAAATTATATCTTATGGAATAAATAGATATAATTCAAAATCTCAAGTCAAGAACCCAAATCTTGATTCTTGCTTGAGCAAGTTTATCAATGCATTGGGGTACCTACAAAATCAAAATGAAAAACAAAAAACACATTAAATACCATCCACTAATAAAAAGGATTAAAATATTGTATATTTTAAACTACAAAAATAATGGTACCATTTTCTACTATTCTTTTTATATTATGTAATATATTAAAATTGGCTTAATAATAAGGCTCAAAAACATGTCGACTCTGCCCCTAAAATTAAAAAACGTTGTCTCCACCTCTATAAAAACTTCAAATTAATATCATATTGACACACCATTTCAGCTTAGCATTCTTTAAAAACATGCACCACCAAAAGTTCATCTTAGAACACATATTATTTAATAGATCAGAAACTTAAATCTATACTCATCTTAAATTTGTACCATCAAACATATTATTTAACATATCAGAAACTTAAATCTATACTCATCTTAGAACAAAACTAAAAAAATCTAGCAATCTTTTTTACAACTTTCTACATATAATCTCAAATTAAATTTAAAAAAAAAAAAGAAAATGAAAGCAACTCAAAACTTAGAAACACCAATAAACTTAACCCATAAACTTGAGTTGATTTCATGAAATTCACTATCAAAAGAATTAATACGTATAAAACATAAACAAAAACAGATGATCGTAATTTAAAAATTCAAGCAAAATATGATGAGATTCAATCAACAAAGATTTACCAAATATATATTGCTACCTTCACTTCTTATTTGAAGCAATTTATTAGAAGATTGCATCACAGATTATGAGAAATTTTGTTTACTGTATTAATCAGATCTGGATGACGGGGAACTGGAGATATCCTGAGATGGTTGATGAACCCAAATCTAAACTTAATGTGTACCAGATCTAAAAGTTAGTGAGGTGGTGGTAGTAGTGCGGTGGCGGTGGTAGTGCGGTGGCGGTGGTGGGATCTGCGGTGGAGAAAGAGAACCAAGATGAGAGGTGGTACCTTCGATTGGCTTCTAACAGACCTTCAATCGGCTTCTATCCGACCTCTGATCGGCTTCTACCGTGGTGAGGTGGCGGTGACAATGTAGTTGAGTTAAAGGGAGTGAAGATGTAGATGAACATGAAGATGAGAAAGGTAGATGAAGATGAAAAAAGGAGATGAAGATGAAGATGAGAAAGGGAGATGAATATGAAGATAAGAAAAGATATTATGATGGTTTAAATGTAGATCTGAAAAGATAAAGAAAAAAGTCATTCTTGTCAAATGTATAAAGTCTAAAATGCCCCCCATCTCATCCATACCATTGAAATGGAATCTTTAATATTTTATATTAAATCAAAGGATATGATTGAGTTAAAAGGTTCTACAATTAGAGAGGGTTTTTACTTGAACCCAATCCTATAAATATATATATATATATAATATATATTATATATTAAGATATATATATATATAGATATATATATATATATAATATATATACATATATATATATATATTATTACATATATATATATCTACATCTCTATTATATATATATTCTCTATCTATATCTCTCTATCTATATATCTATATATATCTATATCATATATATCTATATATATATATATATATATTATAGGGAGGGTTCAAATGAGAACTCACATTTTTTATGAGAACTCTAGGAAACAATCTCAACTACTAGTTTTTAATGGCAAAATGGTAATTAACAAACACATAATAAAAAATTATAAAATGAAAAATAACATAAAAATAAAAAAAAAACATAAAATGTTTCCCTAATTTTCCTCTTTCATAAAAGAAATTTATAAAAAATAAAAAATTCCATTTTTTTACGAAATTCATTTTACATATGTGTAATTCCGGATCTACACATGTGTAAATCCAGTATTACATGTGTATAACCAGATTTACACATGTGTAAACAACGGATGGATGATTTTTTAAAAAAGTATATCAAGATGGTAGGCGTTGGAAAGGTAAAAAATACTGAATTTAATGGTAAAATATTTTTGGAAAATGATGTCGTGAAAAATTATGAACGTTTTAAAAAAATGGAAAAATGGCATGTGGATTTGCATCTGATAAAAATGAGTGGCTCATATTGGTTTTTAGAGTTCTCACAAAAAGCTATTCTAATTTAATCCCTCCCATATATATATATATATATATATATATATATATATATTAATATATCTATATATCTATATATATCTATATATATATATATAGATATATATATATATCTCTATATCTCATATAGCTATCTCTGTATCTATCCCTCTGTCTATCTCTAGATGTATCTATCTATCTCTAGATCTCTCTCTCCCATCTATCTCTCCCTCTCTATCTCCCCTCCATCTATCTCTCCATACATCCATTATCTATATATATCTCTATCTCTCTCCTCTCTCTCTCCTCTCTCTCTCTCCTCTATCTCTCTCTCTCTCTCTCTCTCCCCTCTCTTCTCCTCTCTCTATCTCTCTCTCTCTCTCTCTCTCTCTCTCTCTCTCTCTCTCTATCTCTCTCTCTCTCTCTCTGTCTGTCTGTCTCTCTCTCTCTCTCCTCTCTCTCTCTCTCTCTCTCTCTCTCTCTCTCTCTCTGCGCCCCCCCGCCCCTCCCTTTTCCCCCCCCTCCTTCCTCCTCTTTTCTTTCTTTCTTTCTTCCCCGGGTATTAATGTCCCTTCCCCCCCCTTCTTTAGGCCTTCTACCCCTTTAATTTGAATTCCTTTTTTCCTCCTCTTTCCCCTTAATCTCTCTCCTCTCTCTCTCTTCTTCTTCTTCTCTACTTTCCTTGCAACCCTGCTTTTTAACTTGCAGATAACGTCTCAATGAGCACAACCGAGGTAGAAAACACGATGCCAATATGATGGCGATATATTGGATGCGTGATTTTGTGAAATCTTCTCTAAGTTATTTGATTGTTACGGTCAAGGTTTTGAGTATCTGCAAAAACAATCGGTTAATAAGAAAAAAAAAGAAGAGGTGATAATCGGTAGGAGTGTTAGGTTTGATGGAACCCCCACTTGCAACCACCCCTAGATCATTGGAGGATGGAAACGATGATGACTCGTTGCTAGAGTATGTAAATGCAACTCATTCAATCGGTTGCAAAAGGTAGAATCAAGAGGTGTACGATATCATCTATTGTTTAATATTATTAAAAAGGTGCTTGATTTTAGTACAAGAAATTGAGATGATGATGATTTACGAATATGGTTACGGGTACGTAACTACGTAATTAAAGCAAGAGTTGTCTTCTAAACAAATAGATGATTATGATAGAAGATGACTTTAGACTATTGTTTGGTTACGTATATATAAGTAAGAGTTATATATGTAATATTATGGGTTACATGTTTGTAAGTCATCAGAGTTCCATAAACTTACGTATATGTAACATATAATGCTACTTACATATACCTTACCTTCTATGTATTTGTTTTTTTTTTATAAAACTTAAGTTCTAGGTTTTTATGATTGTTACGTATATGTAATCAGGTTACATATACGAAACCACGTCTACATATATGTAAACTAATGACTTTAATAAATTATTTTGTACTAGTAATGTATTATAGTTACATGCACCTAATTGATAATTTTTGCATATATGTAACAAGATGTATCAACATGGTTTACTTTGTCTGAAAATTTGCAGTTAGATTTAATTAAGCAAACTAATTATGTGTTTACGTATACGTAAGCAGATTAACATATGGCTACATCAGCTCGCTGTTGGATTGTTTAAGAAATAATGGGGATGAAGTCAATTGTTGATGCATATGAAGATAACAAAAACGAAGTCAACTCTTGGAATTTTTTTAAATATAATTTATGAGAGAGGAGAGAGAATAGTGAATGTAGGAATTTTGGTTGTTGTTTCCAATACTAAAAAAATTATTGTTCCAGATTTGCCCTTTTATCATTAATATAATCTAATTAAATTTTGAATTATTTACTAAAATGCCACTATGTATATCAATCATTGAATAAATAGATCAATGGTTTACATTTGGTTTTCATAGTTTTCTAGTAAATCATGGTTTTCTTAGGAACCGCCCCCCTATATATATACATATATATATATATATATATATTATATTATATATATTATATATATATATATTATCTATATATATATTATATATATTATATATATATAATATTATATATCTATCTATCTATACATATATATATATATATCTATCTAGATATATATATCTATATCTATATCTATAATCTCTACCTCTTCTCTAATCTATATCTCTCTATGTCTCTCTCTATCTATCTCTCTCTCTCTCTCTCTCCTCTATCTCTGTCTCTCTCTCTCTGTCTCTCTCTCTCTCTGTCTCTCTCTCTCTTTGTCTCTCTCTCTCTGTCTCTCTCTCTCTCTCTCTCTGTCTCTCTCTCTCTATCTGTCTCTCTCTCTCTGTCTCTCTCTCTCTCTCTCTCTCCTCTCCTTCTTCTCTCTCTCTCTCTCTCTCGCCCCCTTTGCCGGCCTCTTTTTTCTTTTCTTTTTCCTTCCTCCCTCTTCTCTTCTTCTCGTTTTTCCCTTCTTTTCGTCTTTTCCTCTTTATTTTCCTATTTTTTTCTAATTCTTAACTCTGCCATCTAAATTTTAAAAATATATTAATTTGATAAAGGTAATAGGAATATAGGAACACCTAGGGAAAATTTATAAAAAAACTAATATGATATTATGTGCTGAGGGAGAAAATTGGGGAAAAAAGAACTTTTTCTCTTTTAAGACCATGTGTAATGGTTCAAACTTATTAAAGCCGTTTATTGTCATGTGTACGTTGCGTCAGCAATAACAATAACAATAGCAACAACAATAACAACAACAACAACAGCAACAATAACAATAGCAATAATCATTATCATTATCATTATTATAATTGCTATTTTTATAATTATTATCATTATTTTTATTATTACTAGTAGTAGTACTACAAATATTATTATATTATTACTAGCACCACCATGGTTTAACATGTCTCCATAATTGTCGTCGATTTAAAAACAAGCTGATATTGTTTTAGGATGTTACCGGTATATATTTTGGTTACTTGGTTCATCTTTTCTGTATTAAATCAAATATTGTGGTTATGGCCAAAACCATATTGGTTATTTGTACATCAACAATGTAGTGCTTTTTGAATTCTGAATATACTAGTAGGACGTGCTGATCTCGTTTATGTTTCATTTCATTTTTTGTATACAAAACCGATCCGCCGGAATGAATGTTCTAAGCCTACTATTTTTCTTTAAATGTTCATAATTATGCTTTGAAGACTAACTTACTTTTAATGTTTTAGCAACAGATTTTTCACTGATAATACTATGAAATCTTGCCGTTACAAGAGCTTAAAATCAACCACCAATGCTGCTAAACTAAAACATTATCTGCTATAAATTAATTTTGTAAAGCACAATTTCTCATCTTACAAAGAAAAATCTATTTCTAAAAATGACTAAAAAACACAAACCGTACAATACTACAATCATTGACCTCCTGACTTTATATCCTTTGCCTTTATGGATCAATCATTAGAAGCTTTTTTTTTTTTTTTAAAGGTCTTAATACAGAGATATCCAGTCAGATAAATCGACACCCCCTATATGTCACGTATGGATTCATACGCGAAGGGGGTGGCAGAGAGTTATACGAACCCCCTATACGACACATATAGAGCTATACGATGCGTATAACAAATTTCGACACTAAATACGAGGAGAAATTCAGGGGGTTGTCAAAGTGATTATACGCCCCGTATAGGGTTATACGACCCCCTATACGACGCGTATGGGGCTATACGACACATATAGAAATTTTGGGGTGTTAATTTACAATTTTAGGATTTCTATATATCCACACCCTTTTTAATAGCAAATGTAAAACCCCTTTTTGAATAATATGTGTTATTTTAATTGGGTATATCTATCCGCTTCTAGTCGGGAATGCATCATCAACCCTCTTAGAAGGAAACATACAGCTAGGAAAACACTCAGGGTCAACTCTAAACATTTTTGTTAGAGTAAGACTTAACCCACGAACATCACATATTTACATGTTTTAAGTTACCTTACCTTAACCACTTGAAATTATTAGAAACTTTAGAGCAAATTTATATATTTTTTTTAGCAGGAAAAAAAATAGCTGTTCAAATTATTTCTAGTCTTCGATTTTCTCCTATTCAACAATCATCAATGGAGTCCAGTATGTTGAAGTTTCCTAATTTTTTATAGGTGATAGAATTGTTAAAAAGATTAGTGTGAACTGTACAAGGAGAATTTATTTATTTTTTCTCATAATTTAATGTATATATAATAAATATACATTCTTTTTAATGTTAGTATAAAATTATTATATTCGTTATAGAAGAAAACATAAAACTGAATTTCCTCTTTAAGTTTAAATTAAACAACCCCAAATCACACATTAGCCACATATGCATGTCGTAGAATTTGTCACTCGACATTTTGGATAAAATGAATACAACTTTCTATCAGAATGTGTCATTGAAGACTCCTCTTTGAGTTTATTTCTAAGTTTTAAGCTAGGTGATCAGAGTAAATCAAGGGAGGGTTGTAACATATGTTTTATGGGTTGTAAGCGGATAACAGTGGTATATCTTCTACAAATAGTTTTAGCCACCGCATAAAATGCTTGTATTTTCTGGCTTCAAAAAACTTATACTCACATAATGACAAACGTCTATAGTACTTTCTAAATGATATATTTATAAGATCACCTCAAATGGAGAGTCTCTTTTCTTTTCTTTTTTAAATGTTTTAAAATAAAATTGATGAACCAAAAGAGAGAGGTAGTGATATGGAAGAGAGAGTGTAGAGAAGTTTATAATGACCATTAGGAAAAGTAAGAGAGAGGAGAAAGGAGAGAGGAGAGAGGATTTTTATGTATTTTGAGTGAACAAAATTAAGAGAGAAAGAATAGGGGTAGTACCGCTTAGATATAATTTTCACTAGGTTAGTATCCGTGTATTACATGAGTCGAATAAATAAAATATTAAATAAATAGTAATGTAAATTTTATTAATTATAAAATGATATGAGTAAAAATGCATATGAGTAAGATTATAAGTAAAAAATAATGATATCATTGTTTTAAACTTTTGTTTTTAAACCCTTTTTGCTTTTTTTTTAAATAAACATTTTGTTTCAAAACAAACCGTTTTAAAAATATCAATATTAAAAAAATCCTTATTATAACTCCTAATTTAATTATTTTGTTTGATAAAAAATCATTAATTTTTTTTAAAAATATTTTATATTTTTAGAAACGTTTGTTGTTTTACAAAATTTTCTTATTTTTCAAAAACATTTTTTAGGAGTTGCATTTATTAAAGCATCTCTTTCTTAATTTATTGAAAAACAATTTTTAATTTTAAAAGGAATTAAATAATATTATTAGTATTTAATATAGTTATTTAATAGGAAAGAGAAGCAGAAAAAATTAAAATTAAATTGTCTAGAATTATACTAAGTGTCATTTTAAAATCTTCTTTTATTATAGAAGATAGATTATCTCTATCGGTGATACTTTAATGATTAATGATGAGAGTCTTTTTAACAACAATTTTTTTCATTTAAATACCATTTACATTGCTCTTAAAATGACTTGAAATTAGGGTTGTAAACGAGTCAAGCTGGGCCAGGATGGGCTCAGACTCGGCTCATTTAAAAATCAAGCCGAGCAAATTTGGCTCGTTTTTCTTAACGAGCTTAAAATGTGAGCTCGGGCTCGGCTCGTTTATATACGAACCAAGCCGAGCCAGCTCGCGAGACAATAAATTTATTAGAAAAAAATATATTATGTTGTTTTTTACAATTATTCATATATATATAAACAAACTATATTTTTTTATACTCGTTAATCTTTACTCTATGAAACAATAATACAAGATTAGTATTTCATGAACTATAATCATCTTTTATATATTTGTACTTAGGTGTTTTTTAATTTAAAAATATCAAATTAATCATATGTTTATGATCTATTTAAATAATATGCATGACATAAATTTGGTTTATAATATATAAAATTATAACTTAGCCTTTAATTTAAAAGACCCAACGAGTGAGCAAACAAGCTAGCTAACAAGCGATCCACAAGCCGAGCCGACCTTGGCTCGGGCTCAGCTCGTTTACAAATCCAGCCAAGCAGACTCAGTTCATTAACAAATCGAGTTGATTTCGAGCAAGCTATTTCCAGCAAGCTACGAGTTGCGAGCTTTCTAAAAACTCTATTTGTAATTGGACAATTTCAATGGTGGTTAAACACCATAAAAACAAGATTCAATCAAGTAAATAACTCTTTCATAGTGTTAGAAACTTTCTATATAGTTTAACAGAAATGTATGCATTTAAATTCTTCTTTTATACGTAAAATCATAAAAGTTGTTATTGTTATTATTATTCAAGAAGTAATGCCAACAGCCAATGGGTGCATTTCTATTAAAGATTTGCAAGTGTTAGATGTTTTTAGTGCTTTTGTTGCCTGTTTTTGCACTTATGGCCTTTTGCTCTGCCTTTTCTTCTTTTGTCGTTTAAATGTCCCTAAGTTTCACCAAAATCGAACACGTCTACCGTATGCTAATGTATTTGTTTAATTAATATAAAGTTACTGTTTCTCTACACGATATTGAACCTTCCTTTCGACAAGAATAACCTCCCTTTCGTATTATTGAAGGGACTTTAGACCTATTAGTAGGTCCATTTTATTTTTGTGTACGTCTTACTATCGAAAACCATTTGTTTTTTTTGTCGGTGAGCGTATGGAAAACCAAACATATTCATACAAGTTTCTGTTGTCGGCGAGCGTATTCAAAGCCAAACATATTCATACCATTTTATTTTTGGAGAATTACATATTTCCCCCTACAAACATCATCAATTACGTATATACCTAACTTAAAATTTTAATTACATATATCCCCTAGTAAAATTTAGTTAATTACATATATACCCAAATTAAAAGTTTAGTTACATATATCCCCTTCTAAAACTTAGTTATTTATATATATACCTAAACTAAAAGTTTAATTACATATATCCGCTTTATTAAACATAAATAATATATATTTATCCATTTGATTATTTATATTAAACATAACTTATATAATTAGTATTCTACTCTTAATTTTAATAAACTATAAAATTATGTTTTTCGTTTTTACTAGTTTTTCGAGTTTTGATTATTTACTAATATTTCTATACTAATGTTTTTTATGTTTTTTTTATTTTTTACCTTTTGATGCTAATTTTAACAGGTTCCTGTACGAGACACTTACAGTCTCATTATGCAACATGATCCGAATAAGATACATAATTTTATGTTGCATCATGAGACCGTAAGTGTCTCGTACAGGTACCGAAAAAAATTAGCATAAAAAGGTAAAAAATAAAAAGAACATAAAACCTTTAGTATACAAATATTAATAAATAATCAAAACTCGAAAAGCAAGTAAAGAAGAAAAAACTTAATTTCATAGTTTAATAAAAACAAGAGTAAAATACTAATTATATAAGTTAATTTTAATAAAAGTAATAACATTTCATAGTTTAATAAAAACAAGAGTAAAATACTAATTATATAAGTTAATTTTAATAAAAGTAATAACATTTGTAAATATGTAATATTTATATTTAATAAATGGAATATATGTAATTAAAGTTTTAGTTTAAGTATATATGTAATTAACTAAGTTTTAGAAGGGGATATATGTAATTAAACTTTTAATTTAGGTATATATGTAATTAACTAAGTTTTACAAGGGATATATGTAATTAAAAAGTTAAGTTGAGTATATATGTAATTGATGAATTTTATAGGAGGGTATATGTAATTCTCCATTTTATTTTTGTCTTTCAATCAGAAACCATTTGGTCTCTTGTTGACGAGCGTATTCACATCCAGAATTATTCATAAAAGCAGGTCAGTCGTCTGTAATATAAAGTAAAGCAAGTGCTATGAATAGACACTATATTTTCAAGAAGAAATTATAAGTATTGAAATGTCACTATTGGGTTGTTTTTGAGCTGCTAATAACTAATTAATTTTACAAAAGTCCAAACAAGAAGACGGTGAAGAAACGAGGACAAAATCATACATAGAAGACTGTAAGTGAAGTCGTCTATTAGAAGTGCAATCTCCGAAATGTACAATATTACTTGTGGGTTTTGTGTGAATACTTTATGTGCTTGGTTATTACCTCTAACCTCTTGTTCTTGCATGATTAAAAGATTATGTGAATTATAGCTTCTTTAATTTATAAATTTGTTAATGTTATTATGTGTTAACTGATTTCAGATCTATTACCTTAGTGTCCTGGCATACATGTTGATTTATTGGTCATTGATAATTGATTTCTGGTCCATAGTAATAGTTAATAGGAGATTATTGTAATGAAAACAATATTATGTTTTTTTAACGGCCAATGAATAATTTTTAAACCTGGTCACCGGGGTAAACCCATTGGCAAAAGGCCACCTACGTCCGCGAACACAGACAGCGCTGGTGACCCGGCTCGCCCACCATTCTAAGGGAAACCCACCACCCAAAGGCCCACTGTAGTAAAACCCTTTGGCTCATTTGTAGCATATTGCACTTATTGAGACTCCAACCCATGACCTCCACTTTGGGAAGTCATAGGATGCCTCATTCTAAACCAATTGATCTAGGACTCATTGGCCATATTATGATTAAAAACAAAAAAAATGTCACAATTAAAAACAACAAAAAATGTCAAATTTCGTTAATGTTCGTAAGTCGAACCGAATTAAGAAATTACCTTAGTGTTGGAATTAGTTTTTATTCACAAATTAATTAACGTTTTTAGTGATTGTTTTTCACAATTAAAAACAACAAAAAATATCAAATTCCGTTTTTCTAGCAGAACATTAATAAGACCGCATGTAATTTTTTTTACATTTTTGACACGGCTCTATCAGCTTATTGGAAAATTTTTACTTTTTACAATTTGTTTTTGTTTTAGTTTCTAACTAAACCACTCATCTTCCTTATCCATAAACAATTATAGTAACTATTTTAAAATGTTTTTGGTATTATAATAAATGAATGTATCCATAAGAACACGAACCCTACTTCCAATCATATTATTCTTAGTGTGTACACGGTAGGTTCATATTCTTATTATTTATTTAATGGATTCGACACCCAACAAAATGAGAAAAAGTCTTCGACGCATCATCTTTTTCGACGATCATGAAAACCTAATCCATCATTTGTGTAACTTTATAAGTTAAAATTTTAGAAACAAGAATACCAACTTACGTATATGTAACTTGGCAGGATTTTCAAATCTTCCTTTTTTTCATCATGAACACCAAGTGTGTGTTTTTACTTATACAAAAATCTATGATTTCATCGAATGCTTGATGTCATTGATTGAAAATCATAATGATAATATATATATATATATATATATATATATATATATATATATATATATATATATATATATATATATATGAAAATCACAAAAAACATGACATTGAAGTCGAATATCATCAATTCTTCATCATCTACGTTTGTGCAAACCCACACCTAAATCCACCCAAGATCTTTAAAACCAAACAGAAAAAATCCACACCATTAAAATAGTAAAGATATGCATGTTAGAATAAGGCTACTCACCAATAAATTATTATTGTTATCGATACATGTTGTAACGCCCGGTTATTTTTTTTAGTCAAAGAAAGAAGAAAAAGAAGAAAAGTTTGGAAGAGTGGGTAAAAAGGGATGGTAGCCCACTCTCCCCTCACTCTTCCCATACTCAATCAGTCAAAAGAAGAAGAAAGGGAGAAAGGGGCAAACTTCGGGTTTCTTGAAGATCAAGGTGAAGGGGCTGTAAATGTGAGTTCTAGGACCCCTCTTTTACACATTTTTGATTGATTTTAGGGCTGGAACACATCTGAAACCATTTTGTCGTGTGGGGTGTTAAACCCGTATGTATGTGTGTGTGTGTGTGATTCAGGTGGTGGGTTTGATTGCGGGCTGCGTTGCGCTTGAATGGTGTTGTGGTTGTGTTTCTAGGGCTTAGGATGGTTGGTTTTAGCCTAAAACAGGTTAGAAAGGGGGTGGAGGCCGAGATCTGCAGTTAGGGTTCGAAGGGGGGCTGCATTCTGCACCAGCTAGGGCTCATGCGACTGGAACCCATGAGACCGAATGGCATGCGACTGGAGGCCATACGACCGAAAGGCATGCGGCTGAAGCCCATGAAGGTCATACGCATGGAAGTTATGCGACTGAAGCCCATGCGCCTGAAATCATGCGACTGAAGGCCATACGGCCGAATGGTCATGCGACTGAAGGTCACACGACTGGAAGTCATGCGACTGAAGGCTATGCGACTGAGGGTCCATACGCCTAAGTGTTCATGCGTCTGGAAGTTCTCCATACGCCTAAGTGTCCTCATGCGCCTGGAATGGCCATGCGACTAAATGGTGCCCATACGCCCAAATAGGGCTCATGCGCCCAAAAGAACTTAGTTTATTTTCTGATTCTCGGGAGAAAAGGGTAAATGTAGGCTTTGACTTGGGAGATTCCCGGGGGTTTATGTAAGTTGACTTTTGAGGTCATAGACGATATGTTGGGCATGTATGATGTATGATTGATGCTTATGCATGATGGTATGTATGTGGTATGTTATGTATGTATGATGGTGCCTTGTATGGTGATGTTGTATGTTTATATTCATGTTCCTTGTTATGTATGATTATTTTTCCGTGGCTTTACGTTGAATGTTAATGAATGAAATGAAAAGTATTATGTAACGTAAAGTGGAAGATAATGAAAAGAGGAACGTAATGAAAGAATGCATGTATTAATGAATGAACGAAAGTAAAATGTATGGAGGTTCACACCCAATGAAGGGTGTTAGCTCAACCGTGTGCGGGTTAGCTACCCCAGAAGGATGCACACTGAGGCTTAATCCGTGTGATTAAGCAAATGTATGGAGGTTCACACCCAATGAGGGGTGTCAGCTCAACTGTGTGCGGGTTAAATACCCCATGAGGATGCACACAGGGGTTCAATCTTTGTGATTGACCATATGTATGGGGTCCTTGTCGCTTAACCCTAGATGAATTGCTTGGTGCTCTAGAGGGGGGTTAAGCACATGACAGGATCTAGATGGAAACGAAAGATAATAAATGTACGAAATGCACGATGATGAAGATAATAATTATTATCTATGTGTACGTACGATGTGTGATCACGTTCTAAAGCCTGGTATGATTTGAAAGAAAGTAAAGAATGGTTTTAAACAAAAGATAAAGTATGTTTTATATTATAAAACTAGAACTCACTCAGCAACACTGACTTTTATGTGTTTCCAGTTGGCAGGTAAGGTTGCTGAAGATAGCACGGGGTGGCTACTCGGCTCATTTTGGATGGCATTCTTTTGTTTAATGTTTTTGCATTGTAATGCGAACAAATGATGTTTTGTAACGAATGTTGTATTAACTTGCAAAAGCATTTATATCGAAATGAAAAACTATTTTAATGTTTCCGCTGCATTGTTTATTAAAGTTAATGTAATTATATGTTTTATGTGCGACAATTGACCAGTTGTAAGTGTCCCGGGAACGGGGCCTTACAAGTTGGTATCAGAGCCAAAGTTTAAGTGAAACGGGTAAATTTTCAAAATAAACCTTAACTTAAACTGAAAATGGGACGTAAAGGGAAGGGATGCCAATCTGAGTAGCTGCGTGCCATCAAGTATTTTCTTAATGATAATCGGTATTACGTGCGCATGTTATATGGTTTATGTGCAAATTGTAGATTTAGATACTGATGTAGTCAGGATAGGTAATGCTCGGGGTATGAAGAGTAAAGTAAGTGGCTAATCATAATTGGCTACTGTAATTAGGGACTTACTATACTTGAAATAAACTGAGCTGTTCCCTTGAATGACCGTGTTGGTGTTTGAATCTTTCAATGTGTTAGAAGATGGCCGGTGGTAGATCATCTAATGCTTCGCGTGGTGGAGGTCGTGGTGCTGAACCGCGACCCAAAAGAGGAAGATCTAGAGTCGAAAAGGTGGTTACTGAAGAACCCGAGACCCCTCATCCAGAGGGCGGAGATGAGAGTGCGAATTTGAGGGCCTCAGTGAAAGAGGCAGTCGTAGAGGAAGTTTATCAGGTCATGCAGACGATCCTACCGTCTGTGGTGACCGAAGTGATAAAGGCTGTACGAGAAGGAGAGAGAAAGGAAAGGAACAGGTCCACGGGAGGACAGGAGGGGCGGGAGACCGAAACAGTTCTCTCCGATGATGAAGAAGAGGAAGAAGAGCCTGCGCCGGAGGCGGCACGAGGCTGTAATTATTGGGCATTTCAAAGATGCAAGCCCCCTACTTTTGATGGTAACGGCACTACTGCTACTGCTCACCAGTGGGTGAGGGAGATGGAGGCTGTTCTTGATATCAACGAGTGTCGAGAATACCAGAAGGTGAAGTTTGCTGCCCACTCGTTTGTGGACTCGGCTCTGTGTTGGTGGGACAATATTGTCCAAGCCGAGGGTAGTCGGGCAATTGGGAGAATGAGGTGGCCTGAGTTGAAAAAGTTGGTGATAGAGGAGTTCTGTCCTCATAGGGAAATGGATAAGGTGGAAAGGGAGTTTCTGCAGCTGGAAGCGGGAACAATGACTCATCAGCAATACACTACGAAGTTTAATGAGATGGCACGGCTGGTGCGAGATCAAGTGGCGCCTCTGTCACGAAAGATTAAGAGGTATATTCAGGGCTTGCCGGCGGATATTCGCAGACACATGATCGCTGCCCGACCGAGCATGTTTAGGTCGGCGGTTGATCTTGCAGGAAGGTTGTATGATGAGTGAGAGGTGATGGTGGCTGAGGTGAGCAAGAAGGGTGGTGGTGACCGAAATTGGAATGGGAAAAGATTTGGTCGGGGTGGTGCCTCGACGAGTGATAAGAAGGCACGGGTGGATGACCGCCGGGTGGTCACACCTGGTGCAGGATCGAAGAGGTGTGGCAAATGCAAGAAGGAGCATTCGAGAGAATGCAAATGGGGATCAAACATCTGCTTCAAGTGTGGGAAGCCTGGTCATATGGCTAGAGATTGTGGGGTTATGAGGTGTTTCAACTATGGGGAAAGGGGTCACATGAGCAGGGACTGCAAGAAGCCGAGGGTTGAAGGTTCGGGAGTAAAGAAGGCTGGAGGGGAAGGGCAGAAGGCGAGCGCCCGAGCGTTTACGATGACGCAGGAGGAGGCTAGGACGGACCCTGATGTTGTGTCAGGTACGTTTCTAGTAAACCAAACTTTAGCCTCTGTGTTATTCGATTCTGGTGCTAGTAAAAGTTTTATTTCTGCTGCTTTCTGTGCTAAACTAGCTGTTAGTAGTAGGAGAGTTGATGCGCCATTTGATGTAGAAACTACCATAGGTAAGTCTACCAGGATTTCTGAGATGATAGAAGGTTGTGATGTGGAATTAGAAGGTCACAAGTTTCCTGTTAGACCCGTCATGATGACCTTGGGCGGATTTGGCGTGGTCCTAGGAATGGATTGGTTAGCGGACTACGAGGCGAACATTGTGTGTCGCAAGAAGATGATTCGTTTGACAGCGCCTGACGGGAGTTCGGTGATGGTTTATGGTGATCGGGTCACTATGATTCCGAAAGTGATTTCAATGGCGGTGGCGGGAAAGTGTATGAGGCGTGGATGTAGTGCCTACTTGGCCTATGTAAAGGATGTGGATACGCCAACACCACAACTATCTGATGTACCGGTTGTGTGTGACTTCCCAGATGTATTTCCCGAAGACTTACCAGGAGTGCCACCTGACCGCGAGATCGAGTTTCAGATTGATTTGATACGGGGTGCCCAACCTGTTTCCAATGCACCGTATCGATTGGCTCCGACGGAGATGAAGGAGTTGATGGAGCAATTACAAGAGCTGCTTGATAAGGTGTTCATTAGACCGAGTATCTCTCCTTGGGGTGCTCCGGTCTTATTCGTGAAGAAGAAAGACAGTAGCATGAGGATGTGTATCGACTACCGTGAGTTAAAAAGCTAACGGTGAAGAATCGATACTCGTTACCGAGAATTGATGATTTGTTTGATCAGCTTCAAGGTGCCAGTTGGTTCTCAAGGATAGATCTTCGATCGTGCTACCATCAGCTGAAGGTGAAAGAGCAGGATATCCCTAAAACAGCTTTTCGCATGCGCTATGGACATTACGAGTTTCTCGTTATGTCCTTTGGTTTGACCAACGCGCCAGCTGCTTTTATGGACTTTATGAATCGAGTGTGTCGACCGATGTTGGATAAATCAGTGATTGTGTTTATTGATGATATCCTGATTTATTCGAATAGCGAGATAGAGCATGCTAGTCACATTCGTGAGGTGTTGGAGACGTTGAGAAGGGAGAAGCTGTATGCCAAGTTCTCCAAATGCGCGTTCTGGTTGCGCGAGGTTCAATTCTTGGGTCACGTGGTGAATCCGGAGGG
This sequence comes from Flaveria ramosissima, assembly GCA_025215565.1. Taxonomy (NCBI): domain Eukaryota; kingdom Viridiplantae; phylum Streptophyta; class Magnoliopsida; order Asterales; family Asteraceae; genus Flaveria; species Flaveria ramosissima. The sequence continues at coordinate 18,271,110 of CM046040.1, forward strand.
GATTATGGTGGATCCGGCAAAGGTGGAGGCGGTGATGCAATGGAAGTCTCCAAAGACGCCATCCGAGATCCGTAGTTTCTTCGGGTTGGCGGGGTATTATAGAAGATTCATTCAAGACTTCTCCAAGATAGCTTCTCTGTTGACTAAGTTGACCCATAAGGATGTGAAGTTTGTGTGGGTCAAGCTCAAGAGAAGGTGTTCGAGGAGTTAAAAGGCGAGGTTAACTCAAGCTCCTGTCCTGTCATTACCCGAAGGGAGTGAGGATTTGGTGGTTTATTCAGATGCTTTCTACTCGGGGTTGGGATGTCTGTTGATGCAGAGAAGAAAGGTTATAGCCTATGCATCCCGACAGTTAAAGGATCATGAGGTTAACTGTCCTACTCATGATTTGGAGCTAGCAGCCGTGGTCTTTGCGTTAAAGATTTGGAGGCACTACCAGTATGGGACGAAGTGCACCATATTCACTGACCACAAGAGCTTGAAGTACTTCTTCGAGCAGAAGGACTTGAACATGAGGCAGAGGAGATGGTTGGAGCTCATAAAAGACTACGATTACGAGATCCATTACCATCCGGGCAAAGCCAACGTGGTGGCGGATGCCCTTAGCCGAAAGGAGAGACCTGAGCCGATTCGGGTAAAAGCTTACCAGTTGATCATGACCTCGGATGTGATGAAGCAAGTTAAGGAGTATCAGGATGAGGCATTGAAAGAAAATCATCTTAACTCCGAAAGAATGAGAGGTCTGGTTGCAGAATTGGGTGAAAACACACTCGGTGTTAGATCCCGATTCGGGGGGATGTGGATTCCTCGATTTGGGGATCTACGTGTGAAGATCATGGATGAAGCTCATAAAACTCGGTACTCTATTCATCCCGGTTCTATAAAGATGTATCAAGACATGAAGAAAGATTATTGGTGGCCGGGTATGAAGCGTGATGTGGTGGAGTATGTGAGTAAATGCCTTACTTGCTTACAAGTGAAAGCCGAGCATCAAAAGCCGTATGGGAAGATCCAACCTTTGGATATACCGGAGTGGAAGTGGGAGCACATCACCATGGATTTTATTACGAAGCTGCCGCGTACCGCGCGAGGGTATGATGCTATATGGGTGATTGTTGATCGTTTGACAAAGAGTGCTCACTTCCTACCGATTCGCGAGACATATTCATTTGATAGGTTGGCGGATCTGTTCATTAAGGAGATTGTGACTCGTCATGGTATGCCGGTGTCTATTGTGTCTGATCGTGATACCCGGTTTACATCTAAATTTTGGAAGAAATTCCACGACGCAATAGGGACGAGGTTACATATTAGCACGGCTTATCATCCTCAGACGGATGGTCAGTCATAAAGGACGATTCAGACGCTGGAGGATATGCTTCGGGCATGCGTCATTGATTTTGGAGGAAGTTGGGATGAAAACTTACCGTTAGCCGAGTTCTCATATAACAACAGTTACCATGCCAGTATTGGTATGCCTTCTTATGAGATGCTATACGGTAGGAGATGTAGAACCCCTGTCTGTTGGGGTGATGTTGGTCAGAAAGAGTTAGGGAGCGTCGAGGTGATCGAGGCTACGACTGAGAAGCTGGAAAGGATCAAGGCCTTCATGAAGGCAGCTAAAGATAGGCAAAAGTCGTATGCTGATAAGATATGTAGACCGATTGAGTTCTAGGTGGGTGATAGAGTCATGTTGAAAGTCTCACCTTGGAAGGGTATCATTCGGTTCAGAAAGCGGGGCAAGTTGAGCCCGAGATACATAGGGCCTTTCCGAATCATTGCTCGAGTAGGAGAGGTGGCCTATAGATTGGAGTTACCAGAGGAGTTAAGTGGAATTCACCCGACATTCCATGTATCTCATCTGAGAAAGTGTTTAGCAGATGAAGACATGATTCTTCCACTGGAGGATATCGAGGTAGATGAACGGCTCAATTATGTGGGGCAACCAGTGGCGATCATCGATCGTAAATAGAAGAGGTTAAGGAATAAAGTGGTTCCTCTTGTTCGTGTATAGTGGAAGCACAGAAGGGGATCGGAGTCTATGTGGGAGACCGAAGAAGAGATGAGACATCATTACCCACAATTGTTTGAGGAATAACAGGTTTCTGGGACGAAACCTATATAAGGGGAGTGGACTTGTAACGTCCAGTTATTTTTTTAGTCAAAGAAAGAAGAAAAAGAAAGAAAAGAAATAAAGTCCAAGTTGAGGGACCAATCGTGCCAAAAAAAAGAAAAAAAGGGATGGCAGCCCACTCTCCCCTTACTCTTCCTATACTTAATCGGCCAAAAGAAGAAGAAAGGGATAAAGGGGCAAACTTCAGGTTTCTTGAAGATCAAGGTGAAGGGGCTGTAAATGTGAGTTTTAGGACCCATCTTTTACATATTTTTGAATGATTTTGGGGCTGGAACACATCTGAAACCATTTTATTGTGTGGGTGTTAAACCCGTATGTATGTGTGTGTGTATGTGATTCGGGTGGTGGGTTTGATTGCGGGCTGCTTTGCGCTTGAATGGTGTTGTGGTTGTGTTTCTAGGGCTTAGGATGGTTGGTTTTAGCCTAGAACAGGTTAGAAAGGGGCTGGAGGCCGAGATCTGCAGTTAGGGTTCGAAGGGGGCTGCATTCTACACCAGCTAGGGCTCATGCGACTGGAACCCATGAGACCGAATGGCATGCGACTGGAGGCCATACGGCCGAAAAGCATGCGACTGAAGCCCATGCGCCTGAAGTCATGTGTCTGAAGGTCATACGCATGGAAGTTATGCGACTGAAGCCCATGCGCCTGAAGTCATGCGACTGAAGGCCATACGGCCGAATGGTCATGCGACTGAAGGTCACACGACAGGAAGTCATGCGACTGAAGGCTATGCGACTGAGGGTCCATACGCCTAAGTGTTCATGCGTCTGGAAGTTCTCCATACGCCTAAGTGTCCTCATGCGCCTGGAATGGCCATGCGACTGAATGGTGCCCATACGCCCAAATAGGGCTCATGCGCCCGAAAGAACTTAGTTTATTTTCTGATTCTCGAGAGAAAAGGGTAAATGTAGGCTTTGACTTGGGAGATTCCCGAGGGTTTATGTAAGTTGACTTTTGAGGTCATAGATGATATGTTGGGCATGTATGATGCATGATTGATGCTTATGCATGATATATGGTATGTATGTGGTATGTTATGTATGTATGATGGTGCCTTGTATGGTGATGTTGTATGTTTATATTCATGTTCCTTGTTATGTTTGATTATTTTCCCGTGGCTTTACGTTGAATTTTAATGAATGAAATGAAAAGTATTATGTAACGTAAAGTGAAAGATAATGAAAAGAGGAACGTAATGAAAGAATGCATGCATTAATAAATGAACGAAAGTAAGAAAGGCTTGCAAGCAAATGTATGGAGGTTCACACCCAATGAAGGGTGTTAGCTCAATCGTGTGCGGGTTAGCTACCCCAGAAGGATGCACACTGGGGCTTAATCCGTGTGATTAAGCAAATGTATGGAGGTTCACACCCAATGAGGGGTGTCGCTCAACTGTGTGCGGGTTAAATACCCCATGAGGATGCACACAGGGGTTCAATCTTTGTGATTGACCATATGTATGGGGTCCTTGTCGCTTAACCCTAGATGAATTGCTTGGTGCTCTAGAGGGGGGTTAAGCACATGACAGGATCTAGATGGAAATGAAAGATAATAAATGTACGAAATGAACGATGATGAAGATAATAACTATTATCTATGTGTACGTACGATGTGTGATCACGTTTTAAAGCCTGGTATGATTTGAAATAAAGTAAAGAATGGTTTTAAACGAAAGATAAAGTATGTTTTATATTATAAAACTAGAACTCACTCAGCAACGCTGACTTTTACGTGTTTCCAGTTGGCAGGTAAGGTTGCTGAGGATGGCACGGGGTGGCTACTCGGCTTATTTTGGATGACATTCTTTTGTTTAATGTTTTTGCATTGTAATGCGAACAAACAATGTTTTGTAACGAATGTTGTATTAACTTGCAAAAGCATTTATATTGAAATGAAAAGTTATTTTAATGTTTCCGCTGCAATGTTTATTAAAGTTAATGTAATTATATGTTTTATGTGCGACGATTGACCAGCTGTAAGTGTCCCAGGAACGGGGCCTTACACATGTCAAGCTCCCATCGAAGGTTGTTAATACTATCTTAAAAATATGAAAACATGTTTTCTCAATTTATTTTATACTAGCTTTAGTAAGCTCGTATATTACACGGGTTGAATAAATAAAATATTAAACAAATTAAAATTTTATTAATTATAAAATGATATTATAAGATAAGATACACTTGAAATTACATATGAGTAAGCACTATAAGTGATAAAACAATAATATTAACTTTTTAAACTTTTTTTTTGCATTTTCAAAAAATAAATTAAACATTTTTCTTCGAAACAAACCGTTTTAAAAATTTATCATTTTCAAAAATTTCTTTACTATAGCTTCCAATTTGAATTATTTTTTATTTTTAAAGTTTTTACTTTTTAAAACATAAATTTTTAAATATTTCGTATTAAAAAGTTTGATGTTTAAAAAAATTATTTTTATAAAAATTTGTTTCTTTAAATTAACATTAATAAAAAGATTTCTTGCTTAGTTTATTAAAATACTTTTTAATGTAAAAAAGAACTAAATAAAATTATTAGTAATTAATGTAGTAATTAATATGAGAGAGACGCGAGAAAATTTGATAACAATGAATGTGGTGGTGACATGTATCATCCTTACTTATCCTTTTATTAGAGTAGGAAAATAATTTGCATTATCATTCATTGCAATTATTTCAACAATTCAATGGTCCACAAAAGAAGCTGTAGAAAGCGAGATTGTCTGGATGATAACTATTATTGAGTGAGGGATTTAAGGGAATTCATAAAATAAATAACTAGCTACCAAAACTAAAGGGGGTTGAAATTACTTAATTAATCTTTAAAACAGATATAAATATAATAAATATAAAATTATATGATTGGTTCAATTTGGTTTTCATGATTTTTAACTAAAAAGATTGTTTTCATTTGATCATTTTCTAGTAAATAGTTAATGTTCTTATACCGGAAAAAGAAAGCGAGTATTAGTGTTGATTTGATCCTCAATTTGTTTTTTTAAGTCTAGTCAAATTTGTATGCAAAATTAAATATAGTTTTTCATATGTCTATCCGATTTGATCCAAGTAAGATTAGGGTTATAACCAAAACGAATGAATAAACCAAACGAAGCATTTTTAATGTTCGTTCGTTCAATGATAAACTTGTTCTCCAACTACTCCTGAACACATAAGCGAATGAAAATTCTTGTCTATGTTTGTTTACTAAAGAATTAAACATGTTAATAAACGGTTTATAAACACGTAACCAAATGAACATAACCATTGTCTTGTGCGTTCATTTAGTCATAAACAAAATTAACCCAAAAGAAAGGAAAACATACATATAGTATTCCTAAAATATAAAAATCAATATTTTTAGACATAATCATCTTAAACTAATACATAAGTAAGTACTTGATATAATATTATTGTCTCAAAACAAAGGCACATTTTAGGCATACTAATCATAAACAAATTTAACCCAAAATAATGTGACAAAGATTTAAGTTTTAAATGACTTAGATTTTAATGCTGAATAGTTCACAAACATATAACCAACGAATGCGATCACTGTCGTGCGTGTTCATTTAATCATAAACAAAATTAACCAAAAGAACACATACATACAATATTCTAATATATAAAAATCAATACTTTTAATTTCAAACATTAGACATAAGCACCTTAAACTAATACATACTTAAATACTTTACATAATGATCATAAATAATAATATCTTAAAACAAAGGCACATTTTAGGCATACTAATCATAAACAAAAACAAACCAAAATAGTGTGACAAAGATTTAAGTTTCAAATGACTTAGTTTTTAATGTTTGACATATGGTTTGTAGTTTTAATGTTAGAGTAATAAACTAAACATTATGAATTACAAAACTATAAAAAGGCCCATAAAAATAAATAAACGAACGTAAAAGAATGAACATAAAGGGATATACTACTGAACTTTCACGAATGTAATTGACGAACACGACTCCATCGTGTGCGATCATTTAATTAATCAAACAAAATAAATGTTCGTTCAATTGTTAAATGAATGCATATAAAAGAGTCGTATGCGTTCATTTAATTAATTAAACAAAATAAATGTTCGTTCATTTGTTAAATGAATGCATATAAAAGAACTTCTCATAGAATTATCGAACGATGTGTTTGTTTACGGCAATACAAGTGATCCATAACCTGGGTTGAGCAAATCAAGTGATAAGATATCTGCTTGATCCATAAATACACACCACTTGTTTATTGAAATGTTTAATTGAGATCTTCATACATGATATAACATTGAAATTCAAATACTATCAACTTTAGCTGTAAGGGGCAATTACATATATTCCTCTCTAAACTTATAAAATTACATATTTCATCAAATCATGTTTAAAGAGCATTGTACTTTTGCATTGAAAACTTATGTTTTGAGAAAATATATAATTTTAAGGGTGGAGAAAGGGATATTCGTAATTCCCCGTAAAAATGATGATAAAATAAGGAGCCTATCTTTTAAGTCAAAAAGTTTGCTGCTCACTTTATGTGGTTGCCATTGCAAAAAGATAGAGATGTTGACAGTGCAGGTTGTAGATCTTGAGATTTGGTATATGTGTTCAAACAATGTTCCTAATATTAAAATATCCTATCATACAAATCGACACATCTTATACGTCGTATAGCCCTATATGCGGCTTATAGGTTTTCGTATCTGATACCCGACGTTCCAAGTCAAATCAGTCATTTTTAAAAACACATATAGCTCTATACGTTGTGTATGGACCCTTTAGACGATAAAACTAGCGCAAGTCACATCAGTCATTTAGGAAAGTAGACGTGTCATATAGCATATACACCATGTATAGGGCTGAAACGTATAGCTTGCTAGAGTCGTACGTTTGACACCTATACGTGACATATAATGCATACAGAGATTGAGGTTGAGGTTGTAGACGCTCTTGCCAGTCATTCATGGTTACATTTTGAGGAGGGTAGCATCGAGCACGCAAAGTGCTCGGAGTATGCACGGATAAGGATTGGCCATCAAAAAGGCCATTGGCTGAGAGGTATTGGCCGAGCTCGGTGAGCATGAGAAATTGGCTTCTATTATCGAAGAGGATACTCCATGGAGACGTATATTTATGCTCGCGTTCTTGAAATCTTGTTTAGAGATGACCATGGAGTTTCACGTTTACTTATGTTCCTCGCCAAGTATAAGCAGAGGTCAACGCAGAGTAGGACGTGGATCCTGAGAATTTGTTTTCGTTATTTGGACACAACCATTAAATTTAGATTGCTCAATTCACTCTTATCTCATGGATGCTACACCGAGTCGGAGACTGTTACCCCTCTTTTCATCGAGAGCATTATAGAGGTAGAGAATGGGGCATTGAGAGTGTGGTGGCCTCAAATTGTAGGTGGTCCATTTGTGAGGACCAAGGGAAATGTCATTACTTTCATAGACCCCGTCATCAAATATTAACACCGAATGATTGTCACGTCCATCGCTGGACGTGGCGAGAGTCGCGAGTGGTGCAGTGCTTGCTGGCATAGGTCAGGTGCAACCTAGCCTAATGTCTAATGGAGTATAGCACCACATATCACGTATAGGTTCAGGTGATACATGATTTGACATCTTGCACGTTATAGAATGTCAGAAAATGCTTTTTAACCCTGTACACCTCGTATGGTACTATACAAGACATATAGGGTTTAGGCTCTTGGTTTGGGCTCTTTGATGGAAGCAAATGTATCAATGATGGTCAAATGATGGTGGAGATTCAAAGTAGAAAAGGACGCACTTTAGAGAAAGGTGGTATGATTTATACATCATAATGAAAAAGTCGTGGAATTCTATTCCCATTCGGTTATCATCGCCAGGTCCTTGGAAGCAAAAAGAAGGAAGGGCGCTTTCCTTCGTTGAACTAACATATCACATGTATTAAATAAGTGGGGCATTGACATGTCCACATTGATTAAAGCAATTCCGGGCAAGGATCCAAAAATTTTATGTGGGATCGATCATTGGCTGGACGGTGAACCTCTCTGCTAAAGATTTCCAAGGTTATTTGTTGCAAAAAAATCAAAGTCATGCTACATATCTGAGAGGATTCAACATACAATGAATAACATGTTCTTCTCGTTTAGCTGGAAAAAAAATCATTATCTCCCATTGAACTAGATGAGCTACGACAGCTCAAGTCCTTGTTGTCTCTCGCAAGTTTCTCAGGTACCAATGATCAATGGCTGTGGTTACTAGACCCCTCAAAAAACTTCTCTATGGCAAGTTTAAAGCAAGAAATTCAGAAACTTAAGCATGAAAAACCAGGTTTTAGTTTTGAATGGATTAATTGGGATCCGAGAAAAGTCAACTGTTTGGCATGGATAGTAGAAATGGAGCGTATCCCAACCTTAAAAGCTTTGTCCGAAAGAAATATCAATGTTGTGTCAACTAATTGCATTTTTTGTGGGGACTATATCGAATCAGCAGTCCATGTCTTAGCGGTGTGCAGAATGGCTCAGTCGCTTTGGGATCTTATTGCAAACTGGTGTGGTATATCCCATTTTTATGTATTCGATGTCAGGGACTTATTAATTACAAATTCAAAAGCATATTTTGGGGTCGCTGAAACGAAGGAAAGCAGTCCAATCTATTATTCTAACGGCTATTTGATGTTTATGGAAATCTAGAAATGATGCACTTTTTAATCAGTAACCACCATCATTGTAGAGGATTTATGAAGATGTGAAGTCCATGAGTTATTTGTGGATCAAAAATCGAACAAGGAAGTGTAAAGTTTTATGGGATCAATGGCGTGTTTTTGATATATGTAATGCAGATGCATAATGTATTGTATTTGTTGATGTTTTGATTGGTGTTTGTAACTTGGTCTAGCACCTGACTAGTACTTTTTAATAATATTCTTTGTTGGTCGTTAAAAAAAATACAAGACATATAGGGTGGGTGGGGGGAGGGATTTGAATTAAAATGGGTGGGTGTTCAAATTACGAGACCCTTAAAAGAACGATGCTTGTTTTCACATCAGTCTTGTATTAGGGACTTTACCGATGTACCATTAATCATGAAATAAATAATTTGTCAAAAAAAGATAGGCTAATGATTTAAGATGGGTTGGGATTCTAAGATGAGAATGAAGAACATAAGGCAAGTTTATAATAAAATCAGTCCATTTGTTTTGTTGGATGGTTATTGTATTATTTTATTTGTATCTGTCCTAAAGCTACTGTCTAGCAACAGAAACATAAATCCATTAGATTATTCATACCATTGAGGATCTCACTTTAGATTGCAATAATCAGTTTAAACACATAAAAACACCCCAAAAACAAGTAAACAATATAATCTAATGAAAGAAAAGATTATTTATACCAAAGTTTGCTTCTTGTTGTAAGTAAATATTCCATGCATACTAGGCTTAATATGTTTTCAGAGTCTAGTAAGGCAGAAAGCATTAGTGTAGAACAATCAGAAATTTGCTTCAAATAACTAGAGTTCTACTTTAAATGTCAAAGTAATAAAGTAAACATTAAAAATTACAGAAGATAATAATAATACCCCTTAAAAACATAAAAAACGAACGTAAATGAATGAATATTAGCGAACATATCATCAAACGTTCACGAACGTAATCGAACGAACACAACCTCTATCATGTGCTTTCATTTAAGTAATAGAATATAATTCATGTTCGTTCATTCATTAAACGAAGGTATATAAAAGAACTTTCCGCCGCATGGTTTACGAACAGTTTGCTAAACATTCAGTTCGTTTACAGCAATACAAGTGATCCATATTGTGGGTTTAATAAATCTAGGGATCAGTTATTTGCTTGATTCCATAAATCATAATACACACCACTTGTTTGTTGAAATGTTTGAGTAAAGATCTTTCTTCATGATGAAATATAAAAATACCTATCCACTTTAGCTGCAATCAAAAAATGATGATAAAATAATGAGCATACCTTTTGAATCAAAAAGTCTATTGCTCACGTTATGTGGTTGCCATTGAAAAAAGGTGGAGATGTTGACTGTACGTACAACTTGTTGATTCTGAGAATTGGTATATGTGTTTAAAGAATGCTGCTTGTTTTCACATAATTAGTCTTGTATTAGACACCTTACCAAATTACCATCTTAATCATGAAATAAACATTTTGTCAAAGATGGGTTGACATTTTAAGATGGAAAAATGAAGAACATAAGGCAAGTTTAAAATGAAATCAGTTTACTATAAATTCTTAATAAATTTATTTTCATTAAGTTCAATTGTTGGATGATTATCATTTTTTATAGTTGGAAATTGCTTAATATTGCTTTATTTTATTTGTATTTGCTCATGAAGTTACTGACATAAATCCATTAGATTATTAATACTTTTGAGGATCTCACTATAGATTGCAATAATCAGTTTAAACACATCCAAACACCCCAAAACAAGTAATCAATGTAATCTAATGAACGAAAGATTATTAATACCAAACTTTGCTTGTTGTTATAGTATCATGATTATCATCGACACAACCATCTTTCAATTCTTTGTGCAAGTAAATTAGTATGTATTATTCTTCTTTTATTTGGTTTGCTTTTACGCAAGTGGATGTATCTTCTTTTATCTCCTCCATTAGATTCGTCACGTTGATAAATGTTTCGACAATAATGATTGGGTCCATCCGAGTTCAATCAACAAGAAAAACAGATCTTGTTAATATATTTCCAATCTTTAAAGCAAAACAATAAGAAACACAACACATATGTTAGGTAACAGGGTTTTTTATGTGATTTTTTGATTTAATGACCTCTTTTAAGAAGAATTATCATGATCTTTTCAATTCAATTTTCCTAGATTGTTCTAACAGTGACTGAGCTTCTTTTTGCTCAAATTATGTGGATGGGTTATGATAATCCATCTAAGCCTACATATTTCTACATCAATTCATCTGGAACACTTAATTAGGTGATTTTTTTTTCTAGTTAAGCTTTGTGATGTTAATTAAAACTTTTCTTCTTCATTTGATAGTTCCAATAATGTATTGCTTAGAATGACAAAATAGGAGGGCGGACCTTGGAGCAACCGGTAAATTTGTTGGTTTATAACCTTAAGGTCATGGATTTAAGTTGTAGGAAACATCCATCTACACAAAGTATAGGGTAAGGGCATGTACATCAGATGGCGAAATCATCCGGTCTTGTGTAAAATGGAAGCTAAGTCAAGCTGTATGCCCTTACATGACAAAATGAATACAGTTGGATTTAAAACACAGGCATACATAGTTACTCATCAAAACATAAAATATTGGTGCAATTGTACTTTTATTTGTTGGACGATAAAGATTAATTCCCGATAATTACGAGCAATGTATAAGGGATAAAGGCTAAAGATAATTATCTAATAGAGTTATTATTAGATAAGAATAATTTAGAGGTAAATAGATTAAAATAAAGTTATTTCTATGTTTATCTTTAAAATTTGAATATGTAATTGTTAAGCCTATAAATGCCTTGATCGAGCATATGATCCAAGGTAAAAATATTGAGTTGAGTTTTGAGTAATTTTCTCAAGTTAATAATAAGGTGGTGACTTAGTTCCATTAATTGTTTTGTGATTTGGTTGTGATATTTTGAATTGTGATTGCTTTGAAATGGTATTAGAGCCTGGTTAATCAAGAGCCAAGTTCTAGGTACCCGGAATTGATACCAAGATCCGCAAGGAATCTGATTGAATAGGCGTTGTCAAGAAAATGATCTAGGGTTGTTCGTTTTGCCAAGAATATCTAGGGTTGTGTAAAGGCGTCCAAGAGAGATTCGCGGGTAAACGATTATTGCCGAGGAAAATCAATAAAGCCACCGCCTGCTAGCTTCAAGACCTCACTAGATCTGCGTTCAAAGTCGGTGACACCATCGTCGCTTGATTGGGATCTAGTCGTTGATCTTACTTATCAATTCTGGGAACCAAAGAACCAGTGCCATATAAATTGCTGCCAAGAAAATCAAGAAAACTCCAGCAAAACTATTCAAACAAGAGATAAGCCATTCAACACAGCCACATTCAAGAACACCTTAGATTAAACTTGCTGAACAAGATTAGAGACTAGAAGTTGCTGCTGTCACAAAAGGATCAAGTCTGTTAGATCTACATCGCAAAAGCCCACTGATTGATAAGTTTAGCGACCATAAGTTGTTATTGTCGCCAAAGGATCAAGTCAACGGGATTTTAAGGTTTTCATGAACGTGCATGGATTAAAGGAGAAGAATGGGTTGTTCAAATATGTACGCAGTGACAAGCCACACGTCGATGGCGGGTGTAGTGCGTCATCAACAAGTCGGTTGAGATTTAATATCATAGCTCTCCTGAGGAGGATGTGTTTCAACGATGGTTCAAGAATTAAAGTTGAAGAGTCGTGAGTATTGCTTAGATAAAGGACCTTTGTGGTACGGTGTATCGAACCCAAGAAAGAACAAGTGAAGATGAAGGAACTAAGGAGAACCAGAAAACATTAGCTAATGATCAAATCCAAACTACTTGCAAGAATTAAGTTCAGTGAGATGCGAGAAGTAATGGGTGTCGAAGACCTTTCTGGCTCGAGTTGGAAATTAGGGGGGGTGAATGTTGGACGATAAAGATTAACTCCCGATAATTACGAGCTATGTATAAGGGATAAAGGCTAAAGATAATTATCTAATAGAGTTATTATTAGATAAGTATAATTTAGAGGTAAATAGATTAGAATAAAGTTGTTTTTATGTTTAATTATCTTTAGAATTTGAATTTGTAATTGTTGAGCCTATAAATTCTTTGATCGAGCTTGTGATCCAAGGTAGAAAATATTGAGTTGAGTTTTGAGTAATTTTCTCAAGTTAGTAATAAGTTGCAGAGTTAATTCCATCAATTGTTTTGTGATTTTGTTGTGATATTTTGAATCGGATCTGCTTTGATTATTTAGTGTTGTAGTCAAATATATAAGAAACTTGGCAACTCATAGACCAGGATGGTTATTACACAATAATTTTCATCATAATTTAAAAAGCTATATCATTTTCTTGTTTGTAATTAGAGTGGAGGGATATTCATGTTACACACCCACACGACCACACCCTAGTATTTGAAGGGGGCACTCATGCCACACCATCCACACCACACTACCACACGCATCAACGTTGAATTCACACGACAATTGTGCGCCGGGATTCACGGCATGCGGCATAAAGGGGTGACCGGCGGCGGTGTTGAGGGGCCACGCCGAGGCCGCCCGTAGTGCCTCACAGCGTGGGCTCCCCCTCTCCCCTTAGGGTGATTATATCCAGGTGGATAGTTCAAAAAAAAGCAAGATGGATTCTTTATTTGTCAACCACTGGAAGTTAGAATAACCGCATTTAGGTTTCTGTTTCAAATTCTTTTACTTCTAAGGCACCACCCTTTCATAATCAAAACTGTTGTTCCTTTATGTTATATAGATTATTGTTCTTGATTATATTCTACTTGCATAACATGTGATCGATATAAGTAGCTTCGGGTAACATCGATTTATATCTCCTCTAATCCTTGCTTTCTTTCTACTTTTGCTTTTAGGACGTTCTCTTTAATCTCATAAAACATACCAAATCGCATAAAGACATAAACCATGTAATTGAATCTTTGACTTTTATCGAGTACCAAATGGGATACAATTTTCAAACACTTAATGTCAAATTTAGAGACGAAATTTAGAATTTTAGCAAATTAGAAGCACCATCCATTTAACTTATTCTTGTTCTTACTTAAAAAATAGAAAATTATAAATTAACCAAATTACCCGATTTCTATTTTCTTTCCAAATACCCACAAATCTTTCACCTACTCCATTGACATTGTGACACTTGCAAAACTATTACACGTGGATCTTTACCCATTTAGCCACGTCACCCCAAAACCAACATATACTAAAAACCAAACAAGAAACACCACACTACTCCAATCTCCCAACCTCAATCCTTCACATGTGAACTTCACCGAGTCACTCGTTCTAATCACAACTCGGTCACCATACCGAGTCGACTCACTCGCACCACCTCTTCATCCGAGTTTCTTAACCTTTACAATCCCATTTTCATCATTCAACTCTTCAACCATCTCCCAAAGGGTCTCAACCAACATCTTTTTAACCGAAAATAACTGCAACAATCTCTCTTTACAAGCAATTAACCGATCCAAACCAGAAGCCAACTCAACCGAGTCGCTATAACTCAGCGAGTCAACCCGTTCTTTCAACTCACTAACTCGGGCCATGATCCCATTCACCATTGATATATAATCATTCACCAACAACTCCATCACACCATGAACTAATAACCTATCTTTTTCCACATGTAATTCATCAGGAACTTTGCATATTTCTTCAATCACACCAATTAACAATCCAAATTCTCTGATCAAATCATTATTCATCAACAAAGATATCGATTCTTGTTGCTTTTCTTTCTCACAAGACGATGAACATGTAACAAAATCGACGTTTTTCGACGTGAAAATGATCGTTTCGATGTAGCGAGCGTACCACCGGACCCAACCGGAGAGGACCCACGTGGCGGCGGACGCGCCGTCGCGGAAGGCGGAGAGATTGAGGTGGTTCCGGCCGCCGGCGGTGGCGGCGATGACGGAGATCAGGTGGTCTTTGAGGATAAATGGGCCACGTGTGAGGATGTGGTGGATGGTGTAGAGGCACTTGACGGCGACGGTGGCGCTGGTGGTGCGGCGGAGGCGGTGGATTAAAGAGGTGATGATGACGGAAGCGGTGGCGCGTGAGCTGTCGCCGAGGGAGAGTACGGTGGCGATGCGGTGGTCGTTGGGCGGCGACGGTGAGTGGGTGGTGGTGCGGACGACGGCGATGTGGAGGTGTAGGGTGGTGGGGTGTGAGAGGAGTGTGAGTTTTGTTAGTGTGATTTTATCTTTAATTATGTTGATAAAATCTTTCATTTTTGGTATGATGAATTGATGGTTAATGATAAGTTATTGGTGAAGTTGATGAAAATGGAGGTTTTTAGAGATGGAGAATTTGACCGTTTGGTGAAAAATGGGTATATAATAATAATGGATGTTTGAAGAAAGTTTTATGAAAAGAAGAGATGTGTGATTTATCATTATTTAAAGGTTTAAAGTAATGTTTTTCTTTGGCGCTCGATTTAAATATTGTGGAGTGGGCTAATGTTGATGATTGTTGTTTGTTAGTTTAATCAGAAGAGTAAATTACGCGAATGGTTTAATATGAGGTATGTGATCATAACTTTAACTTTCTTTTGAACAGCCAAATTCATTTTCAAAAAAATATGGGGTTATATTAGCAAGGAGATGTCATGTTTTTCAACCATAAGTAACTCGTTATTTTTATCTTTTGCTTTGGCTGATATGATGTTGTTCTACTTGAAATAAAAACTATGTCATTTCTTGCCTTTCACACACGTACACCATAATCTTGTTTAAACCATTGCATGTACAATTTCTTTTTTAGTAACCCCAAGTCGATATGCTAATACACTTCTTGCAGATCCCGTACAGAGAAAGCGAAATGGGTGATACTAGTATAGGAGATTATAGGTTTAATTGAGTATGGTATTTTCTAATTTTAACTTATTGTACTCTTTCATCTAATAGTATACTAGTATTGGAGAATAAAATAAACACATAGTAGAAATATATGTTTGTATCGATTTAAAAAACTATTAAGTTTTTATGGGTTTGTACCTGATTGTTTTCATAAATGATTTCCCTAACGAAAATCTTTTTTTATAAGTTTATATTAATTAACGGAAATGTCAGCAGTAGTGGTTTGTGGCAGTTGTGGTTCGTGGCAAGGTTTTACATCCCTGCAACGCGAATAGGCTTAATTCTAATTTTTTTCTAAACAGCAAAGATGTGAAAATTAAATATTATTTAATGAGGCGGTTTATTGAAATTTTTGTGACAGTTTAGAAACCAAGATATTATGATTATTGAATCAGTGGATCATATTCTAGTCACATATGTGCTTTTGGATAGAAAATTTGAGCTGTCATTGCAAGTTGGTGTAAGATCCCGATGTGGAATTATATATATTATTACTCCCGGTGAGTGTAACTGCCATTTAAATCAATCTCAGCCTTTGAATTTGGCTGAAATTAAATCTCAGCCGTAATAACTAAGCGGTTGTTGCAGTTACAGAGAGGTTACAAGCAGTTCATCGGTTTCTTCTTCCCCATTCCTCTCTCCTTTTTTTCTGCTCCACGTTTCCCTCACTCGATGATAACCTCTGCTTTCCACCTAATCAACTACAATATATAGAGATCTTTTGTTTCTATAAATTGTCTATTTAGTGATTTTTCCAAGTCAAGATCGTATAGACATTCTTCATGTGGATGGGTTTGAAGACAATCTGATGATGTTCATCAACAAACAGTGGATCGTGGATCTTTGACTCCATTGTTTGATTAAGAGGCTTCAATCGTTGTTCCAAATAGGATTTGAGAAGCAAAAACCAGGTATTTTCCTATCAATACAAGTCCTAGAATTGATGATTCAAAAATAAGGTTGTTTCTAGGCTTCTATTAAATCTATTGGTGTGATTGCATAAGATTGGAAGTGTTCTCTTATTCTTAAATAACAAACGAGATGATTTTGAGTCTAAATATGATCGATTATTTGAATCATTGTCTGGCATATGTACTTGGTTGAAGTTGGAGATGAAAATCGTCAATTGCTATCCTGAGCAAACAATGTGATCATAACTATTGCTATCGTACTCCTTTTTCTTCTAGCTTTGCAGTCAAATTTCATTCCTTTTTCCTATATGAACTATTTTAGTTTGCAATTATAACTTTGATGTAGGATGGAAGGGTGCACAACCATGTTTTTTATCTATCGGTTTCACCAAATAATCTCATAGACGCGGTGACTAAGGTGTGTGGATTTTCTTTTTCTTCTTTTTGAAAATCTATTTCCATGACAAGAAGGGTAATCTGGTTTTATTTGTTGCAGAAATCAATTTTATTTGCTACAGAAATCAGTACACATGGTTTCATAATCTTTGCGCCTAGGAGTTCAAGGGTTGTTCTTGTGATGGTGGCAGGGAGCATCAGGGGACATCAAGCTTCTCAAGCAGCTATTCGAGTTATCCAATAAGATTATTACGAAGAATTCCTTTCAAAGCAAACAAAGATGACTCTCTATAGTCTCCACCATCCTCAACCTATTTCAGACCACTCCACATATCTACTCTCTCAAATTGATCAACCTATTGAGGTTACCTCTTTCTTCAAACCCTGATTTGCAATCTTATATTTAAATTACTAATTTGTGATTTATCAATTTTATAGATGAAGTTCAGAATTTTGGATCTATAAACCAATTTTCTTACGTGCATTTTTAAATTCAAAATTAGAGTTCCTTGGCTTAGGAATCTAATGAATTTCAGTTCAGTAAGGGATTCGGGTTTCATCCCCATCTACCTTGACAAAGATTACTGAATTTTCATATAGTGAGTATAATTGATAATGGTCCATGTATATTGTTTATCCTTTGGGTAGGTTCTTGTACTTTGCAGATTCTATGTAGGCTTTTAGAACTTTTTATTGATGCTTTTTATACATAAGAAGTAATTTGTGAATTATTATGACTCACTATTATTATCGATGATCATATCTCATTTTCAGATATTCACATGGTTTTTGGTGGAGGCAACTTAAGGTCTAACAATAATGGTTGATCAAAGAGGTGTTATCTTTGATTGCTTTTGTTACACTGAGACCAATTTGCTATCAAGAATGCTAGGAGACTATAAACTACGAATATGTTATAAACCAATTTGCTATCAAGAATACTAGGAGAGATTCACGAGCTATTGGTTAACTATTACGGTATGTCATTGTAATACTATGATATTGCTATGTTTATTGCTAAAACATTTCTTTTCATTAAAAAAAATTAGTTTATGTAATTTAAGTCGTTAGGGCTCATGGGCCTTTTTTCCGGCTCGTTCAGGGCATTAAAATCCTCGGGACCGCCCCTGATGCATATCCCCTACCATCTTGCTGGTGGGAGATCTTATTTTGCTTAATAAAATTTTATCTTTATCTGGTAAAAAAAATTAGATTGTTTAAAAAAAAGCTGAGGTGCAAATAAAAAAGGGTGGAAAACCAAAAGCAAACCCTTCAAAATTCAGAACTTCTTCTTTCAACGTAGAAACTACTTGCAATTCTCCTTTCCTCATATATTGTTATATGAATTATGATCCGTTGCATTTAACTATTATATCATTATATATGTTTTCAGTGATACCCTGTAAAGGTTATATTTTTTTATTTTCTATTGATCATAATATTTAAAATTACAACCTAACTCTCTCTAATCCATTCATCCCCTTAGCGTTATCCTCTTCTAGGTTTTCACAGAGTGTATGCTGTATAAATTTCACCTGTATTAAGGGGTTTCTTCCGGAACGTTTGGACGTTTGTATTAGATCTTTTGTCTTCTCCGTGTTATGGACGTACATTGTGAGAGGTTTTACTCTCTGTTTACAGAATGATTGCCTTTTATAATTCGGTTTCTTGGACTTTTGTTGTTGTTATTGCGGATTTCAGTTGGTATACTTTGGATTTCTTGTAATTGGATTGAGTTGTATAGACAAGGAGTACAAACAAAATTAGGTAGAAAAAGAAATGAATCAGGTGCCACTTGAAATATACATAGTGTAATGTATCAAAAATCTTCAATTAAAATTGTTAGATACAATCATACAATGATACAAACTACCTCCTCTCATTAAAGACCTTATTTGATAGCCCACTAAGGAGATAAATAGAATCTAATGGCTCCCAATTTTCTGTTATTTTAGTGCTATCGAAGTAAGTTTGGTATAATTGGGTTTACATAAAATCAGACCACACATTAAATAGATATTGATATGTGTAAGGATGTGTGTAGCGCATGTTTAATAAAAAAAAAAAAAAAGTTCTAATTCACCAAGAAACCTCAGTAGTTCGAGGGTTCTGAAGACACTTGGACGAAAGAGGGTGCAGCGACACCGATAACAAGGATGAGAGTTAACGGCTATAGCAAGGTCCAAAGGGCAAAGGCCTAGCGAAGGTCTGGCTAAATGGCGAAAAGTTAACTATATTTGATAGGAAAAAAAAAGTTGACAAAATGAATAAAAAGTTGCTACTGGTCTTCTAGAAACTTTGACCAACAACAACTTCAGTCTTTTTGTTCTAGTTTACACAACAATAGCAACTAGGTTCTTCAGTAATAATTGAGATCGGTAGCATTGTTTACTTGTAGTGGATGGGAGTGGTGATTTTCTGAGCGTTGATGGTCATTATGAGGTTGGGTTATTAATCGGCAAAGCAGAGCGAGATAGAGAGAGTTGCGTATTTGTCAAAAAGGGTTCGAGTTGTAGACTTACTAATAAGAGTTAATTACATGGATGATCCCTGTGGTTGCCTAAATCAAGTTATTAAACACACCAGCACCTCTTATATCTTGGTACGATTTTCCGGCTGTCTTGTTTAGGAAGGGAGCGGTGCTCGGTTGAGCTTTAGGTGGCCATCATGGTGAAATTTCATGCGGTTGTGCTGGAAAAACAGATGTGGTCAGGATTTTGGTGGCGGTGGAAGAAGAATATGGTGGGATGGTGAAGATAGAAAGGCGGCGGCGGCTCTAGCATGGTGGTGAGTGGTGGTAGGGTTCACGGATAGTCCTCGTGGTATGTCTTGTTTTCACCTATGGTGCTCAGCAACAATTTGGTCATTTCATAGCAACCTAACTAAAAACTTAACAACTATCCAATCAACAGACCATCTGTGTTACAGTTGAGTGAACAGCATCGACCACATGCGTAATATCTCAAACCCGTGGACAAAAGTTGCTATAAGAGCAAACCATAAGGACAATGCGTGTAACTAACTATTACAATAGATCATAACTATTATAGAACATAACTATTATGTTATTTCTAATATTCTCTTCGTCTATTTGACGTATGATCATATGTTGATGTTAACATCTCTCCGTCTTCATAAGCAATCACATGAAACAATATTGAATGTTGTCGTGTTTATGCTAATAATTTAGGTTTTTTGTTGAATCCATTCAAATGTTTGGTTTGGTATCTTGTTTGATATATCTTGTTTTGTGCAACATGTTGTAAAGTACTTTGATTTTGTATATGTTTAGTTAGCAAAATTTGATATCAATTTGTGCGATGTCACAATCAAACTAGATGGCACATGCAATGCGACAAAACAACATGGTAGAAAAATACAAATATACAAAAAATAAACTAACCCTTGATTGCAAAATTACCAATTTTGCCATGGTTACATGTGAATACTATAATAATAAAAATAATTGATTAGATGCTAGAACAAGAAGCGATTTGCACCAGATTTTTGGTGAAGCACATGAGATAGGAACTTGTCATCTTCAATGCACAACCGCCCACTTCTTTACATGTGTACTTGCTTTTTGTGCCTGCAAGATTTTACCAATCAAATTTTGGTAATTAAGATCATTGATCAAGTATATAACAGTAAAAACTGATTTTCAGTTAAATCCTAAGCCTAGTGATATTGCGACAAAAGTGGTGTGATTACAAGTTCTTATTTAGTTGGTTTTTAGGAGTTGATGATCAGAACTAAGTTTAAAGTTAATTTGAATGAACTAACCTCCAATTCCCAATTACAACGACTTGTAATGACAGCTAATACAACTGTTTGAATTGCAGTTCCTCCGAAGATCATCCCGGCCCAAATGCCCTGAAAGTATTTACGCGTTAGATCTTTTGTAAATTGAATAAAGATGAAAAAGAAGTAACAAGTTAAAAAGGTATATTAATTTTACCCAAAATGAAAAAACATGCAACACATTAAAGTTCATCCAAAATGTATTTAAAATGCATTAGCAATGTCTATTTGCATCTTGAAAGGTTAATTACTTATAAAACTAAATAAATGAAAATAATTCTTCTCAATCGAGTTTGCCTAACTCGATGTACTTTTACAAGTACTAAAGATTAACATTACATTTTATATGTTACCTGACTCGTCCAGTTTACTACGTCTAATATAGCTATTATAGCGTTAATGTAATTGAAAGAAGAGGATAATAATTTACCATGACCCCAAGATGAAAAACCCATCCCATGGCAAGTCCCATTGGGACTCCTATCAAATAGTAACATCCTAAGTTGATGTATGCTACATATGACTGCCATCCGGATCCAACCGCAACACCTATTACATTAAACCATTTACACGTTAGAAATTATAGAGAAACACAAGTAAAAAAGTTATAAATATTTATGGTCACATTGTGAGTGGTACCTGAAAGAACGGGTTGAACGCTGTTTAGAAGAATAGTGAAGGCCAAAAGAAGCGAAAGTTTGCTTACAGCTTCCAACACAGGTTCGCTATTTGTGAATATTAACGCCAGCTCGTTGTGGAATAACATGATTAAGAGCCAGAAGACAAGGCCTATCATCGTTGACGTGGTAACTGAAACAATGGTAGCGAATTTAGCCCCTTTGCCATTGCCTGCTCCTAACTCGTTTGCAACCCGGACTCTGAATCACATAATCACAGAAATATTACATGTAAGTGCGAGATACACTATCAATAATATGTATATGTATCAACATCATTTTTTGTCAAGTTATTCAGACACATATAAACGTGCAAAAATGTAAAATGTGTTTACAAAGAAATAAGATGTTAATCCAAACACAATTTTGTTACAGTAATACATACCCGGTTCCAGCAAAAAATCCAAGAGGAATCATGAGTTCAAATCCGTTGATAGACATGCTACACAAAAAAGAATGTATATTTATTAATCGGTCATGTGAAAAACATAATAATCATAAGTTTAAACCTTATAACTAAATCATATTGCTTTATGTTTTATGCAATAAAGAAATATTTTTAACTTTGTAAAGTGATAATAAAAATATTATTAATTTAAAAGAATAGAGACAAAATTGTATAACTTTTGAAGAATATAAATACAGATTTAACTGTGAAAAAGTATGACATAATTACTATCACAAATTATAGAATACAGAATTAGATAACTTTTTATGGTCCAGATAAAACCAAAAAGAGGATGTAACAGGTAATAAAGGCTGTAAATGGACAACACATATAAAGACACTTCTAGCGAAAGAAAAGATGATATGATAGTCATGTTTTTGTATTTATCTTTGCATATTGATAATTGATGAATACAACATAAAAGAAAACACTATTCGTGGTTATAAATAAGGAAATCATCATTTGCTTATTATTATTTAATATACAAAAAGTAGAAGAAGATAAAATAAAAGATAAATGGCGTTACCATATGGACAAGGCATCAACTGCAATTTTTGCGTTCTCCAAGTTTCCTGTCATCACTATCAATATTCTGTAGTACCAATTCTCCAAACTGCATTATAATATCATTATTTATTATTATTATTTACAATTTAAAAAACTGGAAAATGCCAAAGCCGCAAAAATAGAACGTGGATTGGATAATATAATTATGCAAACGTCGTCGGCCTTTAAAAATTAAAATAATATGTGAATAACTAGCTTTAATAAACCCGTGTATTACACGTGTTGAATAAATAAAATATTAATATAATAAAATTTATTAATTATAAAATGATATTATAAGATATGATATGACTGAAATTACGTATGAGAAATTACTATAACTAATAAAACAGTGATATCAATTTTTTAAAAATTTGTTTTTAGTTTTTTTTTTCTAAAAAATAAACATTTGGTTCTAAAACAAACCATATAAAAATGTCATTTTTAAAAATTTTCTTATTATAACTCCCAAATTTAATTATTTTTGTTTTAAAAAATTGATTTTTAAAAATATCATTTTTAAAATATTTCGTATTTGTAAAAAAGTTTTATGCTTTAGAAAAATTACTTATTTTATAAAAAATTGTTTATCTAGAAACAACATTAATAAATAGATCTCTTTTTTAATTTATTAAATGTAAAATAATGTTAAATAATATTATTAGTAATTAAGGTAATTATTTAAGAGGAGAGAGAGGCGGGAAAATTTTGGTGAGTATGATTGTGGTGATGACACATGGCATCTCAAGTTACTCTTTTATTAGAGTAGAAAGAAGAAAGATATTCTAAATTTTGTGACACTATCATACGTTAACAAAAGAAACACGGAAGTTTACCATAAGTTTTTGTTGTTTTTACGTAGAAGTTATGTAAAATAACAAACCAAATTGGTAAAGTTAAATGGATCAATTGGAACGGGTCGCTTTTAACTGTCTGGTGATTAGGTTTTTTCAGTTTGACTGCTTGATCGGTTAATCTCTCTGTTTGAGGTTCCAAAGATATACCGAAATTAGGTATTGGGCCTTAAAATACCGAATTTTTAAATTCGTAAGTTTTTATTAAAAGTTTTGAAAGAATGAAAATTATGTAGGATAACAATTATATATATAAATCTACGCATTTACCAAATAATAATATTTAAAACTACTGGTTAATGAAATAGTTAAACAATCGGTTGAATGCTACGCACCATCAATTGAATTGTTAAACCATCAAAGCTGAACAATATAAAAACTCGAACTAATGAATTACTTTCTTTTGATAACTATTGGTGGGGGCGAGAGAAATACCGATAAACCGAACCAAAATTGAAGAAAATGATAGAGAAAGCACAAATAAACTGAACTCAGTCAAAAACCAATGGTTCGATGTTATTTTTTAAAAAAACGAATTTTATGGGTTAGTTTCTATTATAAGTTTTATAATAACCGATAAATGAAACGTTTGATTGGTTGTTTATGAATATAAATATAAAAGGGTTACAATTTTCTCTTGTGAAGATGAAAGAATATAAAAAAAATTGATAAAACACGAAATAGTTAGCCCAAATGTTTGACCGTTAATTAGAAACTTGTTAAAATTTATTTTTCCTAGAATAAAATTAAAATGTTAAAAAGTCCACGATCTAAACTATTCAAGCGTAAAATCAAAAACCGAAAAAATTAAACCCAACCTATTTATGAACCGAAAACGATAAAACTAAGGAGCCGTTTGGTTCGCAGAATGTTTTGTAAAGAAATTGGAATTGGAAATGGAATTGGAATTGGAATTGGAATTGGAACCATGTTAAAAATGATAACGTGTTTGGTTGGTCAATTTTAAATGAAATTGGAATTTTAATTTTGAATATTTCATTGGATTGTAAAACATTCCATGGGTAAGTGGAAGGAATGTGAATTCCAATGAATTAGGGAAAATTTTCGAATTCCAATTTCATCGGTTGACCAACCAAACATGATTTTGGATGGAAAATTTTTCAACTCCTGAAAATTCTGTGAACTAAATGAGGGCTAAATCTCATAAGCTTTGTAAAACCAACTTGAACCGACTCATACACACCCTTAACGTAAAACATACAACGGATAACTTACCACAACATGACGCCCGAGGCAGCCGAGAGTTTAACAAACGACCACAACCCCGTAAAAGCTTCCATCGAGAACCCGCCCCAACTCTCGGGACACGCACCGCACACCGTGTAAACAAACAACCCCACAACGATCAACCACCACGAGACATTCAACGTGACCACCGTCCCCACGAGCCCCAACTGAAGCCTCGAGACCACGAGCCAACTCATCGCCGAATGCACCACCAGCGCCACCAACGACACCCACGCGATCACATAAGTTTTGAGCTGACTCTGAAGAAACCTTTGCAAGGGGAACTGGAAGCACAGGCTGAAGTGAAGTGGGATCAGACTCATCGACACGATGCCCGAGAGCTCCGCGATGTCCGCGGGTTGCCCGAGGAGTTTTAGCACCGGCGAAGCGAAGATGTATAAGGGGAGAAGGAGTATGCAGCATAGGAATAGAACGATCCATGAGCGTTGGAGATAGACTCCTAACATTCGATAGTTTTTGGCCCCGTATGCTTGTCCGCATAACGTCTCCAATGCACTCGCCATCCCTAACTGGATCGAATCGAACCACATGAGTATCGAAAATCATATAGAAATTAGCGGGTCAGTCATGGTGAGTTGACGGGTTGAGTTGTTCAACTGAATATCACATGTATTTTTATTTTTGTCAAAAACATTAATCTTAACCTGTATTCAATTAAAATCATGTAACACAAACACGATCTGTTTAATCCATTTATTTAAACATGTCAAACTTGATTGGAGCAATAGAAAGTTATAAACATGCTAATTGGCTTTTGAGTTGGGTCGAGGCCCGACTTGTTCAACTAAACGGGTTAAACAAGTCAGACTCATACACTACCGGTTTTTAATCTGGTCTATATACCTTATTTTTTTCGTGCGGCACGCGCGTGTGTTGTATTTCGTATCCATTTAAAATCGTGTAACCTGAACGCAATCTACTTAACATGTTTATCTAAAAGTGTTAAACGAGTTGGTCCGTTGGGGTAATAGTCAAGTTATAAACATGCTAATCGGGGAAAGAGTATGTACCAAGAGGCCGAAGTCGAATCCGACGATGACACTTGTGGCAATGGAGATAGCAGCAAGTTCAAGATCACCAAGATGTCCCGCAAAGGCTTGCGTGATGACGAACATCGAATACGAAGCGATGCGGCTGAAGATGGCGGGGCCGACTATGTGCCATAGCTTCTTGGATTCGATCAAGAATCGTTGGTGAAACGGGGGCTCGAGTGTTTCATCGGTGGTTTTTGGGATCACATCAGTGTTTGAAGATGTATGATCCAACAAGGGTACGAGTGTTGGTTCATCCACTCGTTCACTAGAGCCATTGATGGCCATTTTTTAAGGTTGTATTGTATCTTCCCCACTTTCGAGAAGGAGATATGTATGTGTGTATATATATAGAGAAAGTGATAAATAGAGAGAGGATGTGTGTCGTAGGAACAGAGATCTTATAGATGTGGTTGAAATGGGGAGTTTGGATTGTATACTTTTTGAGTTCAAAGTTACAAAAGGTATCCTTCATGTATGCTTGTGATACACTTTCAATCACTTTAGTTTGGATTTTGCAGTTTTATATCAAGACTGTAGCAGATCTAGAGCTTTTTAGTCGGTGTCATTATAAGATTCTTTTTTTACCGACTAAAACCAAGGGTCTAACTTATGTTTTTGTTTTAAAACTAGCTTCTATGTGTAAAAACCAGAAATTTAGGTCATAGAGGGGTCGAGGACTCTCTTGACTCTCACCTAGTTCTGACCTGAACCAAGATGCTAAATTCAAAAGTCTGGTTGAATTTTATTGGACGATATCATTTTTACTTCACAAAACTTGAAGTCTCATTGACTATTATGTGCCAATGGATCATACTGCCTTTTGATTGAAAAAAAAAACTTCAATTCGTTGATAGGTATTGGGTAACCATTACAAAGATGGCCAGTAGTAGAATCCCTTGATTTATTCTAGGAGTCCTAAGTTCGACCCTCCTTGGGTGCATCTTGTGGTGGCTACACACGGGAGATGACCTAGCATTGGAGTCGTATGTAAGTAGTGTAACTAGTGGTGGGGCTTGGACACTTCTCTAGGAGGTAGGGGCGAAATTAATTTTTTTAAGGGGACGAACTCGTTATATATAAATAAATTGACACTACTGGGCCAAAAGTCATAATAATGGACCAAAAATTAACATACTGATGAAAAAGATGGGGGCGGGGCCCCCCGGTCCCTACAATAATTCGCCTATGAGCATAACATGAATATGAAATAGAGATAGCAGTTGGAACCTTAATGATGTATAACTCGCATTGTCTGATGCGTCTTGACAATGTAATAGGTAAAGTACTAGGTGTACTAGGAGAGTTGTGTAGTTTATTGTCAATGGTACTAATCATATAAATACAATAGTACGTTGTTTCTTGTGTTATTCATTAAGGTGGGTATAGTTACGTACGTGTGTTGTCGGAAAGTAGCGACGAACACAGTGGAGATGGTGATTTCGTGTAATATATGTATTAGAAGAGTAATTTATAAATAGAATGAACATGAGACCTAAAAAGAGGGGGTGTATCCCCAAAAAGAGTAAAGGTTAGGAAAAAAAAACAAAAGTTATTATGCATGTTGGCTTTAAACTAGTATGTTTTTTACTTATAGTACAAATAAATACTATATATATAAAGAGCCAACTAATAGTCATTCAACAATAATGTTTTTAACCAGACCGAATATCGAACCGATCCACTAGTTCAATTGGTCGAGTCGTTAAACCAATAAAAACAGGATAACGTAATAAGTAATAGAAAAATAATTACATTTTAGATAAATATCTTTTATATAAAATGAAATTAATATAAGGTTTAATGAAGATTTTCATTTTTAGTAAAGTATGAGAGATTAAATATATAAAATATGCATTTTATAATACTAAATTAATAAAAAAAATGATATCTTAATAAATAAAAATAATTATAATCCAGTCCAACCGTCAAGTCCAGTTGACCGCCAAACCAGTTCTATAATCAGTTTCCTGTTTCATTAACCGATCTAGTCCAATTCTAAAAATACTGTTTGATAGCATAATAAACTAAAAACAAAATTATGTCATTTTAATTGATAGATTGATAGATAAATATATTTAAGAGTTATTACATCCTCATGTAAAAATGATAAAAGCAAAAAATAAATAAGAATACAATGCGGTGTATGAACCACGAAACATAAAAATCAGAAACAAATTAAAAGCCAAATCGACATTGAATTGTGAAACAAAATGAGATCCAAAAGTAAAAGGTGACGTGTATGTTTGTCTTTGGGGTCAATCATACAATTTATGAGTGGATGATAGCGGCTGAGGTATGATGTAAGCCATTACGACCACCATTTGGCATCATATGATGCGTTTGTATACTAGAGAGTAGAGATTCATGACAACTTATGTAATTATGATTTGATCCCTAAGTAAGATGCTAAACAATAACATTAACTAAAACACGTTGTGTGTGAGAGAGACTGGCTTGAGAATCGAATAAAATTATAATATACACATACTTTTTACGATGTTGATATGCGAGCAATATGTTAAAAATATTTATGTGGCCTTTTGACTATTTGATATCTATTTGAGTTATGTGTGGGCTTTAGCAGTGTTTTCGGAAACGGATGGAATAGTAAACTAGATGCCTTACCGGTCCACTGGTCGGACTGGTTCAACCAATTGGACAGGATATAAGAGCGAAAATTTTTAACTATTTTAATGAATATATGTAAAAAGTACTGAAATTTTGAAAAAATATATAAAAAACCGGTTCGACCGGTCCGTTCCTGGTTCGACCACCGGTTCAACGTTAAAACGATTTTAAGCACTAAATCGGACCGGATTGGGGTCCAGTTCCCGGTCTGACAGGCCGGGCCGGTCTGGTTTTCAAAACAATGTCTTAATACTTAAGGTGACTAATTTGATGAAAGTTAATATCATAAGGAGCTAATGTGTAAGTTTGGTTGTTAATTGATTATATCTCTCTAATTATTATTCATCAGGGAATGAGAAAAACCCTAACATCATAAAAATTCAATCCATCAATTTGAATGCAAACAAGACTTTTAATCAAATTGATCATCATGGCTTCATCTTAATCACATACTCAGAAGATGCAATCGTCTTCTTCAAGTAAGTTCTAGACAAAATTATAGAAAACATCTTTTAAGTTTATATAAAATTAAAGTTATCATCCTTTATATTAAAAAAAACACTCTAAACATTCTTTATGTTAATATTTAGCAATAGATATCATCCTTTAAACTATTTGTTTAATTTTTTCTGTTAAGTTAATGACAATTTGATTGTTTTACCTTTAAAGGAGCATTAATGTATTTTTTTTCAAACATAAAGGACGTTTTCCGCAACTTTTTTATCTTTTACTTAATTTATGCATTATTACAGTCATATATACACATATATTTTTATATAACATAATATATATTATTTAATTATTTTAATCAATTTATTAAATGGAAATACGAATCATTCAAATCTGGGACAATATATAGATTGGTGAAGAAAAGTTTGTATGGTACGAACCGATTGTAGTCAATCTATTTGGTCATCCATCAACTTTTAAGTAAAGTTACCATTCAAACCTTGGGCAAACCAGATTTTGACAGAAGGCCACTCATAATTTCTTTTTTGTTTTTCTTTTTTAATTTTTAAAATATAATTTTTATAGTAAAATTCATATTATAATATGTTTATTCTTATCTACGTTTCAGTATAGATTATATTTAAAACTGAGTTACGCATGATAATTTAGAAGTCATCAAAGTAAAAACATGTAATTGTTAAAGCTACTTCAAGGTTTCGTTTTATTAGAATTTGTATTCCTTCTACAATCGTTTAAAATTTTGATGATCCATAGTTTTTTATATGTCTATTATTATCAACTTTTCAACTTTTTTTTCATAGGTAAATACTAGTATACAAGTCATCCCAATTCAGTCTTACAAGTTATAGCAATCCTAACCCTCTCTCCACTTATTGTTAGGGGTGCTAAATGGGTTATGTTTTCAGGTTGACGAGCCCAACCCAACTCAAAGCTGAAAATTATACATGAATCCAAACACCACCTGACTCCGAAAATTATGTTAGACATTTGAACCCGAATACGACACGAAAATTTACGGGTGGACACAAACACGACCTATTTGACTCGATTTTTAAAATTTTTGTATTTTTTTCACATATCAATACATTGAAATTAAAAAAAATACAAATGAATATAACACAATTATAGGGTAGGTGTGCAATCTTATTTGTTTTATTTTTTTAGTTTTAAGATTTAAAATAAATCACCCAAAAAATCTAATGTATGAAGTAAAACATATACCAAAAAAAATAAATAAATAAACAATAAATGGGCTAAACGGGTCAACATGCAAAGCCTGTTGGGTTGACATGAACACGACCGGCCTAGTTAAGCAGATTGGCAAGTTCGACCCGAAACCACTTATACCAACCCAAACTTGTAAAATTTCATTTAGGTTCGGGTTGTGTTTTCATATCGCGTGTAATAAATTTACACCTCTAGTTTTTGTCTTTGGTTTGAATTATCTTAAGAAAGTATTTAGTAATTAATCAAAGAATGTGGTTCAAATGAAAACACATTCTATTTGTGAGAACCCATTAACTATATCTGAACCTTATATTTGAATCAAATTTTTTGATCTAATGAACAAGATTTAAAAGGAATATTTTAATGTATCTATAGTCAATAAAAATGTTGGAAGGGTATACAGGTTATTTCACAGCATCATTAATATGTTCTAGAGCCCTAATAGCCTACTTGCTATGACATACTTAATATCCATCAAATCACATTTTCTTTCAAGGACACATATCACATCATATTACTTTTACTTTATCATATATTACATACATTATATTAAATAACATCAATAAATATTACATCACACTAACAATGTAATCACATTACATTACAACTATTAATAAGTGTTGCATAATAATACATCTAAAATACGTCATGCATTTGATGAAAATTTTACGTTAGCCTTTTCTATAGGAAGATACAAGTTTTCAATGCTCGGCCAAATTTATTTTCCTATTTGATCGTCGCTTGTTTCTCTAACCACATATCTATGGTTGGAACGTAATCTTCAGCTCTTTAACCCTATCGAGTTGTGATTAGTTATAAATCAAATATAATCTGTCAAGTAAAGATAAAAAAAATTAAACAAAAGATGACACCATAAAATATAATGAATAGAATACAAAATACACCTATATTGATGGTGCAATACCAAAATAAAAACCATGAATTTTAAATAAATTACATTATATTACACTAATGCATTGGCCAAAATAAATCAACATACAACAATATAATTAAGGTCGAATTGAAAAACTATGAAAAATTACATTAAATTAAATAATACATCTATAATGATGACATACTATGCTCAGATGCAATAACAAAATAAAAACTATGAATTTTTAGTAGATTACATTATATTACACTAGTGCATTGGCCGAAATAAATCAACATACAACAATGTAACTACGGTCGAATTAAAAAACTATAAAAGAATTACATTAAATTAAATAATACATTTATAATGATGGTATACTATGCTCAGGTGCAATACCAAAAAAACTATGAATTTTTAGTAGATTAAATTATATTACACTAGTTAATTGGCCGAAATAAATCAACATACAACAATGTAACTACGGTCGAATTAAAAAACTATGAAAAAATTACATTAAATTAAACAATACATCTATAGAATTTTCAGTAAGCTATGAAAAATTATAGTAGGCTATTGCACTACTGTAATCTAATGTAATCTAGTAGAATTTCATGGTTTTTCATTTTGGTGTTAAATTACTTAGGTAAATTTATTTAGGCTGTAATTAAATTACTTAGGTAAAATTGTTTAGGCTGATGCACTATTGTAATTTAATCTAATCTACTAAAAGTTTTTAGTTTTTTTTAATTTAGGTGTTGTAGCATGTTGCATAAATGATAGTATACTATGCTCAGGTGCAATACCAAAATAAAAACTATGAATTTTTAGTAGATTACATTATATTACACTAGTGCATTGGACAAAATAAATCAACATACAACAATGTAACTACAATCGAATTAAAAAAAACTAAGAAAAGATTATATTAAAATAAATAATACATCTATAATGATGGTATACTATGCTTAGGTGCAATACCATAATAAACACTATAAATTTTTAGTAGAATACATTATATTACACTAGTGCATTGCCAAAAATATTAACATACAATAATGTAACTATGATTGAATTAAACAAACTATGAAAAATTTACACTAAATTAAATAATACGTCTATAATGATGGTATACTATGCTCAACTATAGTTATATTTTTATTTATGCAACATGCTACAACACCCAAATTAAAAACTAAAAAATTTAGTAGATTAGATTAAATTATAGTAGTGCATCAGCCTAAACAAATTTACCTAAGTAATTTAATTACAACCTAAATAAATTTACCTAAGTAATTTAACATCAAAATGAAATACTATAAAATTATACTAGATTACATTAGATTACAGTAGTACAATAGTCTAAATAAATTACCTATAATAATGTGACTATAGTCTAATTAAAAAACAATTACATTAAATTAAAAAATGTATATAAGGTGATGCTATATTATACTTAACATTGTTTATATTTTTATTTGTGTAACATGCTGCAACACCAAAACAAGAAAACTAAGAAATTTCAGTAGATTATATTGGAATACACTTGTGAATTGGTTTAAGTAATTTAACCTACATAAATATAAATGCAATAAAATTAGAAAAACTATTAAAAAGCAATTACATTTCAATAGTTAATTCTAGTATAAAATGATAAACAAATTGTGTCACTTTAACTTTGCCATAAAAATAACTACATAATAGAAAAAAATAGAACCCAAACAAAATAATCAAGCTTTAAGCATAATTTCTCAAGGAGAAAAGACACATCAAAACCCATATCGTAAACCTTCTAAATTTGTATCTCGTTATAATGTGGATGTAGATTGTAAACAAGAAAATCAACACAAAAAACCCAAATCTTTTTAGATCTAATACAAACATAATGTTGCAATCAACACCCATTTGCTTACCGAAGCTTGTGCTCATGGATCTACAACCATCGTCTCCATCACATGAGTAGGGAGGTGTTGTGTTTCGGGTGAAAACAGGTGGTCTGGTGGTGTTTGATGTGCGAAAGGGAGGTGTTGAACGATTCCATTTTTGTTGATTTTCTATTCATCATCTTTGATTCTTTTGTTAGATTTTGATTCATGGAGGATTTTCAACATTGAAGAGAAAAAGATAAGATGTTAATCAGATTTTTTATGGGTTTGAAAAAAAGAGAGAAAGAAGAAAATAATCTTGATGTAACTAAGAGAGAAAATGATTTAAAAAATAATAAAAGTACACTAACATTAGTGCATCTAAGAAATAAGGTGTAAGAGGTAAAATGACAAGAATGCCCTTCTACTTTTGAAAAAAGAAGGGTGACATGACAGACTAGTATTGCCTGAAAGAGTTAATTGGTTCTCACAATTAGTAAGGGTTAACTAAGTTTATATATGTTTCTTTTATGTAATTCACTACAAAAAAGTACAATAATACAACTGACTATACATTCAAATAAACATATTGTAACTATTTGTAACTGAATATGTTTATACTGTGTTACATCACTGTAACATTAAAATTACATTCATACCATACATTTGTCCACAAGTTACAGTAATGTATATGTAACGTCCGAAACAAAAAATTTAAAAACTTTCGAGACTATATTGGAATTAAAGAGAAATATGAGATGAAATTAATGATATAATTATTATAAATATATAACAATCTATAAAAAGTTATAAAAGTTTTAAAAATAAAGAGGGTAAATTTATTTTATAAAAAATAAAAAATAGGGTTGAAGTGAAAGATGGTAGGTGGTGACACTTGTCACAACCATATTAAATATGTGCATTTGACTTTTTGAGATAGTATGCAAAATGTCTAATATACTCTTTTTCTATAAAAAAATGTTATGACACTTGGCATCATCTTGTCCTTTCAAAATTAAATCATTGGATCAAATTAAGTTAAAAGGTTCTTACAATACAGTATACGCATTTTTTGATATAATCGACCTCATTTATATAGTTTTTAATAGGATGAGGAG
>CM046040.1:18307447-18332447 GCA_025215565.1 Flaveria ramosissima
ACTAATATATTTGTTACATTAGCAAAAAGTATAAGTTGTGTTATTAACATGACTTTAGTTATATTAAGTTATTACATTATATTACAGTATTTTACATCACATTACAATGACATTATAATACATGTTATCAAATTCAATTACAACTAAATTATATTTTATAATAGATTCTAATCTTAGTGTGATTTAATCTAAGCAATGTAACATTTATCTAATGGTTTATGTTAGTTGATATTAGTATATACTAAATGTTGTTATACTGTTACATCAAATTACATTGCTAGTCATTAACAATACATTATTTTGATGTTAATGAAAATACCATATACCTATTATTTATATAGTAAACCGACTTTATATAATTTTCAGTTAGGCCGATGTACATAGTGTAAGTAACATAAGATATTGTAAATATACAATGTAATGTGAATGAAATTTGGTGTTATTTTAATGTAATGTACATCGTGTAACTATTGTTAGTTTATGCCAAGTATAATGTAATCTATCATGAGTCATTTAATTACTGTAACTCAATGTTAAGTAATTGTATATTTGTTATTTAACAATACTACATAAGTGTTGACATTAACAAAGAGTATAAGTTATGTTACTAGCATGCGTTTAGCTACATTAAGTTATTACATACCATTATGTTTTTTACATCCAATTACTGTAACACCCGGTTATTTATTATTTTGAAGCCGACGAAGGAAGAAAAAGAAATAAAGTCCAAAGTCGAGGGATCAAACTCGCCAACGAAAGAAAGTCGGGCGAGTGAGAGTATATAAGGGAGAGGGCTGCCCTTACCCTCTCCCCCACACTCACAAATCAGCCATCTAGAGAGGAGAAGAGGGAAAGAAGAAGAAGAAAAGAGAAAAAAGGGGTCAGTTCGGGTGGCCAAACTCGTTGTGTAGCAAGCCAAATCGAAGCCCTTGTCGTTGTGCACGTTTGTGTGAGTTCTAGGACCCCACTTTACTTGTTTTCAACCGATTTTAGGGATGGAAAGCATCAAAAACCCGTTTTTGTATGTGTGTGTGTTTGACCCATTTGGGTGTGATGTGTGTGATGTGTTTCGTGTATGTTTCCGGGCTTGTGTGTGCTTGTATGGTGTTGTGGTATGCATTCCTAAGGTCTATGATGGTTAATTTAGGCTTAGAATGGGTTTGGATGAGCTTGGAGGCCGAAAATGGCAGATTGGGTTCGGGATGAACTCCATTCTGCATCAGCTAGGGCTAGGCGACCGAATGGAGGCCATACGGCCGATTGAGAGGCGATTGAGGGTCATTCGCACGATTGGGATTCATTCGCACGATTGAGGGTTCAATCGCACGATTGAGGGTTCAATCGCACGACTAAGGTTTCATTCGCACGATTGGGAGTCCAGTCGCATGGGGAGTCATACGACTGAGGGTCCAGTCGCATAGGTGCCTAGTCGCATGAGTTCATTCGCATGAGATCAGTCGCATAGGTGCTCATTCGCATTAGTTCCATCCGCATGAGGTCCATACGCACGACTGGATGTTCATTCGCATAGATGTTCATCCGCATGAGTCCAATCGCATGATGTTCAGTCGCATGGAGGCCATGCGACTGAAGGGAGTCCATACGCACGAATAGGGTTGTTGCACCCGAAGGAAAGCGTAGTTAGATTTCTGACCTTCGGGGGAAAGTGCAGATGTAAGTTTTGACGTAAAGGTTCCCGTAAGAGCATGTAAGATAAGTGTTATGGCCTTAGAAAGTATGTAGGGCATGGTGATGATGATGTTGCATGTTTATGCATGATGCATGTTATGTATGTATGATGTTGCCCTGTATGACGTGATGTTGGTGCATGTTAATGTTCCTTAGTATGATGTATGTTTATCTTTCCTATGGCTTTACGTGTTAGGATAATGAATGAAATGAAGTATTATGTAACGTAAAGTGGAAAGAAATGAAAAGTCTTGCATGCATCAGATAACGGGTCCTTCTTTGTGATTGATCATTTATGTAGAACCTCTACCGCTTACCCCTAGTACTGCGGCATACGCTCAGCTGTTCAATTATTGACTTCGGCCCAGTAGCTAAGACTGTTCGGGGTGTAGCATATGGTATTGGTACGGATGATATCCGATGCGCAAGTCAAGTTATATGGAACGAATGAATGAAAGAATGAAGGAGATAATAAAGATGTTATCTATGCTTACGTATGATGTGTGATCATGCAAAAGTAACGAATGGTTTTAAATGAAAGTAAAGTATGTTTTATTATAAAACTAGAACTCACTCAGCAACGCTGACTTTTTATATTGTTTTCCAGTTGGCAGGTAATGTTTGCTGAGGATGGCACCGCGAGGCTACTTAGCTCTTTTGGGATGGCATCCATCTATAAAGCTTTTGTGATATAATGCAAACACGTATTTTGTAATCGGATAATGATGTATTATTAGTGTTTATAATGAAATGAGATGTTATTTTTGAATGTTTTCCGCTGCAATATTTTCATGAGACAAATGTAATTATATGTTTTATGCGCGATGAATGACCAACTGTAAGCATCCCGGGAACGGGACCTTACAATTACAACATCATTACATTACATTTACATACATTACATTGTATGAGATTTTTTTTTTGTATTTTCGTTTACTTTCATGTGCCACATCCTTCAACGATCTGCAAAAGTAATATTAAAACAAGGTTTATTAATAACACTAGTGTATTCTGATGCTATTGTGATTTTTTTATAACTGCCATATAAATCAAAGTATTGTATAGTAAATTATACGATTGTATTATTTTTCATTTCACTAACGTAAATTACATTAAGTTAATACATTATATTGCGGTATTTTATATCACATTACAATGTTATACTTGTGTTGTGACTATAATATATTATTTTACTACTTTCTAGTATATATTCTATTAAATTATAATATCTTACATTAATGTAGGAAAAAAATATCAACCACCAAATAGTACAGATGTGCAAGAAACAAAAACAACCATATCGTAATTGAAATAACCAACACAACTATAGCAAAAAACCAAAAACCAACATTATTAGGTAATGTTTTCGTTAAAAAACGGCTTTTTTGGTTTAGATTTAAAAAACTAATTATAATTAATGACAAAATAGAATAGAATACTAATATAAACATAAGTAACATCAATATATCATTGTAATTAAATTAATATAATTACACTAACTAGTAGTTACATTAATTATTATCTAAAACCTTATTATATTAACATGTTTTATGATAAAAATAATGGCATGACACATTATCCTAAGCATAAGAATATATATATTCTATACTTCCAAAGAAAAATTATAATTTGATTTCAATTACGATGATGAAAAATGTTACTTTAAGGAATTAAGAATTTTGTTAGATGGATGGTATGATTGATTTGATGGTTGTTATAACAAAAAAAGTTATAAAAGTGAAATGTACAGAGCATTAAATGGGATAGCTAAAAGACCTTAATATCCTTCTGCATTCAAAACTAAGTAATTTAAAGTATTAAAATATTTATATTTATTTGAAACCATTGGATTAAAGTGTTTAGAAGAAATCTATGACAAAAAAAATTAAAGGGTTATTACAAATAGGGTGGGTTCTCAATAGAACTTCACCCTATATATATATTCAGAGTATTTAGTGGTTTGAAATATCAACTTTGAAGCTGGGAATGATATGCAAAGACGTAGGTTTATATGATTTAATTAAATTTGCATGCTCATTTTATTACTAGTAATTCCTAACAATATTTTTTTAACAACAGACAAATCCTATTAAAAACTACTTTTAAAATCAATTTATTGATCATTTTATGAGAATTAAACACGCACCATGATAAAATTAAACATCAGATTTCGCTAGACCAAAAGTCGATATAATATATCGGCATACAACAAATCATTTGTAACCTTAACCAAACACACATCATGATACATACCAAGCAACCCCACGACCAACATCACCCACGTTTATTAGCATACATCCATGTTACCTTCGTTTAATGTATTTTGTTTATTGTATTAAGTAGTGGGTTTAGTTTCTTGCATTAATTTAGGAGCCATGATCATATTTCTTTTATATATGTAGTTGTTTTTAATTGGAAATCAAGCAGAAAATTAGATCAAAAGTTTGTGTCTTTATTCTCTTATCTTTGTTCTTTGAAGCCTAACCCACTCAACGGGTCTATCGAGAGATTGACCATCTCGAATCGGTCTCTATCACATCATGATAAAAATAAACGCCAGATTCCTCAAGACCAAAAGACCATATATCGGCATACAACCAATCATTTGTAACCTTAAAAAATAATTTTCCTATAATTTACGGCCCTTCAAAAATTATCCCATGGTGTCTAGAGACGTATGGTAGTGGGAAGTGGTCTTGTCGCTGATAATTGTCGTCTTCACACATCACAAGTCTGCTCTGCATGCCTTATTATCTTCAATTAAATCGTTTAATAATTTCTTTTAAAACAAACTGAGAAGTAGACGTTTACAGTACCTAATCCTCCTATAATATCATAATTGAACTTTATGATATATGTAACAATAGAATTAAATATTAATTAATATAAACAGACGTAAACTGATATGAAAGTATTAACATTGGTTTAAGTTATATTTACGTCTAACGGCTTAAGTACTTCAAGTAAGAACTTTTTGGAGCGGTTTGTGAATCGAAATTATACATATATTAATCCACAATGGAGTTGAATAGTAAAAATACTATTTTTTTATTGGATGAATTTTTTATTGTTTGTAAAAATTATTTATTGTTTGAAAACTCGTATCGGGTTAAATACTATATTTTATTCGACTGTATAAATACATAGCGACGTAAATT
The DNA here is from genome assembly GCA_025215565.1 of Flaveria ramosissima. Classification (NCBI taxonomy): domain Eukaryota; kingdom Viridiplantae; phylum Streptophyta; class Magnoliopsida; order Asterales; family Asteraceae; genus Flaveria; species Flaveria ramosissima. Next base: position 18,312,295 of record CM046040.1, read on the forward strand.
ATACATGTATTAATCCACAATGGAGTTGAATAGTAAAAATATTATTTGTTTATTGGATCAACTCCTTTTGTTTGTTATTGTTTGTAAAAATTTGTTTATTGTTTGAAAAATCATACCAGGTTAAATATAATACGTTTTATTTGACTGTATAAATACGTTGTGACGTAAATTTAGTTTGTAAATAAGCCTAGTCAAATATAATTTGTTTTAGTCAATGGTAAAAATATGTTTTAACGTGAATTTAGTTCAAAAATAAGTCGGATCAAATATAATATGTTTGTTCAACTGTATAAATACGTTTCAACGTAAATTTAGTTCGGAAATAAATCGGCCACGGTTGTTATATATACTTTACCACGTCGCATACGACGCCATTGCACGTGTTTTTTATGTACGTTTTGAGTTGGTCCAAGTTTCGACATAAATTTGTTTGGAAGAGTGAGGCCGGCCAAATATAACACGTTTTCATTCAACTGTATAAATTCGAGTTACTCTACGTTTCGACGTAAATTTAGTTCGGAAAACGAGTCGGGTCGATTGTAGTCTATACTTTATTACGTCGCGTATGATGCCGCCGCAACACGTGACCGGTAAAAAACTTGTATTCTTTAAAACGTTTTCCAATCCACTTAAGTAAGAACTTTTTCGAGCGGTTCTTAAATCCATAAAAATGACTTATCTAAAAGAAAACATACTGCAATAATATTAACTCAAAAATATTATATTCCCTATAAAATTTATCTAAATAATAGTCTTACATTATTGCAGATTTTATACAACTTTGTTATATATATATACATATTTTCATTCTTATTAAAATATATCTACAACTGAGTTCTTTGTTCTATACTATCGTTTTTGCTTTGAGAATACTTCATTATAACGTGCAGCTTGATAAAAAAATTCCAGGTATTATTCATATTTTACCATGTTCTTTTTCTACATTTTATATTAACATGATGTATGTCAGATTTTTAAAAATCTTAGTAAAGATCATTTCATATCATTTTTATCATGCTGTTAATCCATAATATTAAGCAATAATTTGTCACATGACATATTTTCAGCAAATAATTGCTACATTTTGTCTTCTCAACAATATGGTTTCAATAAAATAAAAATGAGTTTATTAGAATCAAGAATTTAAGTTAACTATTTAAAACCCATAATTTATGTGTACTTTGATTAAAAATCTTTCAAAAATTGTAATAGTTTATAATATACTATACACTGAAATTAATATATTCAACAAACATTGATCTATATCAAAATTAATGTGTACTTTGATTAAAAATCTTTCAAAAATTGTAATAGTTTATAATATACTATACACTGACATTAATATATTCAACAAACATTGATCTATATCAAAATTAATGACCTCTCACCTTTAATATTCTATACATTTATTTTTTATTATTTATAAAGTTAATCTGCATGTATAAATTTTTAACCAATTCACAGTTTTTTATATTGAGTTTTAACAAACATGCATGTTATCTAAGTAAAGAAACTGACTAAATTATCACGTTTGTACTTACAAATTATTTTACGTCATTCAATATTTGTTAAACATTTTAAGTCAAATAGTCAGATTGTTAATTGATATTATATTTTTTTGGTTTTGCTTTCATTTCTAGAAACTACGATGCAGGGACGTTTTAAAATGATGATTTCCTAGGTTTCAAAACTACTAGCTGAATAAGGTTCTTTTTATTTTTTTATAAATTTTGTGTGCGTATGTCTTAGAAGTAGAGATTAAATCTCGCATTAATATTGGAAAATGTACTTTTATTCCTTGATAACCACTGACAAAAGAATACAATTTAAATTTCAAAGAAGATAATTCCCCATATCTGTGTGTTTTGCGATTACTATAAACAAGAGTCAGTGTTAATTATTATTAAAAGTTGATTGTCCCCTCAAAATACAAACCTACCTTTTGATGTGTTTTCTATTTTTTGAGACAGTTTTGATTTTTTGATTTGTGTTTTGAGACAATTTTCCTAAAAATTACTCAAAAAGAGTATAAAATATTTAAAATTAGTGTTTTTAAAAAATATCATATTTTTTATCAAAATTTTTCACGTTTCTCTATCCTACTAAATAATCACATAAATTATTAATAATATTATTTAATTATTTTTAGATTAAAAGTAGTTTTTTAATAAATTAAGAAAGGGATCTTTTATTAATATTATTTCTAAAATATATAATTTTTATAAAATAAATTTTTTCTAAAGAATGAAACTTTTTTTAAAATATAAAATATTTTAAAATTGATGTTTTTATAAGTAAAATAATTATAAACCAAAAATAATTAAAATTGGGAGTTATAATAAGAAAATTTTTCAAAGATGACATTTTTATAAATTAGTTTATGTTGAAACAAAATGTTTTATTTTTTCAGAAACAACAAAAAAAATATTTAATAAGTTGATATCACTAATTTATTACTGATACTTTTTATACATACGTAATTTCAATCATATATTATCTTATAATATCGTTTTATAATTAATCATTTTCGTTATATTTAATATTTTTATAATCAACTCGTATAATACACGGGTTACTAAAGCAAACTCATATAATACAAGAGTTACTAAAGCTAGTTAATTAAGTAATATTCAATTAATGCTATTTAGCAATTGATTCTTATCAAAAAAGCACAATTACACTAGCGACATATTCATACGACCATGTTCAGGGACTAAACAAAAACGGTATGTCATGTCATAATACATGTGGTGTCTCTAATTTAAAACATGTAACATTATATTCTACCTTGACGCTGCTAGTACATCCCTTTTAGACATAGATATCTAGAACTCAAGAAATGAAACTTTAAATCACTCAACGAAATTAATTTGTTGAAAACATCAATTTGAATGCCAACTCTTTTGATTTATTTTGCTGTGTACATACTTGAATATTTCATTAAATCTTTCAGAAATTTGCAGCCAATCATCTTGAGGGACAATAAGATGTACAACGAGAGCCACAATAGGTTTCATTTTGTGCCTACATAAGTTAGGCGTTATTGGTCTGGCTTATATTAAATCATAAAAGTTAATATTGACAGGGGTTTTAATAATACGAATACCGGCAATGATGGTGTTCGTTTGTAATCGATTTGGTTCGTCGTGATATCACAATGATAACTACAGTCGTTGCTGCCTACGATATAAATATACAGTCGATTTTGAATACAACTCTGCTTTTTTAGTTAACAAAGCAAAGTTATTTTATCGCAAAACACGTTGGAAATTTGATCGTTTTTCCCTTGCGTTACATGGAATGATATTGGTCGTCATCGTCTCATGTTGCCGAAAACCATTGAAAAGACTACAGAAACCAGTTCCAATAATGCTAATACTGACAATGATGTTTTTGGCTAATAATCGTTCAGATTCGTCACGATACTATATAGCCTTTGTTAATTGACACACACTTTACGAAATCTATTAATAAACTATAATATTGGTAAACAATGAGAGGTAGAATAATGACCTATTTTTCATTTTTAACTATACAACACCGTTAAACCATTAGTTTACTTAAAAAAATCATGATCGAACCGAACCGTGATCATCAACACCTCCGATTACAAATTTCTTATACTTTTTAGTTGAATCTAATTTTAGGCATTCTCAAAATCTTAAATGCATTTAGTCATCTTTTGGGCCGTCAAACAATCATTGAACAACTATTACATATATATTCCCATTGGTTTTCTGGTCCAATGGTATGAGGATGGTTAGAGCTTGAAATCTTTTACGTTCCAAGTTCAAAGTTTAACTCAAGGGGGTTTCCCCACAATGATGAGTTTCCTCCTTAATGATGGCCGTGGGTGAGTCAGACCTATAGCGTCAAAATCAGTTTGAATGGTTGAAATCCCGACTCATAAAGGCTCACTCAAGTATTAAGATAGTTCTAAATGTCATTCAGAAGAAAAATTATAAAAAAGAAAAAAAATCACTATTACATATATATAAATTAAAGAAATATTTATTAAACAATTACCGTTAAAGATGCAATCATTAAACAATTACTATTAAATAATTATCATTGTCACTATTCAATCAAAGATTTTTACTAATAGTTAATAATCATTATTATCACTATTCGATCAAAGGTGAATTAATATTTATCATCAGTCAATCAAAGGTGAATTATTAAAAGATGCTAATACAGAGACATTCACTTGGATAAACCGACACCCCTCTATACGCCGTGTACGGAATTCATACACGGCGTATAAGGTCGAATACACTGAAAACGAGAAAAATTCAGAGGGGCTTCAGAGAGCTATACGCTCCATATATCCCTATACGACCCCCTATGCGACACATATAGGGTTATACGACGCGTATAGCACATTTCGACACTGAGTACGAGTAAAAATCAGGAGCTGTCAGAGGGGTAATACGTCCCGTGTGGGGCTATACGACCCCATATACGACGCGTATGAGGCTATACGACACGTATAAAAATTAGGGGTGTTATTATTTTAGGACGTCTCAATATCCACACCCCTCTTAAGTAATAATTATCATCACTATTCAATCAAAGGTGAATTTATATTATCACGTTCAATCAAAGGTGAATTAATATATGTGTAATAATTATCATCACTACTCAATCAAAGGTGAATTAATATATATGTGATGTTATGACTTATTTTTTTAATATAACAAAGGTATATTACATGTTATGTGTATGCGTGTGTATATCTGATAAAATAACTAGATAACATATACTATGTTATATAAAAAAAATATAAATATAAATATATAAAATATATTATTTAGTATATAAATAAAATACTTATTTTTAAATGAAAAATAAATGATCCATGCAAGAGCTTTATATATAAACATTAAAATGAGAAAAACCCAACCTCAACTCGACTCGTTTACGTTTTATTCAAGAGTTTTTCTCATTAGGAATTGAAATAGTTTTGTGATTAGGCTGGGCATACCTATATACCACAAATGACTTCACCATAAAAAGGGTACCAAAACTCATATTTTGGTTGTGAAACTAGTTACAATTATTTGTAAAAACCAATTTGTAGTTTTTTTGGTAGTTTAGTTATTTAGATTAAAAAAATTATTTTACTATTGTTCTTAGTTTTATATATCATCTAAAGCTTAATTTTATGCCTAAAGGCTAAAATCATGTATCTTAGACTGTTAGGTTTAATAAACAGCTGGGCCAAACAGCCTTGAGTCTCCCACTTCTGTTAGGTTGGAAACTTAAAAAGGCCCAAGTTTTGTTGCAAGCCCAAGGCATGATGAAAATGCTGATGAATTGATGATTAACGTTAGAGGTGGACGAAACGAGTATTGTGTCGTACCCGGAACAGGGTACAATCCGGGTACAGGCCCCATCGGGTTTTTGCACCCGGGTACAAGAGGAAGCGGGTATGAACCCAAGTAGGGTACCAGGAGACAAAAACTCTATCTGTTTGAACCAGTTCGGGTCGGGTCCAAACCGAGTACAATCTCGGTTTTTTTCCCTAACAATTGGCGAAGGGAATGAATTTGAACGTTGGTAACGACTACAGATTCAACCATTGGCAACAACTATATAAATAGAACATAACAAACCTATAAGTATTACTAAATATCAACAATTATGACACCAAAAAATTATTATTTTTCTCCAACATTAAAAACAAACTACTTGAAAATATGTCAACCGTTTAGAGCAATGACGAGGGGTATGCCTTGGCAACTAACTTGGTACACATTCGGACCGAGACTACTGGTGATGATTTCTGGAATCGTGTTAAGGATAAATTTGACGAGAAAATGGGTCATTTGAACCGAGCTACATACAAGGGATGAAATAACAACAAAATGAAGAAGAAAAAGACAATTGTTGAAAGATTTAATAGGATCTACATCAAGCAAATGGATCTTTTGAAAGATGCTAACAACGATGCAACCGTTGTTCAAAAATCTTGTGTCAAATACGAACGAGTTCATGTAAGTTCGTTTGCTAAGTTAGCAACTTGGGAGCTCTTAAACAACAATTGATTTGTAATTTTGTTTAAGTTAGAAATTGTTTAATCTTAGGGCAATTTTCTTTTAGTTAGAATCGTTTAGTCTTAAGTTAATTTTAATTAAGTTAGGATTTGTTTAGCTTTAAATTAATTTTATATTTAATGTAGAAATTATTTAGTTTTATGTTAATTTTATTTTCAATGACAAAATCATTTGATTAAAAAATAACAATATTAAATAAATACAAAATTCCTAATTTATTCATTTTAAATAGTCAATTAAAACATAATTTTCGGCCATGGTTTTGATCGTCACAAATACCTAGTTTGAAATAGAGACCGAAAGAATTGTTATAATGTTTTGGTTATCATGAAAGAACTAAGTCAATCTTTAACTACGTGAAAAGTCGGTCTTTTAATGTTTAGTTGTCTTATTCCATGAACAATTATGGCCTCATCTTCTATTCTTTCATTTTGACCGTAAATTTGGTCAAGAATAAGACTACATTGATTGTGGAAAATGAAGAGTGATCGTAATTCCCTACAAAAAGTTTTGAGTTTTGACATTAGTTTTCTCTATAATCTTCTTGTCATAGAACAACCGGATCTTCATACTTTATATCCATCTATCAGTTTCTCATTGTCTAAGTCTTTAGTCACTTCAAAACAAATGACTTTCACAAACGATAAAACAAATGACTTTCACAAACGATGTTTCTCTCAAAAATCCGTTGGTGAGAGTGATTATCAGGTTATGCGAGTATTCTGGTCAAATTAAAAGTAATACTTGGTGAGAACTATAAACCCGTATTTCCTATGATTAAACTCAACAAAACTAATGTGAACCAAAATGGAACAAATCTATAAAAGAAACAAGAACTTAGAAACTATACTAGATTACCCATCAATATGATAGATCTTTTACAACAAACCAAGGAGAATCAAACTCTAAAACTCAATGAACTCTCGTGAAGACTAATAAGAACTCTCACCAAGAGTATCATTAGAGATATTGTTTGGTTGCTATATATAACTGCGGGTTTTGACTGCGCGTCAGGTTTTAAATAAAATTTATATTGAAAATATATTAAATTTGACTAGTGTGTTATGGCTACACGTTGCAGCGGTTCGATTTTAAAATAAAACTTTTATAGAAGCATATGTTAAAATAAACATGTAGCAACCGTTTATTTATATATTGTTAAAAATATTATCTTTTACAACCCATAAGGAAAAAAGACGTATATTATAAATTTTAATATTAAAATAAAAATAACTTTATCTAGTTGTACTTTATATATGTACTATACTTGGTACTTCTCATAAAGACTTGGTAAACGGGTGTGTTATAATATTTTGATTTATTATGCATTGTCTATAGAGTAGAGATAGATCATTATCAGACTTTAGGTAGATTAATTGTTAATACCTAATAGTCTCTTTTCTACTTTTCTTTTTTCCTTTTAATATAAAGAGATATAGTTTTTATTATTTAATAAACAGAAAATTAATATTAATACGAACTTTCTTCAAACTCTGTGTGTTGAACTAATTTACAGGGATGTCAAAAGTTATAGGACCCGTCATTTTTTTTACTTATCGTTATATAAGGGTCTTAATTCTAATTTCAATTGTTTCATTCTATTTTAGTCTTACGGTAATGACGGAAGACAAAATCCATTTTAATAATTATTAAGGGTAGACACCCTATATTATAAATCGACACCCCCTCTATATCATACGCGGCATATAGGATCGAAAACATTGAAAACGAGGAAAATTCAAGGGGGCTGTCAGAGGGCTATACGCCCCACATAGCTTTATACGACCCACTATACGACACATATAAGGCTATAGGAAGCGTATAACAAATTTTGACACTAACTACGAGAAAAAATTCATGGAACTATCAGAAGGGTTATACGACTCGGATTGGGTTATACGACCCACATATACGACGCTTATGGAGCTATACGACATGTATAGAAATTTGAGGTGTTAATTTATAATTTTGGGTGTCCCAATATCCACACCCATTATTAATTATTTAATGATTAAGTTATAGTTGCATTAATTGTTGTACTATATACATAAAAGGTTGTACATATGTTTTTTTTTTTTGTTTTAAACCTCAAACTTTTACATCTTTCACAATTTAACTCTTACAATTTTTCACTTTCAACTTTAGTCCCCTATACTTTTCTTCTTTTACAAATGTTTTGAATTACGATCTAATTTTTTAGAGTTATCACATCGTACCGTGCACGTGTGGTTCAACGTTGTTACTCTTATTTTTCTCGTTTAACATCTCCGTCACAAGGTGCAAGTCCTAGATCGACTTAGTTATTGTTTTTATGTTTTACGTTGAACTTGCATTGTTCAACACTTTTACCTTTACTTTCATTTTGGCTTTATTTTTTCATTTTTTATCTTATTTATTACGAATTTCTCTAGTGTTAGTGGTCGCTGACGATTGTGTGATATTGGTGTTACTTGGCATGATTTTACACAATTGTTGTCATGACCGGATCGGATCGAACGATCCGACTGGGATTCGGTTGGGCCACCGGTCCGATCCACCCTAGATCGTTTCCGTCTTCAAGAACTGGCCGGTTCGAACCGGTTCGGTGGTTGAACCGGGAACCTGTTCGGATCGGATTTTCCATTTTTTTATTTTTATCCCTTTTAAATTTTTAAACATCATTTTTTTATTTTTGTATACTTGTTTAAACATTGCATCAAAGCGGGTATATATAGTGGACGTGGAAATGGCCGCAATGGAGGTTGTTGGGCACTGGTTTTACCGTCATTTATTTAAGCTCGTGTTAAGACTTAAACTTGTTTTGTATGTTTTCTTTTGTTATATTGTTGAGTTTGAGTTGAAACTTGAAACTTTTGAATGAATTATTAGTTTGTACTAAATTGCAATATGAAACCGAGCCAAACCGAACAAAACGGAGCGCTCGGTTTTAAACCGAACAAAGTTCGAGCAAGCATTTTTTGCTCGATTTCTTAAATTCGAACTGAACCGAGTGGCTCGAGTTGTAAACGAATCGAGTTTGAGTGAACTTTCGTTTGGTTTGGTTCAGTTCGTGAACAACCCTAGTGGCATGAGTGATGACTTTCTTTTAATACTCCAAAACTTCCAATCTAATCCTTTAAGTATTACTTGCTTGCAACACTAGCCCTTAGCATCCTTAAGTCACCAACAACCATCCTTCAAGTTACAATTATTTATAATTAAACCCTAAAACTTAAAACATACCAAGTGACACAACTTAACCCATTAGCATTGACTGCTTATAAATTGTTTACCGTTTAACACAATGCATCCTACTTAGAAATCTAATCATAAACAATTTTTTCTGCATAACATAATATTCTAAATTATGATACTTGATTTGTTATACTTTTAACGTTCTCTAACAGAAATTGTCGAGAGATCATCGATGGGACCATCAGCAATGGAATACCAATAACTTGTTTAAAGTTGCACTTATATGTTTCTTGTAGGTTTATTATAGAGTCCGTAGGTAATCAACGACGGATCAACAATGGACTATCGTTTCAAACAAAATTTCTAATCTTGTACCATCTGTTAATGATATATCGTTGATGATACTCTTTATTGCTTGTACCCTTATCACTTCTTTTTTGTCACTTCTAATGAAAAGACTTTTTTTTATCTTTTCAATTCTTACTTCTTTCCTTAATAATATCTTCGAATTGTTCATAACTAAGAACGTAATATAATATATATTTAATCAACTGTGTACGTGTCGTTGACTCACTAATCAATAATTTTGGTGACTAGCTAGAGCGTTACTTAATTTTTATTGTAAAGCATAACGTAACAAACCAATAAAATAAACAATGGATATATAAAAATGAAAAATCATAACGTAAACAAAAACAAAGGAAAACTATAAGCAACTCAAAAGTGAAAAACAAAAACAAATGTCCACAGTATAACTATAACAACATGTTGAATTCATCTTCACATCAAAGTGGCAGCAAAGAATGCTCCAGCAAGTGCAGTTCCAGCAACAACAGCTCTGTTGGTCCAGCCATCAGCAAAGGTGCCGCTAGGCGGAATATCCGCTGGCGGTCCCGTGGCGGGGCCAGGCGACGGAGCACCAGAGGAGCCTGGTGGCGGAGCGGCGGATGGGGACGGTGTAGAAGGCGCAGGTGCTGGCACCGCGGCTGATGGTGATGGTGACGGAACGGCGGGGCCCGGGGCGGGGGCAGGCGTGGGAGACGGTGGCGTGACAACAGGAGCCGGGGCGGGCGTGGCGGTCGGGGAGACGGTCGGGGTGGCGGTGGGAGGTAATTGGGCTAGGGTTGTGGTGGTGAAGATGGCAATTAGCATGAAAGTTTTGAACATTATGGAATAAGAACTCATGTTGATTTGTGGCTTTTGGTTATTGTGTTTGTGTAGGATGACTGTAGACATGATGAATATATAATGGTGTAGAGACTAAGACAGGGTGTGAATAAAATTAAATTAATATGTGTGAGGTATATTATTCATGAAAAGCTGTCTTACAGTATGGAAGTTATAGAAAACAGTATATGAAGCTATATTTTATAATAAGTTAATAATATATGGTAGACATGAATAAATCAAATATGAAGGATTTGAAGTGGTAAACACACTAATGAGAGTTTGGTAGGAAAGATGGTTTCAACCACAAGTAGAGTTTACTAGTTAAACCGGTTTATCTTATAATCGATCGGTTTTAATAAAACGGTTCAAGAGTATACACACAACTAAAATGGTTAAATAGATCGTTCTCGGCCTAACCGGCCGGTTTAGTTTTATCATGAGAACGATGGTGGTTTTATAAACTTTAAAAATATAAGTCAATAACATGTATTTAAAAATATATCTTTATTAAGATTTAAGATTTAAAGTTTAGTGGTTTTAATTAATATATTATTTTTTTTGCTAAACATGCATTGCAGATAATAATTGTTAATGCACAAATCATATGCAATCAATTATTGAATTAGACCAAGTCATCAACGATGGTGACATGAACTAAACCCTGTTTTTTTCTTTGTTAAAAAATATCAAGATCCATAGTTGATAATGGATGGTCTGCTGGGTATAAAGTCTACACCTTTATTAAAAGAATATAAAATCTGTAATACTTTATATAAATATAACTTATATAATGAGCACCTAAAACTAATATTCTCCTTTTTTTTAAGTACTTGAATAATGTTTTATTATAAAGAATGCAAGTAAAGAGAAAGTCATATTGTAGATATAATAATAACTATATAATATGATCGCTTAGCTTAGAAACTTTGAAAGAAGAAGGAATATTCAGACGAAGGAGAGGTATAGATCGAGAGGGCAACCAGCTGTTGCCAGAAAGGGATTGCGAAAAAAGTGGCTTATAGATTTTCAATCTCTTTTAGTGAGACAATTAGAAAAAGATAAACTAGCTAGTTGATATCAAAATATTTTAGTTTAATCGTATACACAATAATGTTTCTCGTCAAACTTTGGGTCATGATAAATATCAAAGTATATTTAGGAATAAGATTAAAGAGTGTATGAATTAAACGGCTTAAAATTAATGGCGAGGATTAAACACAATTTAACAAAAGTTAAAATTTTATTTTAAATGAACTAATATTATAAATTCTATTTTTCTTCTTTTTGTAATATATAAGAATGATAATGGCACAATATTCATTTTTAGGTGGGTTATATGTATCTTTTCTTTAGTCCTGTGAGAATATGGATAATTTAATTGTGACTCGTAACTCGCTTAGAATTAGATCAAAAAACTCAGAGGAAATTCATCTCAAGCTAATTTAGTTGCTAACTATGGGTTTGCAAGAAACTAACATAATCAAATTGTAACCAAATAAACCGAAACCAATAAGAAACTAACGTTTTGGTTTGATTGTTTTTTAAAAACCCGGTTTTTTATAGTTCGCCTTCGGTTTTGCTTGTAAAAAACCGAAAAAATCAAAACGAAACCATACTGCCAAACTTATAAATTTAGAGGTGTATTTATACACTTATAAACATAATTAGTTAATTAGTTACTTATAAAAAATGGACATTAAGGTTTCAATAATAATTTTCCTAACTTTTTTATTTGAATTGTTAGATTAAAATATTTTATTGAAATTTTTGTTCTTGTATTTTATAGGGGTAAGGTTATAATAAAAAGGGTCTTTAATCTAAAATGCGTAAGAAGGATTGTGGGCTTTACATGTTTTAAAACAAGATGACATTTTGGTCGTTTGTCAAATATATTAGTTCATTGTGTCATATACGTTTATTGTGTCATATATATTACATAATTTGTTATATGTATTCATCATTGTGTTTTACGTTTTAAATCATTTTATGTTATTTTTCCCACTATTTCTATAAATTAAATAAATTTATTATCTATCATTGTGTTTAACAATTATAAGTGCACAATGATATAGTTTTACCAGCTCGATTTTATCAAAACTCGATCATAGTGTTGAAAATAACACAATGTGTTATTTTTATTATTGTTTTTATACATTATATAAATTTGTAGTTATATATCACTGTTTTAAAATTAAGATGTTATTTCACTAATATATTTTTTAAAACTTATAGTGTTCAAGATAATACAACGATCAAAAAATACAATAAGACATTGTGCTACTTTGTCATTGTCTTGAATGTATTAGATTAATTAGTTATTAATTTATTATTGTGTTTTACTTTTTAGAGATCCAAAATAATGTTATTTCAACATTATATTTTTTTAAAATTTAATATATTAGAAAAACACGATAACTGACAAAAAGACATAATGAACTGCACTAAAAAAATGACGAGATATGAGCTTAAAAACATAAATAGAAGTTTATATTTTTTATATAATAATATCGTACTCATTTTAAAGATTAAAAACGTTTGTGTTATGTAGCTTTTATCAAAAACAAATATTGTACATAAAAGTTATAAATGATAAAAAGGGGGGAACTTACAAAAGTCAATTATAAATGGTTATTTCTAAAATAATAACTCTAACAAACTTTCTTCTATAAATTAATCTCGGCTATTGATTAAAGAGATGGATGATTGAGATGACTTATTACACTTTTTAGTTTCAAAGCAATCAAAGTAGGTTTCTTAAAATTATGTGAGTAAAATCCTTATATTATATAGAGTGGTTGCGAGTGGAGTATAGAAAAAATATTACCGTTTATCTGTAAATTTAAGTAAATATTGTTCAACCCCTATAAATTTTTTAATCTTTTTAGAGTAGTTGTGAGTGGAGAGAAAAGAATAATGATAAAGATATAAAAAAATATTATTTAATTAAAAAGAACAGAGAAAAAATAGTTATTTTTATTGTAATTATATGAATAAAAATCAGGAAGCTAATGTGAATGCTTTTAAAACCCTTTTTATATGAACATTTCTCATTTTATAAAGTGTAATTATCTTTAGTGTCAAATAATTTATAAAATATATAGATCATATTTAAATATCAATAAAACGATGTAAGATAAACTTGTTTAGCTCAAATTTATTACTTTAAAGTATTTTTTTCTTTAAAAACTTACATCCATATTTCTAAACAGAAAATAAAAATCATTGTAAACTAAATAAGAATAAATAAAAAATAAATATTATTAATAAAAATGCAAACTAAACGTAAAATAGCAAATAAAAAGAAAAGTGTGTTTCATTAATTAAAAGAACATAAATAAAAAACTACTTGTCATCGATTAAAACAACAACAGCAACCACAATTTTGGTCAAAATCATTATACAGAATTATAATCGGATTTTGTGTTTAAACAGACAAATAGTAAATAAAGATATTGGTTTAATAGATTAAAATATTAATATATGATTTGAGTCTAAATTATATACAAAAAACATATGAATCTGCTAGCGGTTTATAATGTTGTTGTTACCTCTACACATTGGTGGGTGGGGAGTTGGGTTGGGTTGGGTTGTGTGTCGCTTCCCCTCTTTTTTCGTCGGTAGTGTTAAACAGTAGTCCGGTGGTGTATATTTTTGGCCCGTTAGTGTGAATTTTTATATAAAACTCGAGTTTACCCCCGTAAAAAAGTTAATTTTGCCCATGCCCCCCCTACATGAATGTTTGAGTTCCGCCACTGCTTCTACATATCAAGTCAAAGTTCTACAAATACAACATCAAGAATATTGTCATGATACCATTGGCATCACCTTGCCTCACCGATACCGCTAGGGGTGGGATAGTGTGCCATAGCAATATCGGTCTATTGGATGCCATCTTAGCTCTCCTTTATTGATAGTGCAACCACATCCTTTAGCCTAATAGAACCTACTAGAGCCACATCACAAAAGAAAAACAACATAATTTGTTATATGCCCTAGTCTCTCACTTTCTTGCAATGTGTGACCGTAACTTATGTTTTTTCTCCTAATTTCAGTAGTAATATTTTATTATCTTCCTCTCTCTTTCTCAAGTACCATTTCTTACAAAATGTCTAAAAATAGTATTTAAAATGAAAAAATAGGAAGAAAAAATAAAAGTTGGCGGTTTACATGGAGTATTATTATTATATTAATTGAAATAAGTATAACTAAAACATGTATAAACGGTGTTTTGTGCGGAGCAAATATCGCAAATGCCATTGTTTGATAAACTCATAAAAGTCATTTTCTAATTACTTGTCATTTTTCTTGACTTTGTTAATTTTAAAATAAAAATAGATTTGATTGTATTAATGTGTACCCCAATCCTTACATTTACACCCTGTCTTCCGCGTGAGACCGTTCACCAACTCTAATATTCGTCCATATACGGACTATCGTTTTTCCTATTTTTATTAGATATATAAATAAATATTTAATATTGTAAGCATGTAACGATTATATAAATGAGTTTTCAAGAATTTTATGTGTAAGAGTTTTTGAATCGAAAAATGAAAGAATAAATCTTAACCATTAATCTTGTTAATTAATTATTAAGATTAAATTAGAGTAAAAGGTTTGTTAGAAGTATATATTTAGTCATGACCATTTTTGTTGATTTTTTTCTTAAGTTTTTTTACTTTTTTAAACGTTCATTATTTCTATATACAACACTAGCCTTACAAAACCCATGTATTACACGTGATGGATAATAAAAGAAACATAAATACAAATCTATATACGCTTTTAATTACTGAAATAACTTATATATAAAATAGTTTTAAAAGATATGACAAGCATGGGAATGTTACTAGGGGTGTAAACGAGCCAAGCCGAGCCCGAGCCCGCTTAGGCTCGAGCTCGGCTCGTTTATAATTTTATTTATTTTAGAAAATTTTCAAGCTCGAGCTCTGCTCGGGCTCGGCTCGTTTATTAGAAATTAAAATTTTTTTATAGTTACTTTTAATTATTTAATCATACTTTTTATATATAACAGAATATATACTATTT
This sequence comes from Flaveria ramosissima, assembly GCA_025215565.1. Taxonomy (NCBI): domain Eukaryota; kingdom Viridiplantae; phylum Streptophyta; class Magnoliopsida; order Asterales; family Asteraceae; genus Flaveria; species Flaveria ramosissima. The sequence goes on from CM046040.1 coordinate 18,327,741, forward strand.
ATCATAATAAATTTAATAATATATAGATAGATACACACACACACACATATATATATATATACATATATATATATATATATATATATATATATATATTTAATATGTAAATAAAAAACTATATAAACAAAAAACTCGTTTAGGCTCGCGAGCCAGCTCGATATCTGAAGTTCGGGCTCGAGCTCGTTTAAGCTCGGCTCGATTCGAGCTTTTTTCGAAGCGATCCCGAGTAGCTTGCGAGCCGGCTTGGCTCGTTTACACCCCTAAATGTTACTATACAAAATGTTTTTTTCGTGCGAAGTGTACGAAGTTTGAGATGAAATTATCACGTAAGAACAAGTGATAATTACGCAATAAGGATTATACTTGCGTGATATAATCACACAGGGATGAAATTATCACGCAAGAATGCCTTCTTGCGTGATAATTCAACATCTGCGTGATAATTCCACCTAGTTTTGCGTGATAATTCCATCTAGTTCTTGTGTGATAATTCAACCTCTGCCTGATAATTCTATTTATAAGTCATTAATTATGACACTTGCGTTATAATTCCACCCGTAACACTTATTGTTGCGTGATAACTTCGTACGCTTCGCACGAAAAAATCACAACTTTTATGATATCTTTCATTTGTAAATGAAGAAAAGAAATATTGAATTGTTTTTAAATAAAAAAATTGGAATGGTAGTTATAACAGAGTGAATAATTTACTCTATTAATTAATTACTAATTGCCATAGAAAAGTAAATACTTAATTTATAATAATCATTTTTCTCCAAAAGATTAAAAACATCAATTTACCTTCAAAATTTTCATGTGTTGTTTCAATTCCACTCCAAATATTTCATTATTATGGATAAAGTGGAAAAACTAATGAAACTTTTGGATTGAAATTGAAATAACTTATGAAACTTTGGAAGTTAAATTGATATTTTTAATCTTTTGGAGGAAAATGAGTATTTTAACAAACCTAAAGGAGTAAAATCAAACTTAACATAAAAGTAAAAGTAGTTTGGGCGGAAAAAAAGTATGATAGTCTAAAAGTGCGTCACGTTTCATTTTGAGTTACTCTTTTATTAGAGTCGTAGGATTTTCTTAATATAAGTTACACCATTTAAACGAAGGTTTTTTTCTTTAAAACGAGTATGTTGTCGTTATATTAAAAAACAGTGTTTTTCATCTTATATGATTTCTATTTGTTATTGCATCTATTCGTTTGTTATTGTGATATTCTAAACATTATTGTGTTTAATGATGAATTCTTAAAAACATAATTGTGAAATACAATTGTTGGAATAATAAGTATGATAGTCTAAAACATAATGATAATAATAAAATTAATCTACCACATTAAAACCATAACAAAATAACAAAAATATACAAAACTTAAAACACAAGTAGAGGTGAACATATTTATCTTATATTTCATCATCCATATATATTCTAAAATTGAAATAAATAAAAAAAGTCATCAATGGATACAAAAAGAGAGGGATTAGAACCCTTGTACGAATAACGCGTACACCGGATTAGCAATCCGTCACTTTCATTGTTTAATCATCTCTTCCGATCGAAATAGATAACTACTATGTTACATTACACATCTAGTAAGAATTGAGGAAAGTATTTTTCTTTTTCACATTCTTTATTGTTATTATATAATTAGCAATTCTATATAGATGCTTCAAAGATCCAAATAGAAAGATTTGGATATAGTTAATTAGTTATGAATCACTATCAGAGAATGGAGGGACTCAAAGTTGTACAACCGTCTTGATGATGTTCTAGCCTACGTGGCTGGTGGTTATTAATTAACATGCATCACATACAATTTGCCAAATGAACGAAACACCGTAGGTGGACCCGGCATAGTTTTGCTCGTAAAGCCACATGGGCAAAATACATCGGGTCAAATATGATTGGATTAGCGGGTTTTGTATCATATCCATTCAAGTCTTCCTAGTTTAGTTTTGGCTTCAACCTCATTGAAGCGAGTTATGGACATTAAAGATATACATACATACATAAACACACATACAGTGGCAAAGCCATAAATTTTTCTCATAAGTGTTAGAATTTTTTAGTGTTTCAAAGACTATGAGAGTGGTTTATTATCGGGTCGGGTTATTAAAACGTTTTGCTAGATAAACTTAGGTGACCTAAATATTTTGGGTTCTTTAGTGTAATGGTCTAAGGCTTTTAGTATGTTCGTAAATTTATAAAGTACTTTATTTGGTTCATAAATTTATTTCGTTAAATTTTCATATTGCTTACAATTAACAACAAACAAATTAGAGTTTAACAATGAAGTAATAAACAAAGTAACACTTAAGGGTTATATAATTTAGACTACTATTGAACTAGAAAATCAACCTTTAACTATCTAAAATTCATTTTAAACATGAAATAATCACATAATCAATATTCATATATCACTCAAACTATAATATTCTAACAATCATGACTACATATAATATATAAAATATATAAAATAATAAAAAGAACATGTTGTTTTGGGCCATTCGGAGACTAGAAATGGGTAGCCTGCAATGTCATAATTGGGGTCAAAAATGGAATGGGCCTAAAAAATAGATAATTGGGTAAATTCGTAAGTGGATAGATGACTAAATGAGTCAATGACTCATGAGTAATGGAGAAAGAGTAATCAATGAATTTAAAAATAATAGATTTGTCAACTTAGATGTGATTAGTATTTTGTATATTTATACTTTAATAACTAAACTTTATTAAATAAAAGTTTTAAATTTATATTTTTGATATCATTGGTCAAAAAATTTTTATGAATATATTAAAGTATATTTGGTGTCGTGTGTGTTTCATACCCATAGTCTAGGTACGCCACTACACACATACAACGAGAGAGGAATGTGCTTGTATTTTCTTTTTTTTTAACAGCTAATTGGGTCACTGACGGGTCACTGATCCACTCGAACATTTTTTTTTAATAAAGACATAGGATACCTCAACTCAACTATAATTTTTGTGCACATGTATGTGTTTGTTTTTTAACAAAAAATGTTTTCTTGATACTACTTGTCAAAATTATCGTGAATTTAAATAGTAAATGTTGCTTTTTGTAGCATGTGACTTATGTTAGTGTATCATATTATCAATCAAACATGTTTCTTTCCTACTATATTGTGTTGTCATTTTTGTTTTTAATACGTAAAGATACATGTGTGAAGATTACGTATTTGTCAGCTAACTATAAATGGACACGTGGTGTATTTCATTAATTGAGTCACAAAAGGTAAATCTAAACTTTCATTTAAGCCTAACCAAATTCGTTTACACACCAACATAGAACACAAACAATCAAATATAATAGTCTAATCAGATTAACTAAAAACTAACAGACTTGTAAAAAAAATGAGATCCGTCATCGTGACAAGAAACCCTAGAAAAAAAACATAAATCAAATGAGCAGAGAAGACAACAAGACAAATTCATATGTTGCATACCATGATAACATCTCAATGGAGATCGAAGACGTATTTTAATCAGGAGACGAAGATACTAATCAATGAAGACGAGATAAAGATGATTTGTCTTCAAAGATGGAAGAAAGAAAATGACCTGATGAACCATAAAAATGGGTCTCTGACAATGAAAATTATACAAATTGAAGATTGTCATCCTTCTTTCACTTCCCTTTTTAATTTTTTTATCCTAGAAGCCCAAACAAACCCACAATTAGAGGTGGGCATAAAAACCGGGTTCGAACCCGACCCGGACCCGGGTACGGCTAGTACCCGGTGGGAGGTGTACCGGGTTGGACTCATTTAAACCCGGGGCTGTTTGGGATTGCTTATTTTTATTTAACTTCTCAAAATCAACTTTTCAACCTTTTAAAACCAACTTTTCAACCCTTTACCCAACATACTTATTGACTTATTAACTTTTGAAAAGTTAATAAGTCAAAAGTTAACATACCCAAACATACTGATTGAAAAGTTAATAAGTCAAAAGTTCGTTAAGAAGTTGATTTGCCGAACATGCACTTAGATTTTGAGTTTTCAGCGAATCCGACCCGAACCCGACCCGGTTGAACCCGATATTGGACACACACAAGAAAATAAAAGAAGAAGGAAAAAAACTAAACCCGGTATTAGAACCGACCCGACCCGGGTATAGCGGTTAGGGCTTTCAAGTATGCGAACCCGACCCGGGTTCATACCCGGTTTCGCCTTAACCGGGTAAAAAAATCCGGTTGGGTTGAACCCGGTTTCGGGTATGGCCCAGAACCCATATGCTCACCTCTACCCACAATAGCTCCAAACCCACAATTGCTCTAAAGCACATATGTATATATGTCAACACATTTATGTCTGTATTTATACGTATGTAGTATTGTAGTCCAATACGTGAACAAAAATAGATATGCTATTGTATTTTTCCTATTAATAAAACTCTGATTGTTTATCAAATGTTTTATTAAAATAAATATATATATTTGATACATAATATTTCATATCTGCCGTAATTTTCTTGTTGGATTTAATTTCCCATTATAATGTTAACTTGTGAGTTGTGAAGACGATCGTGTCCATATTTGTTTTACGTTTTATTTCGGAATCGATGTTACACTTAAACCAGTTGATGCATTTAGTTCTTTTAACCATAGTATTCACTTTGTTTTTTCATTTATAATATCCTTCGTATTTTCTTACGAGCTTGTCAGATTTT